>VZSF01010838.1:424149-723180 GCA_013398295.1 Chionis minor | reverse complement strand
ACCGGGAATTCAAAAGCGAGGCATTCTGGAAATGAATGGGCACTGGGTAGCACTTGAGGATTTCAGTTGTCTTTTTGGTTCTCCGTGGGCGCTCTTCTTCAACAACTATTTGGTAGACACTAAGAGTGTAGAAAGGAAAGAACAAAATAAACACATGGATTGTTTTAATACTTGGGCAGTCAGCTCATTCTGAAACCATAATAGCACGCCAGTATTTATGGAAAAAAATAACTGTTAAAAGCAAAGGACATGGGAAAAAAATGTCGCCACGAAATTCAGGTGTAAGAACTTGTGGAACAGACTCATGCTTTCAAACAAATTCATTTTGTTTTGGAAAAACAGTTTAGCCATACACACCACAGTTTTTCATGCACCAAATGCACGGAACACGTCCTTGTTCAAACACTTGTACCAAAAAAGCTTGCTTTTAGATTACTGCTAAAACGTAGAATTAAGTATTATTTTGTTCACAGAAGTATAAAGCTATAGATTCCATCCTCTAACCTGTCTAAATGAACTGAAATGAGCAGTAAGATAAAAATGAAGAAATAAACTACAAAGAGACGGGGAATAGTATTTTCTTAACTGTTGACATTATAACTATATATAAAAACACACAGAGTAAATTAGCCTTTTAAAATTTTGGTGCCATATTGAATGTTACTGAGCAAGATTACAACACTTTTTAATGAAAGTTATTCTCACTCAGCAAAGCACTTTTACACATCTTAGAGATAACCATGTTTTAAGTATTTCAGCATTCTGCAAAGCAATTCAGTTTGTACTTGCATTCTGTCCTGTACTGGGACCTACAGGGAACAGTCCATCCCTCTCCACTGTAAAGGTGCTATGGACATTCAAATGGGAACAAAGTAATTGTGATTTCTGCTGTATATGCAAATAGTGTAATCATTATACCCTTGCAGTTGCCGTAAAAGCCTGAGTCAGTGCTTTCAAATTTGTGAAGTGGGAAGTCCGCGTCTCTAAAGAGGACTGGCTTGCAAGTATATTGCTTCACTGGGGGCAGTGATTCTTAATCATTATTTGTCTCCGGGAATCTTGAATCCCAGTAAGCAAATCAGTGTAGATAACAGATGTTAAAGTGGCAATGAGTCCACATTTTTGCACATCATCTATGTCTAATAACAATTTATGATCTTTCAAGTCGATAATTCGTAAAAAGCAGCCATCTCTGAGTAGGGTATGTTCCTTAAAGATGAAATATCCACACGGTCTTCTGACATGTTGTTCCTGCTCTGTCATCTGTAGGTAGAGGATTATGTTTACAGAAGAGTCTGCCCAAAGTACAGGGACATGTGGGCTGGGCTCTGCAGGTCTCAGTCTGGACCCAACAGGTCTTACTGTCTTAGTCACATCACTGCACAGATCTGGCTATTCCCCTTCTGAAGGCAAGTCTGGTTTAGAAATGAAAGAGATGACTTTGTGTAGTCATCAAGGCAGCTCATAGCCAGCGAGCTCCTGCACCTCCTGGTGCTCTGCTAGACTCAAGCTGTTTTGAGTGCGAGTATAGAGGTCTTCAGCTCTTGCACTCTCTGGAGCCTTACCAACTCAGCGGACAACCACACTAACGTACTACTTCTGCTCGAATGATGCCCCACCAGTGAAACTGTTCAATGCCAGGTTGGATGGGGCTTTGAGCAACCGGATCTAGTGAAAGATGGCCCTGCGCACAGCAGGGGGGGGGGGACTAGGTGATCTTTAAAGGTCCCTTCCAACCCAAACTGTTGTATGACTTCATGATTCTATGACAGCACGATGCTATCTCTGCAGAGCATTCATGGCTTAATATCACCAGGAGGCTGAAGAATGGCAATTATCTTGGCCATCTTACTGTTTTTTTACCAGTCCTACTGATCATGTGCAGCAGACCCCATTCACTACATTTTTAAGATCTAGCATCTCCAGTAGGTGATGCTGCACTTCCTATGCTCACAAAAATTCCCAGAAAATTAACACTGAGAATGCTTAATACCTTTTCTTCTGCCTAATTTAGACTTTCACCACAGCGGACATTTAGTTTAATGTTAAGAAACTTAAATTTAAGTGTCTTCAATGAAGATGTCTATACATCTGTAAACTCCCATTACAGTCTCTGGAGAGCTACTCAGTACAGGCAACAATCTTAAAGACCCAACCAGCTAGGAGGTGTCTGCTTTTGGGTCAACTTAATTGCTTTCTAGGCTCCACTGACTAAATACTCAGCTCACATATAGACATCTACAAATGTACACTTAAATTTAGGTGTTTAAATCTGATGCTGAACCCCACACAGAAACTGAACCATGTATAAGTAAAATTTGGTACAGCCACGAAGACAAACAAATGTCTTGAAGGTCCACTTGAAGGCCACTGTCTGTACATTTTTCAGTTCTGTACAACAAAGTCTGCACATCTAGCCGAAAGATTTTCATTAGTTGATTAATTCCATGCTGAGTAGTAAACGAAGGTCAATACATGGCAACCTTTCTTTGATCCTATGAGAATCGATCTGTAAAAACCAGCCATGAAATATCTAGCTTAAAAATTAATCACTGTCATTACAATCTTGTTTTTTCTCTTCCAAATCTATGTTGGACATGATTTTAGCAGTTAATTTTCTAGAACAAAACACAGTTGCTTAGAACTGGGATTCCAAGGTACTTTGAAGAGACCGTGTTGCCTCCTCTAACGACTAATTTACAGTGAATCTACCAATAAATACTGTTTGCAAATTTAAATGGAATACTGGAAAAAAAAAAGTAGAAGGTGATATAAACACCTGTTCTTGCAAGGCAGCGAAGCTGGATACACTTGCCTAATACCTCAGCAAAGATAAGAATCCCCCAGTTTTACTAAAGCAGGATGGATAGTAAACTAAGTTATTTGGCTGTCACTTTCAGCAGAGTATTGTTACCTTTTTTATTGCAGCAGAACTGAATATAAGATGATCTCATACTAGACAAGGTAATATGACCTGTCTCAGTACTGGCTGAAATAAAAATTCTTTTAATTTTTCACTCAGTGATTAAAGCTAAAGATTGTAGATATTTTAGAAACAAAGCTGTCATTAAAAAGCTCCTTTTCCTCTGGCAAATTCCTGTTATACTACATGCACTATTCCTTGTATATTACATTTTAAATGCCTGCCATCTATTCATCTTCAGACACATTAGAGAAAGAACCAAGTTGACTGGAGCAATTTCAAACTCAAAATGTCTTTTCATCCTTTCTCCACAAGACAGATTAGATTTGCAAGCATCTAAACCTCAAATCTATTTGCTCTTTAATAATTTAAGCACTGAAAGGTCAAGCAGCTCTTTTCTGTTCCCCTTTATCAAAGTCCAAGTGCTAATGAAAAATAACTAAACCCTATCTGCTGCCCAATTTCCACACACTGCTGTTTCTCTGATGAAATTAACACATTATAAGCACCTGGGTCAACGGAAACATGACAGAACTTTATGAGTGATACGTTTTACATTTGTACAAATGAGATCATCTTGCTAATGATTTTTACAAAATTACCTCAATTACAATTATAATCCAGAAGCTTCCTCTAATTCTTCCTGTTAAAATTGCTTTCCTTAATATGTAACAACGGAATTGCCTATGCTGAAAAGGGTTCAAGCTTAGTGAATTGAGCCAGCACTGTACCAGGACTCTATTATTGCTCTTAGGTATCAGTCAGATTTCCTGCTTGTTTGAAGTTACGTTATTCCTGTTCCACACCTCTACATTTCAGAGAATAAAGTCTTCCTACCTGTAATCTGAAAAATAAAATCTACACTACAGCAAAAGATGCCAAAAAACCGTATCAGCTGCTGGTAGAACTTAAATTGATCTTTCTGAAGGCAAGAAACGTAATTTAAGTTTAATTCCTGTTATGTGGTTCTACTATAGAATTTCAATGCCTTGGAAATTGAAAACAAATTCTACTTTTATATAGATTGAAACTTGCTGTTACATCAAGAAAGGAACGTATGGGAATTATTTTTAATTTAGGATTCAAATATTTCAAATTTGGGGATTAAAAAAGGTGTCTGGTGTAATTTTTAAGCTACTTTTTTAAAAACAATTTCAAAACAGTTCCAAATTTAAATGATTATGCAGAGATACCGATTTGAACATAATAAGGACTGTGATTTTGGTTACAAATTAGACATACCAGGCTTCTCAGATATTCACTGAAACTGGGTTGCTTAAATTAAAATGGTCTGACAATGTCTGCTAAATATACCAATTTTTTTTAGAGTTGAAAAAAAGACACGAAGGAAGAAAGAAAACATGTTAACACAGTAATCAAAGATGCTGAGAATATTAAGACAAATGAGCCAAACAATTCAAAAGAAGATTTAAGTGTATCTCTATTCTCGAGTATATGAAATGATAGTAACTTGCTGAATCAGGACATTATTCCACATTACTGAAATGCAGTAAATCAAATTTTAATTAATCAAAGTCTCATCCAAAGAGACAAAATAATTTTCCAAGAAGGGCCTATTGGATACAAGCATAGACTTCAGGATTCTTAATACAAAAGTCCTTAACGTGTACAATTTAGGTATTTATCTATTGAAACTTATGAATTTATAATTATATCACCAAAAGTAATTCCAAATCAAAAGAAAAAGGGAAAAACAAGGTTGATTACTTCATTACTGAAATTACTTCATTATTGAAAAGCTCTATTTTTTCTCTCTTAAACAGTCTCAATGCTTCGCCTAACTGAAACCAATTTGCTGAAGCCATAAAAATTTTTTTAAAAATTATTTTATAGAAGAAAGGTGGCCTAAGGACCTGATACTAGACTAAGATTATCTGAATTTATTTACTAGTCTTAATACAACTGCTGTGTGTGATCCTACACAAGTCAATTAAATATTTTGTGCCTCATTTCTCCACCTGTAAAATGAGAACGGGGAAGTTCCTTATTCCCACTGACCTGTTTCAACTGTTCAAAACTAAAACCTCTTCAACATCACCTTTTCTATTTTCTTTTTCTTTCCTGGGAAACATATAAAATCTGCAAAGCTTTTCAGCTTCACTAACAGTGCCCCAATCAGCTCTGTAACCTGCTGGGCTATTTTTGCGGACTGTTTATGGTGACACTGCAGAGTGAAGTTTTCTGGTCATTGTAGTAAGTCTCTTAGTCTCATGCTTTATTATAAACATATGTAACTGGTACTTTTTATAGATCTATTTCGGTATCTCGACTTGCATGCTTGCTTCGTTTTAATGCTAAACATTCAAACAACAGAATAACCTTTGATCTACAAAGGGACCGCTATTTCAGTTACTTATTCCCATAGCCGTACTTTATCTATATGCTACAATTACTTCACTGCATTCTTCTATGAAAATACCAAAGTTCCAATAGATGGAAAAGTTAAGAAACCCAAACCCCACTTTGTTATCTCAGTTTTATGTCCATGAAGAAATCGATGGCTCAAACCATAACAGTCTATAGGGTCCCCCCAATTTCACCAATACTTGTGTTGACACTGGAAGTTCTTCTATTGTACTGCCATTCAAATCATAAGTACTTTTTTAAAATATCAGTGTTGCATTCATGCTTTGTATCCAAAGCTTCATATATCTTTGCTCATCATATGTTAAAAAACAAGTTTATTATTTAACATTGTTTCTTCAAAAAGACACAACCTTGGATTTTTTTTTTTTAATATATAATCTGAAACATAACTTCCACTTCAGATCTGTGATCCCTTGTTTCCGACATGTTCATAACATATCTATATGGAATAACATTGGACATTTTGGTCTATTCCTTCCTGCCCTTATATTGCACTAGATTCTTGTAATCCACCCTGTAACTTAAAATTTTACAGTAATAGAAATTATATGTAAACCATATCTTGAAGTGGAAGAGGGAAATTACTCTTTAAAGGACAGGAATGAATAATTTACAGTTAGCAGGCAAACAGAAGAAGGCTACAATAAATTGCCACTAATTCTCCTACTACTGAGCGAGAGTCTGTATATTTATTACAGGTGGCATTAAACAAAGGGGATAATGACAACCCCTGATTTATCAGGTGCCTCACCATTGCAGCTACATAGGCTTTGCCAGTGGGTCAGGAGTTCTAGCAACACATACTATATACAGAACAAAATATACTCTGTGTGCAGTCATTTTCAGTACAAACATGATGCCGGAGAAGCAGCTGAACAGTGATCCTGTCCCTCTGACCACTGTAGAATTTTGGATGTTTTGTCAAAGGGGGAAGCAGACATTGTTCAACTGTGTTTTGTCTGTGTATCACACAGAGACCATTGCTACATACAAGATCAGCATTTATAGGGTGAAAGAACTGGATACAGTAATAATTGTTCCTAGGGAGGGTATGGACAAAGGCAGTCTGAAAGAATATAAAATGGGTAGTTTATTTGGGAGGGGTGACTTTTCTTGTCCAAGCACTAGAAATGAAGTAATCTGTATGCGTTTGGAATTGGCATTGTTACAGGTGGGATAGGAATGGATCAATGACTCCATAAACTTAGAGCTTATGGAGTAAAAGTAAGACTAGGGATTTTTTGATTATCAAAAGGACAAATGAGTATGTCTACTAATGATGGAGAAGCCTGTTCATAGCCCTCTCTATTTCAGGAACATTCTATTGGGGAGATCAGAGTTTTTCTGGGCTTTAAGCAAAATACAGCCTTGCCTGCTACAGCTTCCAATGTGAGAAAAAAATGAAGCATCTTAAAAAAACCCCAAACTTTGCAGGAATGTAAGGTTCAGATAGGAAAATACAGAATTACAATAGAGAAAAAAAAAGAGATCAAACAAAACCTCCAAATCAAGGCTGCCGTACCAATGCCAACAATGACGCAAGTATTGTTAAAGTAATATAATAACATCTAATTTATAGAGGGGGGAAAAAAGAAGGTGAACTAGGCAATGTTGCAAATTTTATCGGCAACACAGAAGCAATCAAAAGTCTCACAATTTTCACATTTAAGTGCTTGACATCAGTATTAGAGGCATATTGCCTTTTCTTTTTGTGAGTGAAGAGAGTCTTAAATCCCCATAACTTTTTGTTTGCCTCTTTACTTGAAGTCAGGAGTTTTTAGTTTTTATGCAAACAAAAGTTCCACAATCTTTAGCAGGTTTCTAAGTTTGCAGGACAGTTGGTGCTTCCAAAGTGTAGGAAAGGGACTAAGTAAAGAAAATACTTTGTGCTAGCAGCTTGTTGAAACTCAAATAGAATGATTCTACATCCACACCTGGCTTTATTTACTGGCTTTGCAAGTCAGAGATAAGTCTGTTTAGATTCTCCAAGGCAGGGTCTGTCTTCGTTCTCAGGAAACACTAGTACTGGCAGTGAAATTTCCAGCCCATGGGAAAAGTCGAATTGGAGAAAGCCACAAATCTTTTGGAATGAGAGCTGGAGTGAACACAAGAGGGACTAATATTATACAGCCTCTTCATTGTCATGCAAGGAGCCTTATTTCTCAGATCAATCATAGCAGAAATACCTAAACAGCTGTGAAGAAGGAGATAAGACAGCTTAGGTCAGCCCCTAGAGATACTGCCAAATGTAAACTCTCAGGTGTCATAATAACCTTTATCTTCACAGACCCAAGTCCACTGGGGAACAGTATCTATTTTTTAATGTAAAACTCCTAAGCTGCTTTGTGACCGCCCAACTCTTTCACACGGACAGTCTGAAAGACTTAAAAGCCACTATTTACAATGGGGATTTTCTGGGAAAAATACACCCAAGCAAACCTCTCCTTAGCATCCCTACAGATTTAATACAGGAAATCCCAACAGTTCTCTCATGGGGAGCATTATGTCACTGGAAGTTAGCGATATTTAGCTTGTTCTTTCCTCCAGGGAGAGTCACTAGGGGAGTATATGACAATGCATTCAATTCCTTTGAGAAGGACAACAGTTGCTACATAATATTTTAATTGCGGAAGAGTCAGATGGGCTCTGAAAGCAGTAAAGCAATGGCCACCATAAGTTCATCATGGATTTAAATGTTTTTTTCCAAATGCATAAGAACTGATAAACTCCTCTTTTGCAAGTTTAGACTCCCTAGAACTTAAGGGAAACATCAGAGCCTGGGCTCCAAAAATTCTTAGAAGAAAATCTGCAAGAAAGGAAAAGGAGACAACAACACATGCTCCTTCCACGTTACAGTGGCCAGAGGGGTGCCACCTAATTCCAATGACACAGTGTATTTAATTTTTTGCCTTATTTCCCAGTATACAGATTCACTGTTTTAGAGAATTTAAGCACACTACACCAGGGGCAGAGAATGCCCAGCAGATCTTCAGCCTTGTAATCACAGGCAATCATGTACCATTCACAAAACGTTTCTGCCTTTAGATTCAATTATCATAAATGAGGACTCAAAATAGAACTTTGTTTTGTTAGTAAATAAATCAGAGAGAAGGCCAGAGAGAGAAAAAAAATCTTTTAAGGATTTCAGTTTGTAATACTTTTGTTTTGGAAGGATAATAAAAGAATCACAGAATCAGAATCACTTAGGTTGGAAGAGACCTTTAAGATCATCCTAACAAAACACAAACACAACACAAACCTAACACTGCCAAAACCACCACTAAACCATGTCCCTCAGCACCACGTCTACCCGTCCTTTAAATACCTCCAGGTATTTAAAATGCCAGCATGTAAGTGGTAGTAGATAATCTGGATTCCGTTTTACAACATATAGCGTGCTGATGGACTGCAGTTTTAACTTTATCTAGTTCATTCTGTGAAAAAATCAATAAACTCAATACATATGCTAACCCACCCGTATTCAAAGCAAGCATTAGTTTACTACTGAAATAGCATATTAAAATTGATAAGGAACATTTGATCAACACACATATAAGTGGCATTTAGACATAATACCAACAATTGTGGCACAAGAGACTGCTCTGCTGTTAACTGATACTCGCTGACTGGCAAGGTAATCAGAACTGTTTTCTTAACCCCCTCAACCCCCCAAATCATTGATAAATATTGGTGATTTTTTTTTTCTCTCAGGGTTTATAGCCCCGTGGTTAATTATTTCTAACTATTTAAATATTGGTGCCCAACTAGGACTTGGGAGTGATACTATCATACTGGTATACAAGAGCAAGAGACTGTCAGAACTGCAGCAAACAGGATGACAAGGACACAGCTAAGTGTCCACAACTATTACATATGTTTCTACACCTGAAATTCCTTCATCCTGAAATAAAGTTTCCACAGCCTCACTCTCCAGGGGCTGACTACTGCTGTACTGATACGATCAAGTTGATGACGGACAATGTATTAGCAACTCTCCATACTTACAAATAACCACATAATTCTACCTTTTTTTTTTTTCTATAAAGATAAGCATATACATCATTGCCATTTTGAAGGTAAAATTTTCCATTATTACTTCTTTTGCTGAAAAAATAAGTGTTCTAAAGCATTGCCAGCCACAAAAAAACCACGATCGGAAACTTACTTTTTCTAAACCACTTACAACCTACCACTGACTTGTACTCTCCATACTTAATACGGATTCATGTATTTGGCCACTTTTTCTTTAAACTCACAAATGTCAAGAAAATACAGATTTTGTACATATTCTGTAGTTCTGCACAGAATAGAGTGCAAAATGAAAATAAAATTATAGCTACTTATAATGGTCATTTTCTACAGGTGTAAATAATGCAAGGCAAGGAAGCATTTGGCTCTATATTCATAAATTCTCTCAGCTATTAACTATGTATTTGCTGGACAAGCAAAAGACATCTTTAATTACAGATGTCCCCTAAGGTTTGCCATACTGTATCAATGATATCTAGCTACTGAATGCAGACTGCAAGTGACAAGCTAAGGAGGGCACCAAAGATTTCACAGCGTATTTGTATTTTTTGTAGAAAAATAAATGTTTAGAGTAAAGAGACCGTAAGGACTCATTTAAATAGTTTTAGTTTGCAGAGAAGTAACTGTGCATGCGAAAAGAGAAAGAAAAACTGCGCAAACAAAACCAGAAAATGACTGAAAAATTTAAGAATACAAAAGATTACACAGGGTAGGAATGCAGAGAAGAAGAAATATAAGGAAAATAAAAGAATAAATAATATACTGAAATAGGTTGAGATGCACCATCACCTTTGATAAATAAGAAGTGAAAGAAAAAGCAGTAGGAGGAAAGATAAAATAAAAATGAAGTCTATCTAATACAGATATACTTGAAAGAAAGCATTTTATAATAACTTAGCTGCGTTTTATAAATTACATGCAATATATTTGTAAAAGGTGTCTAATTTCTAAGGGGAAATCATGCTTTTAACCAATCTGATAGCCTTCTGTGGTGGCATGACTGGTTGGGTGGATGGGGGCAGAGCAGTGGATGTTGTCCACCTCAGCTTCAGCAAGGCTTTTGACACTGTCTCCCATAACATCCTCATAGGCAAGCTTAGGAAGTGTGGGTTAGATGGGTGGACAGTGAGGTGGATTGAGAACTGCCTGAATGGCAGAGTTCAGAGGGTTGTGATCAGTGGGACAGTCTAGTTGGAGGCCTGTAACTAGTGGTGTTCCTCAGGGGTCAGTACTGGGTCCAGTCTTGTTCAACATATTCATCAACGACCTGGATGAAGGGACAGAGTGAGTTTGTTGATGACACAAAACCGGGAGGGGTGGCTGACTAACCAGAAGGTTGTGCTCCCATTCAGTGAGAGCTGGACAGGCTAGAGGGACATAATGGAGTTTGACATGGGCAAGCGTAGGGTCCTGCACCTAAGGAGGAATAGCCCCACACACTGGTACAGGTTATGGGCTGACCTGCTGGAAAGCAGCTCTGCAGAGAGGGACCTGGGAGTCCCGGTGGACAAGTTAACCATGATCCAGCAATGAGCCCTTGTGGCCAAGAAGGCCAATGGCATCCTGGGGTGCATTAAAAAGAGCATGGCCAGCAGGTTGAGGGAGGTCGTCCTCCCCCCTCTACTCTGCCCTGCTGAGGCCATGACTCAAGTACTGTGCCCAGTTCTGGGCTCCCCAGTTCAAGAAAGACAGGGAACTGCTGGAGAGAGTCCAGCAGAGGGCTATGAAGATGATCAGGGGACTGGAGCATCTCTCTTCTGAGGAAAGGCTGAGACACCTGGGTCTGTTTAGCCTGGAGAAGACTGAGAGGGGATCTCATCGATGCTTATAAATATCTCAGGGGTGGGTGGCAAGAGGATGGGGCCACTCTTTAAGTGGAGCTTAGCAACAGGACAAGGGGCAACAGGCCCAAATCGGAACACAGGAAATTTCGCCTCAACAAGAGGAAAAACTTCTTTACTCTGAGGATAACAGAGCATGGGAACAGGTTGTCCAGAGATGGTGTGGAGTCTCCTTCTCTGGAGATATTCGAAATCTGCCTGGATGCATGCCTGTCCAGCCTACTGTAGGTGACCCTGCTTTTGTAGGGAAGTTGGACTAGGTGATCTCTGAAGGTCACTTCCAACCATTGCCATTTTGTGATTCTGTGATTTCATAACTATATTATTCAAACACTTGTTACAAACATACTGCATGTAATTTATAAAATTACTGTAATTCATTATCTAGTTATGAAATCACATCATACACTTTTATAAGATCGGGGTGTGGGGGAAATTGTTTATCCAAAAATGATTGCTAGAAGATCTCTACACACTCATGATGATCTACTGAGTACTTTTTTAACTGCTCTACCAACTGATACTCGGCTTCTTCTATAAATAACTCTGGTACACATAACTGATAGTCTTTCTAATAGGTATGTCACCATTATATTTTTGGCAAACATAAAACTCTGCTGATACCTCTTTCATGGATATGGGACAACATCCCATTTACATTGACCCAGTACTGGGTTCTTTAAATGCCATTTGAAACAGAAGACACTTCAAAGCTTTATAAATAGACTAATGCACTACAAGTTTTACAGCGAGAATCCTATCTATATTCCATACGTTGTCTGTGATACCCAGCTCCCACCCTCAATATGCTCGGCTCCTTTTAGTATCTCTCAAATATTGGCTTGAAAAGAGGCAACACACTCTGTGGCTGTGGTTGCTTCTGGGGTACATATGGGCTTGCTGGTATGTGAATCATAGCGCTCTCCTGACGGAACAAACAAAATGAACTACCTAGTTCATACAGTAACACAGACTATCTTTAGCACAGATGCTAATCTGGGTCTTTCCTCTGTACCCAGAGATTCCAAAATGTGGGAGAAACTTACTATTTATGAAACATTTAAACTATTTCACATCTGCTTGAAAATCTCCAAGAGGTTCAATATTAATGAGGGAAGGAAGGAGCATAGGGACAGGTGAATAGGATTATACATAAACCTTGTTTTCTTAGGGAACTAGGATAAAATCAGGTGTGAACTTTAATTTAGTTATGTTCTAGAAAGTTTAACTCTTGTCTTGGATATGTTCCATTACACACAAAACCCAAGGAGTACTTCATTTCTTCATTTTATCAGCGAACTAGTTTTATTCCTACTGAGTGTAATGGCTCAGTCCCTCTAGACAGCAGATACTATTGACCTCAGTCCACAAGGTTTTATGCTCTTAATTTAAAGCCCAAGTAGCAGGATGGCTAACTTAAATGATGCTGGTCTACAGAGACTAACTTTGAGACTTTGAGACTTTCAGGCTTTGAGACTGACTTCACTACAGAGCAGTATAAAATAGGGATGCCTCCTACTCCCTTTGCAGTCTCTGCTCACAGCATGGCTTTAAAATTAATGAAAACCAAGGATGGATTGTGAAGATAGTAATTCCACAAAATATTCCACAAAGTCACTTTTCTGAGATCTTCTGGTGAGGTGACTGAAAAAAAAAAAAAAAAAAAAAAAAAAAAAATTCTCTCCAGACAGTTAGCCGCTTGGTATGACACTCCTCACCATTGCCAAGTTGTTCGCAACCACACATTTCCCGCTTTTTCTTTAGAGAGGAAAATGCTATTTCCACTTCTTTTAATTTCAGAGACAGGAATGGAGTGAGCATGATACATTGATTTGCAGAAACCTACACAGATCGCCCCTACCCAAACCAGAAATAAAACCGTATTCCCATCTGCATCGAGCCTCAGTGCTGTATCTTCTAGGCCATCCTTTCTACCACAGTAAAACTATGGTTTTCAATAACCAGAAACATACTATCGTTCCTCTCCTGGCCATCTGAGGAGGCTTAGGTGCTCTTCATGTCTACAACAGAGCTCTCACTTGGGGAAGATGATCCTACTAATTATCTAGGTGACTTTGTTGTGTACAAACAAATAAAAATAATTTAGAAAAATGGTGCAGAGATGTTTCAGGAGGCTATTTCTGCTGATACCAAAAAACTAACAAACCATTTCAAGTACAGAGCTTCCCTACGCTATTCTGCTGGTGACCTCTGTCTTAATTAGAGTATTTTTTTCCAGCAATCACCTATTCAAAGCAGGGAGAGAAGGAGGAAGAGGGTGAGAGCAAGATGGGGGGATAGAGGGACACAGGAAAAGAGGTAGAGACAGAGAGGGAAAGGCAGAGAGGAAAGGAGATTTCTATAAATTCCTGCCAGGAATATCAGTTAGTCCCAAATTATGTGGGAGGCTTTTACAACGAAAACCACCGATCATCAAAGCTATCTAGGTTTAGGATGTTAGAAAATGTTAGGAAACATTTCTCTCCAATCTTGTTTATTTATATGATAAGACTGACTGCTTTTTTCAAAATTTGTATTAAAAACACCTTCTTTCTGGTAAGAAAAAATCCTCAGCATGCAGTGCAGTGAAAGGAAGGCATTTTGGTTTATTCCAGTCTAAAGAACAAATAGTGTACCAACTTACATGCTCAGATTTTTACATCTGTCATGCTGTGGAGGTGTTCGTGCTTAGCAAAGCTCAGAGAACAGTGCATAACTCTTAGTACAAAAAGCATATGACCTAAACCGTTCTTGCTCATAAAATATAAATAATGAAAACAGATAATAGCCGGTCTTGCACGGACAGTTTTTGTTAGATGCCACATGTTTGATATAATAACACAGCGTTGAATATTTCATTCTTGTAAGTTTAATTTCTCTTTGTCCCGTTTGATCAAGATAAGATCCGTCCTAAATTGCTTTGGAATATTAGCTGGGTACCATGAATGTATTTTGTATCCTCTCAACCATAACTCATTACATGGAACTTGCTCGGCATCAATAAGTCACTATCGCTTTTGTGTGTGTACGTGTGTGTGGGAGAGTGTGTGTGGCTCAATACCCTGCTGCTAGGCTATTTAGTGATAAAATCTGATATAATAAAATATTAATTACAGCTGAAAGGTTGGGTGAGAAATATGAACTCAATTACAGTCCCATATTGTGAACAAAGGGCAGGGTGAAAAAATCCTTTAGTTATAGAGGTTTGGGATAATAAAAGAACAACTAGAACATTAGACTCAAGCTGAGTGCTCCCTAAAAAGCCACCTGTTATTAATCTTCACATCAGGCACAGAATTTCAAGTAAATTAGGTCAAGATGAAAGATTTTTGCTGCTGATTTTTTTGACTTAACTAATTTAAAGATTCCTTTATCTGAGCATTTTTTTCTTTGATGTCATTGCAATTTCATAATTAGAAATTTGTAACAAGCACAAGGACAGAGCAATTATAATTAAAGGTTAGATATCATACATGGTATGCAAAATGATCACCTTATATGGTATAAAAATAGATAAGAACTAGCAGTTGATTCTAAAAGTCCTTGTTTCAGTCAGATTGGCGATTTCTCACTCTCAAACTGTAGCAGATGTGGTCCTACCACCTTAGAAAGCCAAGTTTTTTTCAAAAAATACCAGAAGTGGAACAGAAATTATTTTACGGCTTCTCAATAAATATGTTTCTATTCACCTGTTCGATTTACCTGAGTGTGGAGTCAGATGAATTACCAGATGAATGATGTGACCAGATTGCGAAAAAGCACAACTGTGAGTCAAAGTTAGTCCAAACCAAATAATATGACCTTGAAATCCTATGTATAGTAGTGAATCATAAGAACTGAACAATCTTATCTATTACTACAGGCTAAAATGTGCCATTATATCACAAAATAAGATTTTCATTGTCTAAAGAACTGTACTCTATTAACAGTGTTTTCTGTTTCAACAAATTTTGCTGAAACTATGGCAATATATTTTGGTACTAAGCCAGAAAATATACTTTCAATGAATTTACATTTGTGATACTTGGAACAATCCAAAGACCATTTCAAAGCTTCTTAATCAGCTTTACGTTCTTTGCTTAATTTCTTTTTAAAAAGAACACAGAAAAAGGATAAATTCATAAATACGAGATAAAAATATCCTGGTACAGCAAGCGAGGTGCCTTCATAAGCCAATATTACACCAGTTAACTCACCAGTTTTCAGGTTGCCAAAGGCCATTTATAAAACAACTGGAAAGCATGGAAAAAGGACTAAAGTCTTGTCACAGATTAAAAGAAATTAAAGAAAACAAAACTGTCTAAAATAATTTAGTCTAAAAAAGAACAAAGTTAGGAGGGATCTGAAGGAAATACTGGAAACCGAAAGCCATGACAGAGCTGACTGATTCTTTCTTTTCCATATGTTGCAGACAAAGAAAATATTGGTGCACAACGGTACTGAAGTACAGATCAACAAGGAAGAAACCAAAGGAAATTCCAGGAGTCTGAACACATGCAAAGCAATATGCAAGAGCCTGTGACATCACACAGCCCATCTTATCACAATCAGCACTAGCGTTTCTGAAAGTGTATGCCTGACTCTCTGATATTCAAAGAAAGCTCGCTACCGCTTGCAAATTGTACGTTTGCTTCTGACTGGAATGGACACATTTATTACAGCACACTTCCAGCTTCAGCAAAGTCATTGATGATACTTGAACCATCAGATTCCACTTGGTTCCCTCCTGCTACATAGGCCAGGGTGCAAAGAAGAAATAAACTAGTGATTTTTCTTATTACAGAATATGACAAAATGCTATTACCCAGTCTTCACAAATTAGGTAGAGAATAGATCTAGCAAAGTCCAAATGACCAGTTCATTTGGATTCCCAAGAAAACTGGAAGGCAGACTCCCACCTAACAGGGACTTTACTAGTTTATTAAATCTACGTGGGATGAATGTGTTACGTCATTTCCATTAAATAATTTTGAGATTCAAGTATTTTTTCATTGTTAGCATTCTACAGTGTTCAGAAGTGCAGGATATAAGATGATAAAGCACTATACTGGAATTAAAAGCAATGGAGTAACAGAAAAAGAGGCAGTCTTCATGCCAGACCCTGCCTGAGTCATTTCTACTTTCAAAGAAATCCAGGGCCACTTGCAAACCACAGATTTCTTCCTCAATAGCCCTGAAGAACATCAGTAGCTACACAAAGTATAAGAATAAAGAAAAAAATACTTTGAGAAATAATGTGATGTTCTTAAAGAATAGGAAGATTTCCTCATATCTAAATGTGTACATAAATGATAAAATATACTATTGCTCATTCTCCTGTATTCCATTCCCAATTTATGTTTATTATATAAGATGCTGCATCCTTCAGCAGTGGTTTGCATTCTGTTCTCTGCAAACTCCTAGGGATACACAGTTCACAAAAGGTAAGAAAAACAAACAAACAGCCTATGGATTTAAAATCGCAACATAAAGATCTGCACATACACTGTACTATCTTCTGGGGGTTACAAATTAAAAAAAAAAATCACTTCTACTAAGAAAATCTGATTACAAGTAAGCAATATTCTACTTCAATACCTTCTAGTAAACCATAAACTCCTGCAATGCTGTCACTATGTCCACCATGAGGTGTGGACGCTCTGCAAATATAATGATGTTTACGTGTGTAACTATGGCAAGTTGCACAGCTCTTATTTATGAATGCAAAAATAAGATGCACATGCAAATGATCAAGGAGCCTGGATATTACACAGAGATGAAGAAGCAGCATTTAGAGCAGGAGATCAGCTAATGGATTAATGACACAATATTAACTCAGAAAGAATGAAATTTTTCCATATTCTACGAAGCTGTGCACCGGAAACTCACTACTGAATTGGGAGGGGGAATTAAGCAAATAGGTGTATTAAAATGAGTGGTTTATAAGTAGAGGGAGAATGCTTATTTACTCCCTTTTTCAAGGATGCTCTGCAACCTGCTGGTTTGTGTGCAGCACAGAAAGAAAAATATTTGCTGAGGCAGCTGAATGAATGCACAAGCCAATTTCAACAAGTTTTTTGATTCAAAGCTTGAAAACTGTTTACTGCTCATTAAAGCACTCACAGAGGATATGAAGTTTTTAATCTATTCAACCAGGGGATGCAACATGGAGCACAGAGAGACTAGCTCAAACAGATCTGCTGTGGTCGTTCAAGACGTTGTCTCATTTGTCCATTTTCTCCTTCTGCCAGATACTATGCTTTCATGGGAGACTTGGGGGAAAGCAGCACGTGCCTGTGCTTCAGCTGCAATTGAAAAGCCTAGCATTATCACTTAAGATACCCAAGGCAGACACATTTTCTCCTGCCGACTCTGCTGTGGGAGAGGAGAGCAGGACCACAGCAAAAATAACCACAACAAAATTCTCGTCTCTCAATGCTATCGCCTCTTTCCACAACTTGAATGCAGTGGGTCCTGGTCCAGCAATTTGGAAACGGAGATTATTGTCTGTGTTTGTTTTCATCTTTTCTTCTATACAAAAAGGCTCTGCAGTGCTCTCTAATCAGTAGTGCAGAATGAGACAGGCAGATACAGAAAACCAGTCAGTTTTTGTGGCATTGTCCGCAGTTTCTCAGGATTTCTGTGGATAAATACAAGGCTGACCTTCTATTCTGTCAGTGAAGGTATAACTCTTCCTCCTCCCTGCACTGGCAACAACTCTGGTAGGATTAGGTGGCATAGAAACCTTGGCAGCATGACATTGTACAGCTCTTCCCACAGGAAATCTGGCCATAGATAAAAGATTCTGCACAGTTCAGGATTAGCACAACTGTTAAATACAGATGAGATTTTGGCCTTGCGCTTCTACTACCCTACAAGACTAATCTTGGAAACGGCTTCAACTCTAGATGTGAGAACATGGTTAATTCATTCGCCCTTGTCTGATTTCCCCATGGTAATTTCTCCCGAAATTCAACATTTTTATAATGCTTTAGACATCCATCCTACCGCTCTCTGAGACTGTTTTAGGCTGAGGCATTTTACTGCTCCTGACTAAAGAGTTGCTGCTTTCAGTTGTAGAGCCCAGTAAGTGACTCTAATGTTTCTTTGTGTCATTTAATGTAATCCAGTTGAGCAGATTAGCTTTTACTTAGCAATGCTTTAGAGTCACGATGCTTGTTGTAAATGCCAGTGATTTCCTTTCCTACTTAAATGAACACTGTAACAGAAAGAAAAGTTTTCAATGTTCATGTTCAGTAATATGAATACCCTTTCAGCATCCAGTATGGGAAATTACAGTGTTTCACTCGGAGCACATCTATAGCTTTTCTTCCTCTTTCCATATACTGTTCCTTTTTATTCTTTCATCTCCTTCAATACCACTTAATATCAAATAAAAGCACTCACTTGTTTGCTTGCAATGCATGACCAAAATGCTTTAGGTACACACAGAATGGGTCAATCAAATATTATTTACACTGAGCTAGAAATTCACTGAAATTATATTGTCCTGGAAACCACAGTTCTCCTGCCATACATTTATGTATTAGCAACAGAATCTTTTTTAATGAAACCATTTAGTGTTTGCTAGTGAATAAAGGGCTTGTATAAACTTGCTCAAAAACCCACAAAATATCAGAAGAAAACATCCTATGGTCAATGGCAGTATGAAAATGAACCATTGTCAAAGAATCTATGGAAAAGGCAATTAAATGATACAGATTACTGTGTTGTAATCCAAAGTACAAAAAAAACCATGCTGACTTTTGGCTCCCTGATGAAGATAACCCTAGTCTGTGTGACCATCTTGACAAAAACTTGTGCTTTTTGGGGGGTTGTCATGTACAGAAAACTGAAAAGGGACTTCTGGCACCACAGTGCTGTGTGACTAACTCACATACAATACTGCATCACATAATCATTTCTATAAATTTATCTAGCACTACTTTCCTGATATTTATATCTGTACCTGTTTCAGAGCTTCAGTTCACCACTGGGTAGAGACTTTGTATTTGCGCCATTTATTTACATGCTCTCTGAACTGAAATTGTTCTTTTCCCTCTCTGAAGTTTATTCCTCTGAAGCATTTTAAGAAAACAACCATGTCTTCTTTTTGTCTTAATTAGCTAGCTGAAACAAGTCTAGTTCTCTCGGTCCCTCCATGTGTGACACAGGTTTGCCAATTCCCTGATCCTTTATGCCATAACTCTCTGCTGCCGTGGTGCTAGTAAATGAGCATTTCTTGGTAGAAGAACTAGGCACAGGAGTTCACATGAGGTCCTGCCAGTGTCTTGTACAACAGCATTTATAGATTGCCACTGTTGTTGGAAACCCCACCTGCTGTGTACAGTCTATTTGCCTATTTCCCAGTCATGCCATGCTTTGATGATTCACAGTCATACCACAAATCATCAATACACGCTGCCGTCTTCTCTGTTTTTTCCAAAAAATGAGCCTCTATCTTACAACATGCATTCTTGTTATTATCTCATAAAATGCAAGCTTTGCATCTCATCCTATTTGTAGGAGGTTAATCCTGAAGGCTAGTCAATATTTTCTGTGCAGCATTCCAATCCAATGCTGCAGGCAGGATCTCCTTTTACTGCCAAATGGATTATAACGTGTTACATTTCTATTTGATACCTATAAATAAAATATGCAGAATGTTATTGGGTCACCTCTCAGTTGATCACAGGATCACAGAATTATAGAATAGTTTGGGTTGGAAAGGACCCTAAAGATCATCTAGTTCCAACCCCTCTGTCATGAGCAGGGACACCTCCCACTAGACCAGGTTGCTCAATGATAATTCAGTACTTCACAACAGAGCATAATGTACATGTACTTAGATCACGGCCACTAGTTTAGAGCTCTTGTGAGCCATTTAAAAATACATAGTTAATTTAAATACTTATGAAAGAAAAGCAACCGAATGTCAAAAACCACAAAAAATATAAAGTATACGACATGGCTAAAGCATAGAAAGATTGATGTGCAACATTGCCAAGGCTTCAGTACTAACAGTGGCCAAGCAACTGTGGCTTCCAATATGACCTGCATGACTGATTTGAGTGATTATTTAGTCAAATGGGTGAACAATCACTAAAAGCAACTCCATACTTTTCACTTGGGACAACTCACTTTGGCCTCCAGCACTGAAGAGCAAAAATACTGATGAGATTCAAACCTTCATGAAAAAAAAAAGAACTGTGGTGAGATGGTAAGCCACAGTGGAAAATCTAATTTCACATTGACATTAAGGATATGGGAAGCGCACATCATAATACACAGTAAGATCAACAGTGGGAGCTCCCAAAGACAGCAATGGTTTATACATGCCCGGCAATTCCTAACCACAGTTTTAGAGGAATTCAGAATGGGTCACACAGCACTGTGGCTGCAAACTAACACATGGTTACTGTGATACGCATTGTCAGAAAACTACTTTAAAATGTCTCCAGAAAGTACATCCCCACATAATCCTGTTCAACAACCACTTGGGGAAATGTAGCTGACTCGCATACTCCCCCTTCAATCCTTCCACAGTAAAAGCAAAACAAATCCCTGGCATACTTCAGTAAACACAGGGCAACAGATTCTCTTTCTTACATTTTCAAGGAGTGCTCTGGTTCTTCTGTGTTTGAACTGAGGTATGTATAAACTGAGTACACTTTTAAATATCATGCAATGCAGTAATTTCCAGCAATGTTCATAATGATTTCATTATGGTTCTTAAATTAAACACTTCTCCCTCTCAAGGCAAGTGCCCAGCAAAACACTTGAGCCCCTTACATACTCAGTTGGAGACAGAAACAGGTCTCTCTACAACTCCAGAGGGCTACTGTGAGATGAAGGTGGGACTGTACCTCTCATACTGTCTGGGTGGGGTGATCAATGTGCCCATAACTGAGGAACTACCTAAATTCAGCCAGAAGTAGATGCTTACATTTAATGACCTGAAAGGCACTTTATTTGGGGCTTTTGTATAGGTCTACGTCTCCTCAGGATAAAAATGTATGAGCTGCCCCATGAGAGATGTGACAGTCACGCCAGCTTCTTCCACAACCTAATGACTTGAGCATGTCCTCAGAAACTGGAGGCCAGGGTTCAAAACTGTTTTCAACAGTTCGTATTGCTCCCACTCCCCAGCCATCTGAACAGCGTTACTCTGGTCTCCTGCTGAGGCTGGCCCAGCATGCAGACAGAAATATAAGAAGAATAAGACAACCAGGAAAGCATTCATGGAGGAACCTGTCTAATCGAATGGAGAATCTCCTTATTCTGTCCATTATTTCTGTTTTTATTCAATGACCATCTAAAATATAACACATTACAACTCCCATGAGAAAGGAACAAGGACTTCAGGTCTCTTGCTTGTCTAGGTTGAACTTTAGGAATTTTGTGCTCCTAGTCAGAAGTTTCTGCTGGTTTACTGAGATCATAGCAATACCTGAGAACAGGCTGGTGGCTCAAACTTGTTAACACTGAGCTGCCTAAAATCCATTTAAGCTACATGCGTTAACCGGAGATTGAACAGAGAAATGCAACACCATCCTCCCTGTTAAACGGTTTGAAAGGTCCCCAGCAGGGCTTTGGCATCAGCCAGCTACCACTCTCGTCAAAATTCCTAGACAGGAATCAGGGCCCATTCCCAACCAGCAATATGTAGGTGGTCATTGTTCCTGGGAGCTCTGCAGTATGAATGTGGATTTGTTTTAGCCAGTTGGCCTCAGTACCAGAGAACGGTAGAGGGTATAAAAAATTCACGAGTAAATAAGCATGCCAAAAGTCTGAACTCAAGTAGGCTAAGCTCAGTGCGGAGTAGTCATTCCTTGGAAAGGGATCATGGAAAAATGACACTGTTCTGTTCCTTGCACACTGAGATACCAAGCTGTTCATTTTGGTAAGGAGATTTAAGAAAAACATGTTTTATCAATTCTGACTGAAGTTGGTGGTCCAGAGCCAGCAAAATGGGGTGGGAGTTCCAAGAGTTTATGATTCACCACTTGACTTACTGCTGGACTTCACCAGGGAGACTGGGAAAACCCAGTGGTCCAAAGGATGTTAGCAGAGAACTAGCCTAGCTGAACTGGACTATCATGCTGTCAGAATGAGAGGTAGCCAATACAGAGGAGACCATCATTAGGAATTATGCAAAGATATGGTCTCCGCTGCATCCTACTTAAGGCCAGCATGTAGAAGGAAGATTTTTTGAGGAAAAAAAAAGCAGAGCCTCATAACAGTGCAGCATATTTTTCAGCTGTTAATTACAACAAAAACCCATGAGAAAGTATTGGTGAGTTATGAAACTGAAAATGAATCTCTTCACAGATATGGAATAATCTATTCTCTCTTTTATTCTGGAATTGGTCTAGTTTGCTTTATTTATGATAGATAAAGTTTTACTAAGCACATTGCTAAATGTCAGATAGGATTACGTGCTGGGTTCTCAGTGACACAAATTACTTAAAGAAATCAAGAATCAATGCTCCTTTTACCCAGGGACTATGAGAGAAGTCACAGTAAAAGGACCATGGAAATTTCTGAACAAGCCAGCCCAACATGTGAAGCTGTGCTACAAATGCCCAGGCAACACGTACCATAAATTCTAACTCAAGTCACAGTAAAAATCCAAGGACAAGCTCTACTGCATAACAAAAAAGAATTACAGCATTTTTACAGCACAAGCAATTATTGTACTGTTCCCTCAATGAAACTGAAATTGACCCTTCTGTTGTAAATAATTATACTTGTTGCTATAAAGAAGTGACAATTATGAGCATTAATAAAACCCCATTCCTTCGGAATCACAGACATCCTCAAACAAGTTTACTGGCTGTCTTACAGGTTGTAAAACTATGATTTGGAAATACAGTTTGCAGGCAAGAGCTGACCGTACAGCATACAGTTCAAGTCTTTATATTTACAGACCCTTAAACAGTAAAAAGGATGCTTGCGGCAAGCAAATTAAAGAATGGACTGTAAGTTCCCTTCATGTTCTCTAGATCTTGTGGTCTCACAGTATTTCAAAAGGCTTTATTTTGAACATGACATTTCAGATTGCTAGTGAGTTAGTAGCGCTACTTGAACATGCACACTAACATTATTTCAACATAACCATTTCTTTAACATAAATCCGCCAAATATCTAGACTGTTTTATCAGTGAGCTCTTGAAAGGCCAAAGTTCACTTTTCGTTTCATTGGGAAGCTTTCCAAATCTCTCCTGGTTAATGCACAGTTTTGATATCTCCCTCCTCAGCTGTGTCTACATGAGATTTTCTTTTTTCTCATTACTGCATTACCATGTAATGTCACTAGGAATAGAAGGAAATTACAATAACATGCTAGCATTACATAACATGTTAGGTAGGAATTGTGAGAGGACAGAGCTAAAAATACAGATATTGCAATGCTTTTATTTGCTTGTGCTGTTGCCATGCTTTTGCCCACAAAGAGCGCTACGTCTCTTACTGTACAAATCAGCATTCTCTCATTTCAAAACTCATTTATTCTGAATTTATCATACTCATGATGTCTGCCTCCATAATTCATGCATGGCAATTAATGCTGCACTCTTACCATGCAACACGGAAACTCAGACTGAGATATCAGTACCTCTTCTTCTCCGAGAAGTAGATTGCAACTTTGAAGCCCAGTCCTGTGGCTGCCATGTACTCACAACAGCAATGCAAGTCCCCCATGGTCTCTCCAAGGTTATGGAAAATAGCCTGAAAGTTTTGTATTCAGAGAGCTTAAGCCCTGCTGCTTTTTGAGTTCCAATTATATCTGCCACAGGTTTCCAAACAGCCTGGCTAGCTTGCTAGCTTTTACTTGGATTTCTTGATTGCCAGTGAAACCATTTAATTTGCTGATCTGCCAACCAGGTCAGTGTTTTTGTGAGGACAGTTAAGTTTCAAGAATAAAGGTAGGTAGTGGCTTCTCTGGAAGGTTTGCTGTCAGACTGGAGGGTCCTGCAAAAGCTCTCTGAGGCTTCAGATGATCCCATTTCTTCACATGAAAGTGTCTGAACAGTATTGCGTGCCTTAACTGACCTGGCACAAAGAGTGCAAACTCCTGACGCCAGCCAACGAGAAAGTGAGTAGACACATTGACAAAGCAGAGGGGATGGCCAGACACATAGAAGGCTGATCCTCATGGCAACAGCCAGGCCGAAGGAAAGAGATGAGGCCCTAAGACACATGGTCCTACCCTGCAATGTGTGCGGCAGGGATGGGAAGGCCTTTGTGATGTCTGCTTCCTGTGCAGAGCACGGTGGTTCCAGTGGGAAACTGTTGCATTACATACAAGTCTTCGTGTTTCAAAAGTGATCACCTCAGTTTAATTTACTCCTTCCTACTGCTAGTAAGTGGGTAGGAATTAAGTGTCCTCTGGACATTCATTTAAGAATCATTATACTACGAGTGTTGTTGAGATGGCTAAGCCACATACAGAACAAAGTACTCCTCGGACTTGGGCTGGCAAAGGTTTCTTTACACCATGCATCTTCTTTTGAATAATGTTGTTCCTATCCCACCGACCATGTGCAGATGGGCTTAATTCCATTTGTGGCAATGAAGCCAGTATTTACAGGGTGCCTTTAAAGGTCTGGTTTAGGCCAATTAGATATGTAAATCTCTGTGGAATTTAGACAATCTGAACACATCGTGAAGTGTTTACCGGATGAAGTAGCAGAAAGGAGTGCTCAGCACTTTAGATAACATGTAGTTTGAAATTTCTGTGGTAGTTTTCAGCTGCACTTCAAAATACTTAACAACTTAATGTGGCCTTTTGTGCTGAAATATAACATACATTACTTCTTCAGGGAAGAGAGATTAAAAGTACGTTTCAAAATTAAGCACTTCAAGTAAAGAGATATTTGCTCTATTTTCCCAGTAGAGTTGTTATTTAGGGCACCCAACCTGCATGTTGAAGAAGTTGGGCACACTGCTGACAAAGGGAATGCACCGAGAGTACACAGACTGCCTTCACTCCAGCGTACTCTCAGCTTTCGACTCACATAATTCAAAGTTTATTTGCTTCCTGCTGCGTGTTTTCTTTAAGGTACTTTTAAATTATACTACTTGGCAATTGCAGTAATTCTCTCTCCCTCTCATCCTGTCTGGGCTTTGCAGCCCTCAGGTGCTGCACGACCGATCCTACATACTCGGTGCAGGGGGTACTCTGGCACCCTAAATGCCAAGTATGGCGTGCACAGGGCGTTGCTGGCTGGCACAAATGGCCCTCCTGTTCCCTCACTTTAGGCTGGAAGAGGAAAGTACCAACTGTCTGTGGCGTCTAGAAGAGCAGAAGGGGTGGCTGAATGGGCCATTAACTGATTAGAAGGGTTTAATGGGGCAAATCCAGCTGAGCCAAACTCTGCAATGTAATATGCGAAAGAGAGCAGGAGGCAGAGTAGAGCCTCAACGGTCTTGTCTTCATTCTTATCCTTCCTGGTGTTTGCCCAGTCTGCTGCTCCCAGAGTGCTTGGTATCACCAGGTGGTTCCGGTGTTATCTGGGTTGAAATCTTTGGGAAGTTTACTGTTAAGGTTTTTTGAGGATGTGGAATAGAATAGCAGGAGGAGGGTGGTATGGTGACAGCATTTTGCTGATTACGTAAGCAAGATAAAAGAAATGGAAACATTCAACCTTTATCATGGCAAGACTGAATGGAAATCTACGGGACAAAGAAAACTGCCCACTGAAGCTAAAAGCATGCAGGAAAACTTCTCCAGAGAAGGTCACAAGAACCTTTTATAATGGAATGCAGCAAACAATCTAAAGCTCTTTCTAACACAGATGAATATATAAATAACACTAAATACATGCAGTCACCAAGCACTACATTTTTCATTTCTGCGTATGAGCCAGACCTCTGCAATAAAATAGCATTCCTTAGTTGAAGAAAATGGAGCTGACCAATCTATGTACCTGCAGACAATTTGGCCCCACGGTCTTTTAAACTTTAGGCTAACTCTCCCTGAAGAAGTAAAAGGTACAAATGATACTGCCTTGGAGGAGTGAGTCCCTCAATAGAGGCTGAAGAGCCCTCACAGAAAAAATACTTGCATTTGTATGCTTTCTGTGCAAAGTTTTTAAAACTTTGCTGACCCTTAAATACACTTATCTTTGAAAGAAATAGAATATCCACAATCAAACATGTATTACACAATTTCCACAGAGCCATCACCTTAAATCAAAAAAAAAAAGCCTTGCAAATTACAGTCATTCTAAAAATCAAAATAGCTTAGCCAGCTGTTAAAGAACTGCATGCATTCATCATTACTGAATGTATTCCTCCTTTAAACATATATAATTCCGAAATAATCTCCTTGAAATGAACACAACAGCAGCCATAAAACATGCTGGACCTGAAACTGAAGACAAAGCAAGCAGTATTTGTTGTATTAAAACTCTGACAAAATACATTTTAATCATGTCCAGTCTCATGAGTTCTAAAGCAACCTGGAATGCCATTTGGCCTTCATGATTAATGTGTACTTTATCACTGTAAACAGAGCTTCCTGAACACTTCTATAAAGTCTGCTTTTTGAATCAACATTGAAACAATCAGCATTGCCCTTTCTCTCTTTTTATGTTGTGGTGGCTGTGTGCGGATTCTAAATAAGCTATAAGATATCAGGATTTTTCATATGTAAGGGGAGAAAAAGAATTTAATCACAGAAAAAAGCTGGAATTCTAAATGACCTCAGGTATTAGCTTTGTTGACTTGAATGGTAGGAATTTGTGGCCTCTTTATCCATTTCAGGAATTAAAGAATTTTATGTGACACGGCTGATGTGTTGATCAATAAAACAACAACAATCATTTACACTGCAAGTTTAGTGCAGTTTCAAAAATCTGCATTAACCAAGCTGGTGGTTGTAACAGAATCAATAGACAAGGCATCTTGCTTAGTGGTGTGAATAAATGAACTATGACTAAACTTTCAGCACCCAATGAATACAGATTAAGACGATAAAATCCATATGCAGAATGTGTTCTGCAAGCCACGCAATGACAGTGTGCTTGAGAGTGTAATGAACAATAAAATGTTAAAAAGTATTAAGAAATTCTTACTTTAATTTCCACTCTCCTTCACTCCGTATTTGCATTGTGAGTTTGCAGTCAGCATTCTTTTTATTTTGAGACCTGTTGCAAAGGACCTCGGTAAATTTGTTCCTGTGTATTTGTGTCAGTTCTATAGTTTCATGTTACTTTAAATCTCTCTTCCTATTTTCCTAACCACTCATCCCCTTATTTGGCACACTTTAATCTCCTAACTAGCTCCATTCTGTTGTCAGTGAAGTTTCTGATGTGTCACTACTGCCGTAGGAGTCAATCATCTTTAGTTCATGATGTAGATAAAAGGAATGAAACTGTTTTTTTATTAATGGCCTAATAGGTTTGTGTTTAAACAACAACTCAATTGGTACTATTTTAATGCAGATGCTTGAATTCAGAAGGACTACACTATAGCTTTGTGAGATAAAGACAAACATCAAATCATTCTGTTTCTAATCTAATCTGCTAAATCAGTTTCATTAAATCTGCTTTAATTGCTTTCTGTTTTTTCTCAGTTGGTTCAGGCTTCCCCCAAGTGTTACATTTTCTTTTTAAAAAGCTGTCTGAATGACCAACAGGATGGCATTTCCTAAATGCAAACCTACATACATATAATACATAATGCAACAACGAATATGTTGCACAGTAAAAAAACCCCATAAAAATATGAAATATTGAATATTCTGAAGAAACACAAAGAACATTTATTTTCATTCAGGCATAGACAAGTATACCAGATCTGTATTTCCCAGACAAACAGAAATTACCCAAAACCTTAGCATCACAATGAAACTAATGGCTAGTCATTCGCTACAGGTGGAAACTTCCCACAGTAACAAAAGAATTAGCTGTTTTTGATGATACATGATTTGCCAAAAGGAAAAACATCCTAAACCTCTGAAAAAAATCTGTATTTCTCTCATCTGTATTTTCATTTATTCAGAGTATTCAGCTCACTACTGGGTCTCGTTCAAAATATCTAACTATTCCTCTGTTTTCTTCACTGAAAAGCAGGCATCTTTTATTCTAATCAATGAAGGACTTATACAGTATCATGTATCCGGTGGTGAAATCAATCTCTCAAATTGGAAATTCATTAACAGGTACTATATAACACTAAAGTATCTGAGCTACAGGTTTTCCAGCTTGATTTTTTTTTTTTCTATTTCTGCTATCATGGTCAATTAAATGTAAATACTTTATGAATGTTACAGTATATATTGTTTAAATTGGCTAACTTACTAAGAGTTTATTATCTTAAATCTGTGAAGTAAACAAGAAAAAGGAATATTAAAGACAGTAGCTCAGCATAAAAATGTGATATGCCCTTGAACTTATAACACTGCAGTAAGCAATTACCTTAAAGAAGCCACCCACACAACAGAACTATGGCTTTGTTCCTTATCTTCAAAGAACAAGCCACTTGCATCTGGATCAAATCCTTTAAACAATACACGAACACTCAACATCAAAGCACTTTCATTTTCTTCAGCTATTTAATTTAATTAGAGCTAATACAGACATGAATTTAGACACTGATTGCTGTGTAGAAAATCCCCAGAAAACATGTTCAAGAAATTAATCAATTTGGTTTTAATTTTATAAAGATTTTTCCCCCAGTACCTGACAGGAGCGCCTCTGCTCTGTGCAGGTTTCAGCAAGACTGTCACAGTGCTGTCAGTTTGATTCAAAGGTGTTTCAAGTTCATATGGTGGCATAGAGGGTGCTAGAATAAGAAAAGAGGCAAAAATAATCATTATTCCTGTATTTCTTCTTTCAAGAGCTGTATCTTTATTTGAATAGGTAATTTCAAACACCTTCAAATATAAAGACCATATTACAGGTCTAAGATGCTTTCTGTTACAACACAAGTGTGAGACAACTGTTAAATAGCTTCAGCAAGACAAAAACAAAACAAAGAAATCTCAGCTCACTGCCAATTTCAAGACAGGAAACAGATACTAGTAGGAGTAAGTTTGCAGAAAGTATTGAGAATCCATGACTTGGAAATTAAAAGTTATCTCAAGAAGAGCATCTGCAAATGTGCATGCTGAAGTGACTGTAGTTTTTGAAACCGAGCCCAGCTTTCTCAGTACGTCAGTGGCATCAGGATGCTCTCTCAGAATACGTCATTCCTGGAATTTTAACTCGTGCTGTAACTGTCCTGGGTCTCTTGTCCACCATAGACATCGTTTACAACAATGAAGCAGGATTAGCACCAGGAGACCTTATCTTAGTTTGAAGCCACACTCAATAGCACTTTGGCAAACTGTGTCTGTATTGAGGATTTATAGTTGTGATTAAAACAAACAATGCCTCAGTTACTGTCTTTTACTCTTTGCTACTTTTTTCAGCGCTATCATCTAGTTGCATTTTTATCATAATATCATATGGAAGGCTGCTTGGTTAATTGGTTGTTTAGCAGTCTGTTGTATCCTTATTGTCCAGTAGTTAGTTAATGATGGCACACAATTAACAGATTTGAAGGCTATAGAAGCAAAAAGTGGTCATTGCAATGATCTTTTCTAACCACAGGAACAATGCAGGGCACTGAACTCCCCTAAACTAATTCCTGCTTGAAAAAGAAAATACATTTGGTGGGGTAGAAGATCTTTTCTTTAGCACTGTTCTTCCAATGGCTAATTACACTTCATGTTGAACATGGAGACCTATTTGACAAATCAATCTGGCATATCATCTTCCAGGCACTGGATACCTTGTGTACCATACTGCTGGAGTTACTCAGAGTATATTGTGCTCCACACACAGATAATATCAATCTCTAGGCTTCTCCAGCAAACGAAATAGCTCCAACAATGCGAGTCTTTCTTTAAAGTGTATTTTCCAATCCATTTCACCTTCCCAGTAGCAGCTGCATCTGCTTGAAAGGTATATGAACCTCACTCTCTTTTACCCATATTTTCCTATATATCCAAGTAAGGATTGCATTAACACTTTTACCCATAATTCTTCAGTCTGCTGTGAAAATATTAACAACATCTTCATCACTTTTCACTGATACTCACCAGTTTTGAAATGCTTCACAAATTAAAAAATCAGTCTTCAAGAACCTCCTTGTAAGCTGGGAGGGGTTTGTTCTGCTTACAATTTTGGATATAATGCACAAATATTTAGATTAATCATTTTAAGTAATTTAGGTACTCATTTTGAGAAGCCTAAAGGCATAATATTGCACAGTACTTTAAAGATTCAGACACAATTTTCACATATTTCAGTTCTGAATATCCAGTACTATTCACATAATGCCCCATTCTCAAGTTGACTACCCTGAAAATAAGGGAAGCAGAAAGTAACTGCACCTCCAAAAAGTTGCATTAACTCTGACTGGTTTTGGAAGTCTGCAGGTGTCGTTTCTTGCCCGTGGTCTCCTGTCCACATCTTAACAAGTCTTGTAATCTTCCTAACTTATGACTCCTAGGTCTCTGCTTGCACTCTTTACTAATCTTAGTCTTCCTCCACCAAAATTTTCTTCCTGTCCTGGATATGAGTTGTGGTTCTCCCGGTCCCACCTTTTAGTCCTGGCTCCTTTTTCTCTTCTCCACAGACATCTGGACATTATCTATTCTTACACTTTTCTCCCGTCTAGGTTAGGAGTATTCCTTCTCCACACTGCCCACGTGTAAAGAAGGAGCTTATCAATGCACAGAGAAAAAAGGAGATATTTTTCCTATTTACAGTTTCTGCAACTGCTTACTTCAGCAGCAGAAAGCTCAGATGCACTAAAAGGTAAGGCCCTTACAGAATACCTGTGTTGGGCCACACTGAGGTGATGAACATGCAGGCAAGGCTCTAAAAGCTTGGAGAACTTTATTTAGTGAGGATGTCATCTGTGGTGACATTCGCCGATCAGTTCTGTCAAGTTTCCACCATTTGTGTGCAAACTGCAATGTTTACAAATTGCCCAAATCTGGACAGATTTGCAGAGCAATGGCTCAGAGTAATGTCTCTCTTCTTGCTAAATATTTAAATCCCTGCTTGAAAGCACTTCAGTAATGTATCGGTCACCAGAATTTTTCATGATGTCAGCCACGTTCCTGAAATGGATGAAATTCTTAGTATGAAAGGCAGCATACAAAATTTCAGCCTTCACAGCTGACTTTTCACAAAGTTATATGCAAGGGAAAACAGTCTTCTAATAGACTGCCCATCAATTTTGATAGCAGGCCCTGTTAGGAGCTCTGCTTGTGGTAATACATATTTACATACAGATCACTTCATCCATCAGTGCCAACCACACAACTGTAGAATAAAACATGGCAATTATTTGCAGTACAGAATAGTACTACTGAAACACTTAAGGCAGGAAATTAAGAGTATTTTATTCAAAGGAAAACGTAGTCTAGAGTCACACAAATTAAAATGCAATGACTCAATTCAGAAATTGGTCAGAATACAATGTTGCTACCTCACGTGTTCTAAAATATAGTGAAACCTTTTATCCATAACTGTTCAGCATTTTTGTTTCACATCTCTCCAAAATGGAGAGCAGTGGCCACATCAAGAGCCTCAAAGGCTTACAGTGAGACAATGAGATGAGAAGCCAACAGCACTGCAAAGAGGGTACCATATTCAAAAGCTAGTATTTCAGTTGTGATTTTTCAGTGATATGAAGAAATGTATGTACTCTGCTTCTATTTTAGATTCATACAGATATTGGCTTTAACTACCCAAAGACAAGTCATAAACATTCCCTGTTAGTACAGTAACTAACATGGAGTAATGAGAGAGTGAGGTGCAGGCAAGACAGCTTGCAGAACCTCGCCGCCTGGTAATTTGGAGGTTAGTCTCATTCCCAAGCATGCCCGCAATATCTGTTCGATGAGTTTCAGTTGGTAGGTTGGTGACATACCTACTTTAGAAAAGAACAACAATTTAAGATCCAGCCGTATTCCCAAATGCCCAGATTCTCCTCCATTCTCACTAGTCTCCTTCCTTCCTCATTCTAATAAGGGCTGATTCTGCCATCGTAACTCATAGAAAGTTTCTGCTCAGTATAGGAAAAGGGATGGAAAATGAACATCATCATTACTGATCACTGTTAATTATGTTTACACTTTCTAAAAAGAATAATTTTTTAAAAAGAATAAAACAACTTTTTTTTTTCCCCTCTACGAAAACCTGCACTGGCAATAATTTCCACCTTGCATTAACTGCCTTTTCCTATAAAACGAAAAAAGAAAATGCTCTATTTCTGATTAGCACTTGTGGTTTTTCTTCATTCCAGTGAGGACAGAAAATGAGTGTTGGGGAAAAGTATAAAGAGTGAGAGTAAAAAGAGAAAAAATATTTTGCACCCAAATGCCTTCCTTTATCCTTTCTGAAAAAGAAAGTTGACCACACATAACTGAGGCAATTTTCTGTAAATATTATTAAGGGGCCATAGTTCAATTCCCAAGAAGATTGTACGGAAGTGAAGAGTAAAGGGATTTCAACTGTAACTTTGCAAAACATTTTGTCATCAATTACATACGCGTTTTAGAGTGTGTAACAGTATTGCATCCCATCAGCTAGAGAAATGAAGTGTTCTCTGCCTCTGGGAGGGCTTTAAAATGCTGTTAATGGATCTGCAGAAGTGACAGAGTCATGCTGCTGTTATCTGAAAACCACTAGTCCTGATGTTCTTGCCTAATACAGTTTCATATCCACTTCAGTCCACACGCCCGCTAGGAACATACGCGGGCTGGCAGTTAGTTACACTTTCTAAGCGAGTGCTAGACATATAGTATTTCTGCTCTACTCTCAATTGTTCATGGCTCATTAAAGAGATTTTCCAGCACCGTTACTGTACTAATTTAGAATCATGTCAAGGCTGACTAAGCTCTGAATGGAACCCTCATCCTCATGTCCAAATAACCCTATGCTAAATGTTGCAACAGCAGCTGGCACTGACTACAAGCACATAATTCATAGAGTTTCTTGGGTGATAAGTTACAGTTGTGAATAGGAATTTCAAAGTACAATCTGATATTTAAGCACTTGGAACTTTTTCAGATATGTTAATGTATGTCACTTGGACATCTTCAGGAGTAAACACGCATTTCACTTTTTCAATTTACTGCTTGTTAAATCCTAAAGAAGTAGTAAACAAGAAAAGAATTACCCATGTCATTATCATAAGCAAAGAACAATATTCTTTCATCAAGTACCTGATATTTTAGTGGTGAACTGATTTGTGATTGGAGGTCCAAAGCCTTTAGCTGTGCTGGCTCTTATGGTAAAAGAGTAGGTAGTGCCCGGATACAGTCCAAAAAAGAGATAGTGTGTTTCATTTCCTGGCTTTGAGACTCGTCCACTTTGATTGGATAAATCTATTTCTGGGTCAAAGGAACTGACTGCTTTATAGGTGATCTGCAAAAGAATAAGAAAGTCATAAACTGCCTTGAGCAGATGGACAGAGATCGCATCTTTATCCAGTAAACCCTTCTGATGTATGCGCTGTCAGACATTTTATGATAAGCTATCTTACTCTCATATACTCTTCAAATCCCGAATCCCATGAAGGGACACAGAAACTCAGCCATAACTGGTATGAGTTATTACTTATAGATACAGAGACTTAGAGGCAGCTAGATTACAACTCTAAAAGATGGGTTCAGGCTTACATTAATTCTTTCAAGATGCTGGCTTTACCAGTGTCATTTTTTTGAATTCATCTTACTGTTGGTTTTGACCAGCGACAATAACAAAACCAAAACAACGAAGTAAAAACAGATAAGCGCATAGCAGAAGATGTAGCCCCTAGCTCCAGCTGACTTCACTAAAATTACATTTTGCTCTGAATAAGATTATCCAGAAAAGATGATAAGGACAGCTTAAGGCAAATTTTTCAGAAAGTGGGTAAAGCTTGTATTTTAGTCCAAAGCTTAGCTATTGTAATTGCTAATTTGAAAATTTTCAGGTTATTATGTTGTACCTAGGTCAGATTCTCATTTGGAGGAAAGGAGAGATAAAATGTTAAGTAATATATGCAGACTGTATATTGTACCCTCAGTTCCTTCTTTGATTCAAACAGTATTTTTAGTTTTCATTAGAAATGTTAATATAAGTTCACAGTAAAACTTGATCCAGATTTCTTCTATTAATTACTAATTTCCATGCACTGTAATGAGAATTTTAAAATAAGAAATCCATTAAAAAATTAAAAGTCAAAATGATTCATCCCTCCTTTTTACTTTTAAAGTTTCATTTGTATGCGAATAACTCCAACACTATTATTATATAAAGTGACAATTGACATTCTTTTCCTATATTTATTCCATATCATTATAATTAAGGCACATAAAAAATACATAGAAACATCTAAGTGTTTGCATTACTACATTACCTTAAACACTTGCAATTTCCTAAAACCTCTGACTTAATGAAAATTGATTTTTATGTGACCCATCAAATATAACATCAATAAAGTACTGAAAATTAGTAATAAAACCTTTGATACCATCTAGATAAACCCCAACATTATTGCAGTAGATACAGGCAGATCCTCTACAACTCCTCATCCATAAATTGAGCTCAAAGTGCCTTAAAACCCACTCAACTAACTCTCCTAATTACAACAGAAGACAGAAGAAAATTACACTACCAAATATATGAACTTTTTACCAGTAAAGAAATTACAGTTACATATTGCCCAAAAGAATCTCCCTTTCTGATGGTAAGGGTTGTTATGTCTGCTTGTGGGAGAGTGGGTCATAACTTTTTTTGGAAATTTTAAAAGACAGATTAGACAACTACTTTGTAACTGTATTTTATATACAGCTGACCCTGTTTTGTTGCAGATATGTGAACTAAATGACCTCTTACAGCTCCGTTTAACTCTGTTTTCTGTATATCTATGATTCATAAATGGATTTTCTAAAATCTCACTTAAGTTTTATTCAAACTAATACCAGGCTATCAGAGACTCTGCAATCTATGTTAGAGTCTTGAGATTTTTTTGCAGTGTTTAGTTATTAGAAGCTAGAGTGGCTGATGTTCTGTCATGAAATAAGTTCTTCCATGGCTCATGCTGAACACATGGAAAAAAAAAGTGTTTTGCCTGGTTAAAATGAACTTGCACTGTTTCTGTATTTCACCCCTACTTGTAAGACTATTCCTACCTTTTTTTAAAAAAAAAAACACCCTGATTTCTGATGTTCACCATTGCTAATGCCAGTTCAGCTTTGCAGTGATGACAAAAAAAGGGCATGAGGGTTATTTTCTCACTGGATGTTGACTATTTCTATCAAATTTAGATGAAAACTTGCCCAAAGGACTAATCCCTTTATTCCCACAACTGTGGACCTGTACTGGTGACAGAGTAGCAAAATGGTGCAATTTGTCATTATGTCATTTCTTCATCTAAAGGCTGTTTTCTTTAAATATTGGAAAATTAATTGGATTTGCACTTGATTTCACAACAGCAATTAATACTTTAATACTTATACTTCAACACACTTATATTTTGCAGCACATATATTAAAAGACTGTCTCCTTCAGGCACTAAAAACAAATGCCTGGCCCCAGAAAACAGACTAAGTTATGAAATTTTTTACAACACAGAAATTTAGGCACTCAGAGTAAGAAATGCTAGACACAGAGGTGAGATTGAGCTTTCCCTCTGGGTGCACGTATTCAGAGTCAGGACTGCACATCAAGTTCATCTGTCTGCTGGGATCAAGACCCTGGGACCTCCTGCTGAAAGAAGGTGTCTGCTGCTGTAGCCTGCAGACTGCCCCTCTAAAAATCAGCTATCAGCTGAAGCACTTACTCTGGAAAGAGCAACCTTGCTCCTAGGTCTGACTCAGGCTTGCATACTTGCAGTTTTGCTTCACTCAAGCTGTGTCTCTTCAACTCTAGACCAAAGTATTCAGCATTCTTGTACTTGCTTTCCTTCTGGCACTATAATTCTTTCACCCCTGGTTGTATGCAGCCCAGTGGTGGGTAACAGGTGAATGGAAGGAGCATTCACCCCTTGCTCCAGCTCTGCACCAGAGCATTCAATCATGGATTCGGGAATCCCTCAGGCTGAAATGTCCCCTTCCTAGGCCTCCACCTTACTAGGTTAGTGCTCATCTGCCAGGCCATTCTCTGAAAGGTGAACACCACGAGGCACCACAGTTTTCATGAACATGCCAAATACAACATATGTTTATCTAAGAGCAGCTTTAGTGGCTATGCTTTTTAGATCAGAATTGTTGATGTATGCACTGCCAAGGCTTAGACACCTCTTTGTCTTAGCTTTGGATTGCAACAAGGCATAGGCAGGAGCTAAACACTTCACTTCTCAACCTTGGGTGATTTGGAGCTGTGCTGGATGCTTCACCTTGGCAGCACAATGCTCAGCCAGAGAGGTGCCTACTGAGATATCATAGATAGTCCGAATCAACCTATAAAACACAGGTTACCTACATTTCATCTAACTTGTCTGGATCTTACCCTGCGAGCTGCTTCAGTAAGCCAAAATACACCTGAAGTATACTTTCACGTTTCACAGTATACATTTAAACCAGGTAAAATGTCCCTGTGATTCTCTGTGTCTATTTGTTGGCCTCCAGGTAGTTTACCAGTCAAATTTATAAAAACTTGGTGATACATTTCAGGCTTATAAGCAAATATCAGGGCAGAAAACGTATTGACAAACACGCTTTCAGCAACTATGTGTCTGTTCATATTCAGCCACCTGACCGGACTGAGTTGGCATCATTAAAATAAGGGATGGCTTGATTACATCAGTCTGGTGGTATCTTTTACTTAAAAGTTTCTGATTTAACTGATTGCCTTGCTCCTCTCTCGTTGCTTTGAGGTGTATTAGATAAAAAGTATAAGGAGGTATCAGTATTTTCTTTTCTTTTCAATAATCTCTTTGTTGTTGGAATGCTAGGTTCTTCTGATGTTCAGAGACTTGCACAGTCTTGACTACCTTAGAAAGTCTGGCCAAGCTATTCTTTCCCATCACTGAATATGCCTGCACAACTCCCATTACAGCTGATGGAGTTATGTATGTATATACATTTAAGAATGAACTGCATGTATACAGTTACCATGGTTTCAGCTGGGATAAAGCCAACTTTTCTTAGTAGCAGCTGGTATACTGCTATGTTTCGGATTTGGGATGAGAATGATGTTGATAACGCACTAATGTGTTTAGCTGTTGCTGAGCAGTCAAGGCCTTTTCTGCTCTTCATCTCTCCCAGCCACCGAGTAGACTGGGAATGCACAAGAAGTTGGGAGAAGACACAGCCAGGACAGCTGACTCCAGCTGACCGAAGGGGAATTCCATTCCACGTGATGCCATGCTCAGCATATAAAGCTGGGGGAAGAAGTAGTAAGGGCGGGACATTCGGAGTTATGGCATTTGTCCTCCCAAGTAACCAGTAGGCGTGATGGAGCCCTGCTTTCCTGGAAGTGGCTGATCCCCTGCCTGCTGATGGGAAGTGGTGGACGAATTCCTTGTTTTGCTTTGCTTGTGTGCACAGCTTTTGCTTTACTTATTAAATGATCTTTATCTCAGCCCACAAGTTTTTTCTCACTTCTCTTCCAGTTCTCTCCCTCATCCCAACTGGGGGTAGTGAGTGAGTGGCTGCATGATCCCAGCTGCCAGCTGGGGTTAAACCACGACAACAGTGCATATAGTCCCAGCAATGTAATTAGACATGCACGCACGTTCCTAAGTAGAAAGGTGATTCACCACTGTGTGTTCCTATGTACATAAAGCCTAACATCAATAAAAATATTAACATATTAACTAAAACATTCTGATCCCCGAAGACAGGCAACTGTTGAACTAGCTGGAAAGTAGTTAGCTTCATAAAAAATCAATTCATACTTTTTCATAACATTTTATCCTTGTACAATAAAATAGTTTTCAAAACAGTATCAATAGGTTACCATTCAATTTAACTTTTACACCGTATCTCATTTAGGTGGGTTTTTTTTAAACAAAGCATTTCAATACCAATTTTGTAGTAAGGTCAGGTAAGAAGCTTAAGAGTGATTACTGTCTGACAGCTTAATCTGTGCAGTCTTTTGTCAATTTTTCAAAAAGGTATTCATGCAGAGGTTCCACATGACAAAAAGCAGTGATTTTTAGACATCTAACAACATACAATTTTGTTGAATTTGCATTTTAAAAATGCTAGATTTTTTTAATTATGCCTGCTTGTTTCTATTACAATAGGCTTCCTGTAATTAGTCTTATCTAAATGTAATGCTATCACTGCTGTGTTATGTCTCCTATGTTTTTAAAAATTCACTAAGATGTGTCTTTCAATCTTTTAAATATTTGATCCACATTACTAGATAGAATGCTGTATCACATGGTTCTAAAAACAGTGGTTTTCTTAAAGCTGATAACCCAGGGACATTTTGGGTCCTGCATAATTCATTCCTACATTATATATTTGATTTTATTACTTTGTAAGTGCTACTATCTTCACAAAGGAGATTCATTTTACATAAACTGGGGAAAAAAAATTCTTAGTAATTATGCACTTTTGAAAATAAAAACAGTACATAGAAATTAAAACACAGCAAAATGCTAGGTACCTCATACAAAGTAATCACACCATATGTTTGCGCTGGCTCTCTCCATTGAAGAAAAATCTTCTCTTCAAAGGTGCTGCCTTGAATGGATTCAAGTGGCACAGCACTTGGGACTAATGGATAAAAAACAAGAAAATATGCCGTTTTGAGAAAAATTTCAGGAGATATTCTGCTTAATATTTGCGCTGTTGAGGCACAAAAATCAGCCCGCTTCTATTTCCCCACGACTGAAGCAAAGGCCAGGGTAGCTCAGGAGGTGAATGGTTTATTTAACAATATAGTCCTATTAAGGAAACAGATGTCACCTTCAGTGCAAGAACGAATTAGCAAGTATCGTGCTTTTCCCGTAAAACACTATTGATGAAAATAAAGCACAAATCAGCTTTTTATAAGGAATTAGACGACACCTCAAACATAAATTCTTGTAAATAATCTACTTGTCATACCTACTTATTCCTAGTGTTACTGTCCCATAGTGAAAAACATATTAAATATTCATAGATGAAAATGGACAAGCGTTGAAATAACAAGGTACAGTTTCAACAAACTGAACTAGAATGGTTAGCTCGAAAATATGAGCCACGTTGCACAGAATAGCGATGCTCACTGACATCAGGCCTGAAGACCTGCAACAGGGTGAACATAAGGAAATTATGAAGCAGACAAACTGAAAAGCTGACACTATTAATTTTTCTTAAAGCCTCTTAATTTATAAGAATAACCTCTGAAGAGTCAGGGATGTCAGAAGTTTCTGACAAAAGGTATGTCAACCACTCTCAGGTATCTACTTCTGTTTTCTGTTTGTCCTTCAACACTTACCTTCTCCCCAAACCAACCGCAACACAGTTTTCAGAGAAGGAAGCGTGGAAACAGCACATGGACATGTATATACAATTTTATTTTTTCTAATAACACTTGCAATAGAATGTGAAAAGAGAATCCTAAAAGAAATGCACACAGGACTGTTGTGAGGCAACAGGTATTGACGGGTTAGCCCTTTCCTACGAACCGCATGTGAAAATCCAGTAAGAAGATACACTTAACATTTTCCACATGCTAGATAAAGAAGGTGGAAACTACTTGCTGCAGTGGTTGAAATCACTTCTCAGACCCCTTATTGGAGATTTACCGCAATGATTAAAGAATAGAAAGATCTTCAAGCAAGACATCTGATGGCTCCTTCCCATTGCCAGGTCTGGAACACTATCCTCCTCCTACTGCTCCATACTGTTGGTCTGCGAGTTTACATGGTTTAAGACTTTCATAATCACCTCTCCATAGCTCTCTGCAGAGTCCACTGCTCTACTGAGGGGAAGCTCCAAGCACACAGGTGATGGTTTCTGAACTGGCTTACCAGTCCTGTACGGACCAGTAAGATTATACCTTTAGAGGAACCTGAAGTCTAGTCACTAAACTTTGCTTCCAAGTAGGACGGAACTAGCAAAACTCATTTGGAACCATGGGGTCAACGATTTATGTGTAAAGGGAGAGGAATTAAATATAGTGTAAAGAAGTTGGAAGTATAGCGCGAAACACTGTGGTAACTCTCTAAAATTATCTGAAGGCCATAAACCAAGCAGTTATGCCATGACAGAGGTCAAACGCTGGCAGAAGTTACCCAGAGAAGTTGTAGGATATCCATCTTTGGAGACGCTCAAAACTCAACTGTACAAGACGTTGAGTAATCTGCTCTTACTGGATCTGTTCTGCGAAAAAGATTGGACTAAATGAGCTCTTGAGGTCCCTTGCAACCTCCATGACAGTGTGACTCGAAAAATTATGATGATTATTTTGGTCAGTATACTCTGTTGTGTTACAGCCAGATTTATGTACCTTATTGAAAGTGTATGGTATACTACAAAGTCGTAATTTTTGTTCAAGGTATTCTCTCAACCACTGATGCTGGTTTTTAATAGGGCTTGGAATAATATAAAGTTCCAGAGGGTCAGGAATAAGAAAATATTACACAAAATTTTACAGAAAATATATAAACAGCCCAGATAACAATAAGGTCTTTAGCTTTGTCATCCTGTAATTGAAATGAATCAAAATTAGAGGATGACAGCAAAGTTAATTCTAACTAAACAATTTTTTGTTAGCTGTGCTTTGCCAAATCTGTTGCATTAACGACTATACATTCCTAAATTAATTTATTCCCTCATATATTTTGATTAGAAATTAGTACTACACAAAACAAATACAGCACATATTCAATTATTTAATAGGTTTAAATGACAGACTTCCAAGTATTCATTATAAGCAGACTTCATCATTGCTAAAGTTAGTTCTAGAAGTCTTTCCCACGTTTGCAGTAAATCTATCATTGATCTGGAAGAAAATACAAAGCCATTCCTGTTCAGATTGCAGATGATAAAAATAGGAGGAGGACAGATCTGTTATACAAGGCAATGCTAGTCATTCAATAAGGTTCTTTGAACAGTACACATTTAAAAATGGCTAAAAGCAAGGTCAAGAAACCTAAGGTACACTTATAGAGGGCACTAAGGGGCTACAACTCAGCACAGAGTGTTCCAGAAAGGTGAAACTGATTCCTGGTGCATGACGAATTCAACAAGGAAGTCCCATTTTGGTATCACAATAATATCATAAAGGAGTTAGGAGGACGGTATAACCTTTTCATGCAATATTATCAGAGCATTACAAAGACACAGTAGCTAATTCTGCTGTCCAGGCTTCAGAGAAGACACTCACAAATTACATTATTGTTCATAATAAAAAAAAAAAAAAAAAAAGAGACAGATCTGAAAACCCCACATTAGTTAAGAATTACTAAAAGGAAGGGAATATCTATATATTTCAATGTCTGTATATGGAATACATTGTCTGAATAAGCAGCTAACAGTGTCTAGTGGTCGGAAAGCTAGAGAAATTGAAAGCACAAATCAAGAACAAATATTTAATGTTGAGCATATCACTCAACAGAAAAGCTTACATGAGGATACTGTGGACAGTCATGTGAAATTTCTTCAAACTGACACTAACTTTTAAGAGGCAGAACATAATTCAAGCACTAGTTATGAGTTTAATGAAAAAATGATTAAATGACGTGTGATGTTATAGATTATGTAAAAGATCATTATAACACTCTTAATGGACCCTTTACTGCCTAAAATTGGTGAAGTTGGTGGAAAATATGTTGCAGATTTTAGTGAAAGTAGAACATGCACTTATATAGAAAAGTGTATTGACTATCAGGTGTGCATGTACAATGTATATGCACATGTAAATACAAAAACTCACCATCTTCATCAGTTTGTACTACAAGTTCTTGGCTTTCTTTTCGTCCTTCAGGATTCATTAGTACTAATTTGATGCTGACATTTGTGTATGGTGATAGATTAGTAATTGTGTGCTGGGGATGCGAACTTTCTGTATCCCAGCTTACTTCTTCTCTCACTTGCTCTTGTCCTCCAGCCTGGTAACGGTAATGGACTGTGAGGTTGTATCGATGGCAACGTGTGACATTATATCCAAATGGTTCCCAGCAAATAGTGATTTGTCTGGATTTGATCTCCACAACCTCTAGTTTTCGTGGCCCACGCATTGGATCTGGAAAATTACCAACACAATTCCGGTATGATTATTTATTCATATTATAATAGTAAGTAACATGAGTAATAAAAAGTTATACACTTGTATAAATATGACATATAAGCAGAAACAGAAATTCATTGCTTTATCTATCACAGTGCAAATGACAATAAAAGTATAGGTCTCTGAAAAATCAGGAAAAAACAGTAAGAAAAGGAGACAGAAGTGTCTTTGATGAAAAATGAAGAGCAAACAAAATACCAGAAAGTTCTTATGCTTAAGCTCAAAGTGCATGATACAGTTTAAATGGCATTTCCCTTTTTTACCTATCTGTTGCTTGCAAAAAATAAACATTTTTTAAAAAAATGAATTTGTGTTAACACTTTTACAGCAAAAAAACTTCACAAAACAAGTATCTAAAAAGAAAAGGTAATTTTTAGGGAAAACTTGCAAATACATGTTGATTTTCTCCCAGGACTGCTTATATAAAGAAAAAGCGATAGGTGGTTCTCCAGCTATTTCTTATTCATCTCCCAGGACTGTTTATATAAAGAAAAAGCAATAGGTGGTTCTCCAGCTATTTCTTATTCATCTCCCAGGACTGTTTATATAAAGAAAAAGCAATAGGTGGTTCTCCAGCTATTTCTTATTCATCTGTTCTTAAGTTAGACTGAATGCAATTACTCAGTCCCTATTTGCCTAGGACATAAAATTAATATTCCAATTCCTTCAAAATAGTCCATAGGGTTCTTTCCCCATGACCATTAGTTGTTAATATTTTTTTTCTTTTTCTTTTTTATTTTTTTACCACACCTAAAATAAACAGTGCAAATACCTAATTTTGTAGTAGCCATTCAGCAAAAAAATCAAAAGAAACACACAGGAGGCACATCAACCGGTATCTTACTGGATCTGTGCTTTCCTAGAGATCTCCCAGTTGATAACCACCCACAAATCACATCTAATAAAATCATACCCAAGATCTTACGGCTCTCTATATGCAAGGACCAAAGATTGCAGCTGATGGAGTTAAAAGTTTCTTCAGTCCTATTGCTCCCAGCAATTAAGACAGAAAAGCGAACCCAAATTTCCACCATATTACAACAAAACCAGTGAGTTGACACACCCCACACACTTTAAAACCACTGTCATTAATAGAGCTATTATACATATTTAGCAATAATCTGAGTTTTTTCATGTTGGAGCCCTCAACAAGATTAAAGACAATGTCTGGTTTTATCCACTGCTTCACTAGTTAAATGCTTAGAAGACTTTTAATGAGCTAGAAGCCTCTTATACGTAAACAAATTAATATGCATCTTCCCTCTTTTATGTTTATTAATCAACATGTCTTCACTAGGAATGTTCTAAACAATTTACACAGGATTTCATCTTTTTACTTTTTAATAAAATCCCTGCATGCTTGAAATATTTGTTCAAAAGATGTCATTCATCTTAACTCCTTGAAGAAAAGGTGTTAAGAAATTGCTTGTTCTCTCTAACATCTACAAAGCAGTATTTTTTTCCCCTTTCTAATCCTCCAGCTGCATTTTTTTTTTCCTAATTAATTGCCACTACCCAACAGTGCTGGCCACCAATATAGAATATTTGCCAATTCGAGACAAAATGGCAAAGCAAAACAAATTCATTAACAGATCTAATCCTGGTCTCCTTTCTAGTGACTAGACTGACTGGTAAAAATGTCCTCCCCAAGGATAAATCACTATAGACCCATTTACCTGCGTCCACACTCAAACGCCCCAGCTAAGAATCCTGGTGTTCTGGGTGTTTGGGATATTTTCTATTGCTACAGCAATTAAGATTAACGAGAAGTAAACCTCAAAGCCTGGCAAGTCCTAACACTTTCACATCTTCCTTAAGCATTTACTTCTGCATAATTCAGACATAAGTTTCATGAAAAAGGAGTTTTCTTTTTTCTTGGTTTCACATCAGCTTCTAAGTATTTCTTCATTTAGGTGAGACTATGACTAGCAAAGGACATTTGATGGGTATTATGCAACTGTAATGCTATCTGAATGGGCTAAACAGGACTAAAAAATCAACAAAATTGAGGTGACCCTGACATACAACATTAAGCAGTTGAACAAAGTTCCTAGTTGCAAGAATATGGAACAGTCAGCTTAGTTTCACAGTAGGCACATCAGAAAATTCACAGGGGAGCTGAGAAATCATTTTATTAGAGACATAAAACTAGTTCGTAGCATTTTAAAACTGAAACCAAGTGGTTGTACAAAAAAGAAACTGGATCAAAACTTATCCAAGATTTCTGCCCAGGAGGAAGTTATTCTTATGTCACGTTACCTTAATAAAAACTACAAGTTAGCCCTCTAGTTAAATCCTGAAGTCCTTGCTATGAGAATGAAAGATACATTTTCACTTCTAAGAAAACAGGCAAGGGAAAAAAGAGATTAGATTGTAAAAGAGGAAGACAATACAGCTTTTGTTGATCTTCACAGGATAAAGCTCATCAGACAAGGCAAATACCCCGGTTGCCTTGGTTCCTGACTTGATTCTGTAATCTACAGTATCAGATAACTACGCAGCTCATATCTGTTTTTCTTACCATTCATTCAGAGATTATGCAACTGATAGAGCCCTAATGACCCCTTCCCTGGGGTAAGTGAAGCGTGTCAACCAGTCAATGACAGCAATTAGACAAAAGAAAGGGAGAGGCAGGATATAAAAAACCCCGGGACACAGCAGAGAGAGGCGCACAAGGAAAAATAAACCAAGATCTTATATGTTGCACCAGGTGGGATAAGAGCTAGCTTATGGGAGATGTCCACTGAAAAAGTGAGGTTGAATATTCCAAACAGGTTTGTCCATGAAAGAACCTCTGAAGGTACAGGCCCATACTTCAAAGAATTTACCCACTTTGTGACCTCAGCATCACTTTAAAATTCTCTAAATAGACATAGTTAGTGGAATAGACGATTATTATTTCTTTCATCAAATAAACCTAATTCCTGAAGTACAACTACTTTATTTGCTTTACTTTTCTTTCCAATAACATGCTTCATTCATTTATCACACGACTTCATCACAGAAGATATCAGTTCTCGTCTGCACTATATAGTTGAGTTCTCAGTCATAACAGATCTATACGCTTCAAGTACATGACAATTTTTTGGTTAAATTCATCTAATTCATACAGTAAGCAGGAAAGAGATGAAGGTAAATGTGTCTACTTTTAACCACAAAAAAGGGATAAGGTAACAATGGAATTTTTGGATTAAAAAAACATGTGGCTCAAAACAGCCATGAAAAATAGCAGTTATTGCAACAGAAGATAGAAGAAGGAGTTTGTTTCCATTTGATCAAGTTAGCACTGAGCTTCTCTGGAGGTATCGTTCTGTACCCCAGAGGAAATATTTAATGTGATACAGTTCTGAGAGCACAGTACATCACTTCCAATACACTGCGAACTAAGTGCTCTTTATCATGAAGGACGCAGGATACTTGGGGAAGAAAACTGTTAAGCAACACAAAAAGAATGGCAGCTAATGACTGTGGTTTAAAAGGGAAAGCTGAATTAATTACCACAGCATGATGACTTCCTTTAGTTGATTTTATTTTCTACAGGATCTTTTTATCACTTTTCCATGGTAAGCTCCGAACTTTAAGTGAAAAAGTAATAAGCATTCTATAGAGATGCTGCTGTTGTGCTCATGAGGCCTGTGCTAACTAGCCATGCAGAACTCAAAGGTTGTCATCCTAGCAATGGTCTACCTTACATCAGGTAAGTGATAGCTACATAGAGGAGTGTAATTTCATAGCGCTAATCACAACTGAAATCACATTTTTTTGAAGTAGAAGATGAATACGGAGATTAATATGCCATAATGATTATATTACATGCGGCATATATACCTCATACCACAACAGCTATATGCTGAACCTTTGTTTTTTTCCTTACTTGGTAAAGGCCCACCTCTGGAGAGAGGTTACACAGCCAGATCTCTCCACTCACTCTGCAGTTCTCTAGATGAACTGAGCCTCTGTTGTTCCTCAGTATTGCAGTTACTTTCTTAGAATCATAGAATCACTTGGGTTGGAAGAGACCTTCAAGATCATCGAGTCCAACCATAACCCTACACTACCAAAACCACCCCTAAACCACGTCCCTCAACACCACATCCACCCGTCTTTTAAATATCTCGAGGGATGGCGATTCCACCACCTCCCTGGGCAGCCTGTTCCAATGCCTGATAACCCTTTCCATAAAGAAGTTTTTCCTAATATCCAACCTAAACCTCCCCTGGCACAACTTGAGGCCATTTCCTCTTGTCCTGTCGCTTGTTACTTGGGAGAAGAGACTGACCCCCACCTCGCTACAACCTCCTTTCAGGTAGTTGTAGAGAGTGATAAGGTCTCCCCTCAACCTTCTCTTCTCCAGGCTAAACAATCCCAACTCTCTCAGCTGCTCCTCCTTCTTACGCCTCACTGGTACAAATCACGAGGCGAATGGGGAAAAAAAGGCCTACCAGTTCATAAGAGAAGAAGTTTTCCTCCCAAAGGTGCGCCCTGCCTGTCATGCCGGAAGCTTAGCCACGTAGTTCTTACTAATTCCCCAGCTGGCACCTGCAGCGTTTTTCATACCGCTCTCCTCCTGCCAGCTTCAGCAGGGTATCAGGCAGTGAAGTCTGACAGTTGCAGCTCTGACCCGAGGGACCAGCAAGCCCGGTTCTAGCCCCTGGCACTTTAGCATCCCATTTAATCCGCGATCTTGGCATCTTCTCTGCTCCGTTCTGTTTTCCTGAGAATACGAAGCAGAGACTGACAGACAGGATCAATTTCCATTGCAGCTGCAATTCACAGCTCGTTTCTCTGGAACTTCACACTTTACCTCTTACCCCAAGTACAATGCTTTTTAAAAAACTCAATTTCAGAATCACAGAGACGTTTAGGTGTATTTTTAGCATCCTGTCATTGATCATCAAAACTTAGGTTTAGAATGAAAACTCAGACTGGAAGTTTTGTCTTTTCACCACAGACTGCACAGACCTACTGAAGTAAGAAAGGAAGAAAGAAACGGCATGGTGATTTTCTGCTGCTCCATGATATTCCAGTAGCTGTAGACATCTGGTACCTGTTAGGTACTGTTTGAAAGATCCTGAACAATAGTAATGACAGATCTACTTCTTGTCTAGGCAAACTATTAGTGTGGTTTAGCTCTGTAATCACAATTATTTTGATTTAAATTCCAGATTGGACTCTTATTGTCCTTCCACAGGAAGGAAACGATGAACAGAACAAGATAATGTAAAAATTTAAGATGAAACCAGAATCATCTGAGATTTAAGATTATCCACTGCAGCTTTTTTAAACACAAAATCTAACTAATGATAATTAGATATACAGGCTTTGTCATAGATTGCCTAAGCAGTCTTGTTCAAATTACTTAACATCTTTTCACATTAATTCCCTCTGAGTAAAGTGGGAGTCATAGTACTCTAACATCAGTATAAGAGGATGTTGCATTATAATTTCATGAACACCTGCAAGGAACTTGCATACTGCAGTGATGGAGACCATAAGCACATATGAACTTTAGACTTGATTCCACACACTGAATCAGGGTTGTATCTGATTCAGCAGACAATTTAAGACATGTGCTTTGTTTCAAGTAACACTACTTGTTCGAAAACATGCTTTAAGAGTTCACCAGCACTGGTAAAAGTGATTAGACTGTCAGTACACCTTACTGAATCAGAAGTACCTTCCAGAGAAGAACAAAACAGAACAGTTGAGGAGGAGGCATGGGAAGTTCACTTTTCCCTGCAGATAAACCACAACATTAAACACTTAAATGTTTCTAACAATGAAAATTACAACTCTTACTTTATATATATTTACTCACACTATATTTCACCCATGTATCTCCTTACTTGGTAAAACCTCACTGGCAAAGGTTATAAAGCCGAACTTCTCTACTCACTACAGCTCTCCAGATAAACAGATACTCTGCTGCTCCTCAGTAGTCTAGACACTATGTTATGCCTCAGGGGCACAGATCATGAAGTAATGAAACATCATTTTATCTATAAGGGTGAAATATCATTTCATCTATGGGGGAACAGACTATATGCCTCGTGGGCCAGCTGCTATCAAAGTAACAATGTTTGGTTTGGTTTTAGAAAACAAATATCAAGATTTGCACATCTATAGTAAACACCAAACAAGAAAGCAGGCAAAATACTTTACTTATTTGGCTTATCCTTACTTGGTTTGTTTTGATATCCAATCTATACACGACTGCAAACAATTTGAGGTTTGTTTGTTTGCAGGTTGTTTGCAGATTTGGTCAGACTGTTCTGTGAAAGATCACATTCAACTGTGATGGAGTGATTTTTATACTGTAATTATTCTTCATCTGAGTTCTTCAACAACAGACTGAAGTTTAAAAAGTGCTTTTCTTTGCTCAAAATACCACATGATTTATCAAATTTGGTAACACATCAGGGTTTTTTGAATTCCAATTTACCAAAAACTGCAGAATGTAGCGAGGAAAGAAATGATGGGCAAGATTTTGGGTGGTGTAATTTCACAGCTTTTTAACACATTTTTATTTCAGTCAATACAAAAACATCGGTTTTACACAGCTGTATCTCAAATCCAAAGAAGCAGTCAAATTTGTCAATATAAAGAACTGCTTTGTAGTTAGGACTAGATGAAGAGAAAGGGGCACTTTACCCTCATGATTTTTCATACTGTCCATTACTTGGGTTATAAAAGAAAGGAATCAAAGACAAGGCAAAGAAACAAAGGGACAAATGACTAATAAAATGAGTAAAATCAAAATCCTAATATGATGTTGCTGATGTAATTGTCCCGTTGAGTCCAATCATTTTAAAGCGAAACCGAAGACTAAGCTACCTGTGTGTACAAAGCCGTCAAAGATCCAGAAACAACCCTGGGAGTAAAGAGGTGCACACTAGCAGCTGGTCATCTTACATATCTAAGAACACAGCTTATAGTGGCAGCAAGCAAAAATGTTAAAAGTAGCAAAAAACAACTGTAAATTACGTGAAATACTGGTTTCATCTGGGATATCTCTAATTCCTTTCATGAAGCAGCCATGGCAATTGATAGCAATAGTTACAAAGATTATTTAGGTAAAAGTAAATGACCGCAGAAGATACCCATCATCTCCTGGAAAGATTTCAAGTGACGTTTTTTAAAATTCTTACCAATCTTTCACGGTTACTTGCTAATAGCATTTCCAAAAGAACATGTCCCTCCTCCTGCAAAAATAGATGCCTCCCACAGAAAAGCAGCATTTCTATCAGTCTTCTAAACCTACTCCTTGACACTTTAAAAAATGCTGGGATGCAAGCCCTGCAGAGCTTCAGCACTAACGAGAGAAAGAACTCTAAAACAGCAGAACTGAAATGATAAGTCAATCCAAAAGAGCAATAATCAGTTTTATATACATATATTTATATGCTGAAAACTAGACTGTGGCTGTTTTTATCGGAGCAAATTCTGGAAAAAATGGCTTCTTTTCAATTATATTATTTTTAATTAAAAAATAAATAATTCTTTCAATTATATTAATTTGCCTCCCAGTGTCAAAATACCAGTGAAGGAAGATGAACACAAGGGTGTACCCACCCTGAAGCTATCAGGATGCTAACCTTGAGCAGCAGCCTGAGGGGATTCCTTCTGCACCCTTCCTAGTTACAGCAGACTCAAGAGCATTGAAAGGGAAGAACGAGCTTTCTGCCTGTATTTCCCCCAGCACCTTTACTAACGTGACCAGCATCCACAGTGTCACAATGGAGAGGAGGTGTCAAAAGGGCAGGACTTAAGTATAAAAAAAACACTTCCCAGGGCAACCTCACTACAGATCGTTTTCTGCCTCTGGACTAAACCACATCGCAGCACCTGAGAACTGGAAGATTCTCACTTATGGCATGTGCTCACACTCAGTCTCTTTTTCCTGCTAGCGATGTCAGCAGCCTGCTGGGCAAAACAGAAAAGCCAGCATCTTCCAAACTATCCTGTTGTCAGTAAGATTATAGCTAACACCACTCTTCAACTTGGAACCAGACGCAAGATCTTGCTTCCACTGATTTTGTTTTACCACATACTTCCGGAGTATTGCGTAGTTAAATCTTATGTATCTGTCTGAGGTATGACAATAGCATTTCTCCTAGTCTATATACAAAGAAACTCAAAAGAAATGAATTATCTGCTGAAGGTTACAAAGCATCAGCAAAAGCTGTGGAATCTTAATTCTCAGCCTTATTTCTAACCCTGTAGAATATAGGGCTCAACGGGTTTTTCTGTACTTTGTGGCCAAAACTGGTTAGTTCCAAAATGTGGGAGCTCAGAAAACAATAAAATACATACTCACAGCTCACAGCAGTAAAATGAGCCGGCCAAGTTCTTAAAATGAGCCAGCTTCAATCCTCACTCGCTTCTCAAATTCCAATGTGAGATATAGCATTGGATATAGTCTACTTTTTCCAGGAAGGACCGCAAGTACTAATATTAGCTTATCACTAGGAGAATTCTTTTTATTATATTTCTAGCTGAAACACAAGCTAAAAATACAGGAATTCTTGGGAAAGAACCACGACATTTAGCCAATTATAGAAGATTCATTGAAAGCACATTTTAATAGACATCCAAGGCATCAGCTCACGGCTTACAAAAAATAAGCGTAGCTGTTGCCTGAAACCATTGAGGCATTGGATTTAGGCTTTAGTAATGTATTGTTACAAACACTGGATACATAAACACGAATGAGCGATATAATCCTGCGTAAGATAGTTTCCTTAACTTTTTCATCTCCTATTCTCCAATTTGTGGCTACATATATCCCATGAGGCCTATGTCTTCAGGGTGACATTCACAGTTGCAAAATATATTGGTCTAATCATCCATCACACCCTTTTAATCATCCATCACACCCTTTTAATCATCCATCACACCCTTTTAAAGTTAGTAGTCTTTTTAACGTATTAGTTTCTATACAACATTTTCTTTCATGAGGGCGCTGGTAAGAACTTTTCACTTTATAGTAAAATTTAAATCTGAACCGATGCAAACTGAATCTAATATTTATGGTTTTGTAATTTTGTAGGTATACTCTGAATGGTGAGTCATTTAAATTCTAATACATTTAAATAAGGAATGAAAGAAAAACACCATTCGATATATTTTTGTCAAATTACCTACATTACATGATTACTCCTCCACAATCAAAATCAGATTTTAAGTATGAATGATACAAACAAGATTACATTCTGAATCTGCAACAGAGATTTTAGTTGCTTGTTTAAAATGACATACCTAGCTATTCAGTAATCACTTTATAATAACTCCTTTCATTTCTAAATCTACTTAGCCATCAGCCACTAGTGAGGAAAACGCTGGCAGTGGTTTTTACAACTACGCATTAGTTTTACATTTCATGACAAGCTAATTCTAGAGACTTCGAAAGACAGACAAGCATGTGTACTTAAGGTTTTCTTTCTTTTGCAGGAAGGAAGCACACATCTAGCTGAGAAATGAAAAATAAAGAGTGCAGACGTATACTTTTCACTTCACCCATATGGCAGTGACAATTTATCCCAACTTCACCCCAGGAACCTCCATGAATATGTAAATCAACAAGAAATAAAAGGTTGTAACAAATACCTCTCAGAAGAATTACTATGGTGAGATAGCAAATAAAGTGGATATTTCTGGTAGATGCTGCCTTTGGTAGATCTACCTTTGATAAATGCTTGGATCGGAACGATCTTTGAGGAAAAGCCGTATGTCACGGATATTGTCCTTCTCAGCTGAGTCTAACACAAGCATTTAACCCTTTTTTTGAGTTGATCACATGGTTGGTTTACAGTGTCATTATTGCCCCTTCCTATCACATGTCCATAATATGTTAACAAAGCAGATGTCATTATCTCCTGATTTGATACACAGACACATTTATCCAGACAGGTACCTCCACACCTGCGGCACCCTTCAGAAGCTGGCACAGGAAGCAGACTTCTAGACCAACCTATACAGCCTGCAGCCCAGTCGCTGCTCATATTTGAGATGTCTCGGACAACACAAAGAAAGCTGAAGGTTTGAGGAATTGCTCTTGCGGCTACCTGAAATACCTCCTTCACACAGTTACCACGAAACAGTATTGTCTTCACAGAACATGAAACCACCTAGTAATATGGGGTCAATATAGAAACTTTGAGATATACTATGAGATGGTGCTGGTGGCTGGCTCATAATTAAATATATTCATGAGAACAGCAGACATAATTTCACGCACCATGAACAGGGGAAACAGCATTAATGTAACATACACTCAGTGGTCAAAAAAACAGAACTCAGGAAAACAGTATAAACATTTAGAAGTTCTGGTGAGAGGGAAAAATCTTTTTCCTAGCCCATTTTCCTGGAAATGGCTGGAATACATCTATGACTTTGGAGCATGACAAACCGTTCTCTTTATACACAAATACAGTACATGTGTTTTTGTACAGTAAGTGCCCCAATCACCTTCTAATTGTGGCTAATATCAATGGCAAAGATTGCTCTGCTTACTCTGTTGTGTGACACTTTAGTATGAACTCATGAATTTTTATGGTACAGCTTCTTGAGCTGCCCCTGAAGTCAACTAGAGAACAGATAAACCATTGTGTAAATTAGTGAAGGTTTCAGCTGCTCAATACCTGCCATGAAAGCAGAAGCACAGAGACTGTTTATTATGTTGCGCGAAAGAATAAATGGCCAATGCTGTTTCATACATCAGTCAGAATAAGATGTAGCAGCGTGTTCTGGTTATCACTGTGGCCTATTGCTACTGACAAATCACATTAATTCAGAGCTGTTAGGTACAGTGCTGTTAGCTAAACTGGGGATTGAGAACAGGCCTTTATTGAACCTAGGTGACTGGAAAACTTGGTCATATAAATCTACGTAAAAGAGAAAATGCCACCAATCAATGTTACTCATCTAAAAAGAATATTTACCATTTTTTCTAATCTGACATGTGCAATCAACCTTAACCAAATTATGTAAAGTGAGATCAGTTTTGACAAATAACTCTCAAATGCATAAACCTGATAAATGAATCAGATTCTCTGTAACAACTAGTAAAAGAAACTTTGAACTTACGTACATGTCAAAAGGGAACAGAATATTCTGCCTTCCTACTACGCTACTACATGCTAACTACTATTAATATGTAACTACAATATTAAATAAGAGGTAAGTTGAGAAGAGAATGTGTTTAATTTGCGATAAGACCCTTTTCCCAAAAGAACCTCCTATGTAATTCCCAGTCAGGCTGGATAAAGCCCTTAACTTTCCTCAGCTTAGACCCATCCGCAGGACTTTTCCAGGAGCTTCACACAAGCCTGAGGAGTTACTAGCTGTCGAGTAAATGAGGGTGTTTTTTCACCCACCAATCTAAACGACCATCTTTGTCTTTGTACACTGTCAGTAACAAATTGTGCCTCAATATCAGTCGCATCATTGAACTCTGATTCTTGGCTCAAGCTATCCCAAACAAGAACAGTACTTTACTCAGACTTTCTTAAAATGCAAACTTCTCCTATGCTATCCATGTAACTCAGCAAGTTTTGGATGTTTTAATTTAGGATGAGATAAGAACCGACGCAAATGATATAGGTACGGTAATTTTTGTTTTCCTGTGTATTGGGACACCTTGTATGAAAGGAATTTCTTGCTGATTATCTTTCCTGTTCAATAACTACACATAATGTCTTTATATATTGAAGTACTTGAAAAGTACTACATTAAGCGTAAACACTGTTGACTTTGTTGGTTGAATATATTCAGCCTTTTTTTTTACTGCTATATCACAACATTTAGAAAATTTCTTGAAGAACTCCCCCAAATTTGCTCCTTCTCTGGCAGATTTCTTCGAATTTTCCTGCGACAGCTGAAGAAGTTATTTGCCACTAGTGTTCTCTGCTATACTATTCCCTTAAAAAGCAAACATAAGAAAATGTGCTAGCTGATGAAGCGAATTTATACTGTTACACTGTACTATGAAATACAGAGGAAACCAGCCTGTCCTTGTTTCTGACACATTTGTAACAAGGAAAGAAACTTCCATTGGAGGAGGAAGGAGAAGAGCTGGGGAAAAGGGGTGGAGTGGATGGTAAATTGCTTCAAAATTAATTCTCTTTTTCCTCATAAGATTTAAGAGAATTGCAAGATTCCCACAATAATGGATATGGCTGGGCCTTTGATGACTGCCTCAGATACAGAAACATATGACACTACTGACAACAGCAGACAAAAGAATAAAAGCACAGAATAAAGGAGAAAATAGGAAAATAAACATGCTTTTGTGTAACATGTATCGCAGGTTAGTTAAACCTGTGTTATTTCCTTTAAGCCACGTTTTATTTCCACGCATGGTCTTGAGTCTGTGTTGTTTATTTCCTTTCTCTAGTCATAAAGATTAATCATTTATCAGGACTACATTTCCCTATGTTGCCTGCAGCATCCCCTGCTTTAATCGCTACAGGTCACTTTGTATTTGGTTACGTCCTTCTGCTTTCTTCTCCTCTTCTAAATTTGGTCCTGTCAAATGGATTAAAGAACATGTGCATTTATGCCAGAACCATAACTGACACGGAAGAACGCAAAGCAACCATCAAATATTCAGGAAAGTGGAGGTTATGGGAGGTTGCTGAAGGACCTGTGATCCTGATCGAAGGAGGAGGGCCAGGACTAGCTTACAGTTTCACTGGCCAAAAACAGGCAGTTGCTTTATTGTCAAGACATAAGCCAGCTTCACAGGTCACTCTGGAGCCCTGGATCACAGTTTTACCTCACAGATCAAGGAAAACACTGAAGAGGTGACTGGTAAAAGTCCACCAGAAACAAGCTGGTGTGACAAATTATGGAGCTGCATATGACAGCAATTACATAAATCTGAAAACTGTCTAATTCTATCACCAGTGACCCAGGACTCAAAGTCCATTAAGCATTGTTTTTTCCAATTGAACTGAACTAATGGAAAATAATTGCTACCCTGAAAAAGGTCACACAGAAAGTAATAAAAAAGCAAGTGCTATACAGTCACTATTTATATGTTACTCTAATTTGAATTTATAAATTGCTGACATGTGCTATAAATCACACAGTTTTCTCCCAAGAACAGAAGTTTCTCATCGCACGCCTTCCCCTGTCTCTATCACAACTATGAAAGTAAAAAGTTCAGGATGATAATTTACATGGAGTTTGTAGAGTGTTCAAGTTTTCATCTTTAAGGGTGCTTTTCACTAACAAAGAGAGTAAAAAGGAAGTGTGCGCGCACACACCTCCCCCCCAAGCATAAAAAGCATGAAAAACGACAAAAGCCTGCAAGAGCTCAAAATCAGCAGCTTCTAGAGCCTCCACTCATAGAATAGCCACAGAGGTGCCCTTATTTAAAAAGGAAAATAAAGTTTAAAAATAATTTAATTTTTTTAAAAATAGGATATATTCAGAAAGATACATACCACACATTTTAAGCATCGAAATCTGAATTTGCGTGATAGAAAATATAAGCTCTTATTTGTAACCCAGAATCGAACCAAACAAGAAGGTGATGGAAGAAGAGCCACTGCTTTTGCCTTTGCAGAATTGTTTAGGGGTCACCTGTTATAATTTTGCATCATGATGATGCTTATATTTTTGTTAGTAATCTACATGCACGTAAAAATAGTTTGCTGGATTTAGCATACACATGCATACAAATTCCAGAAATATTCATATAATGCGTAACCAACTTAAGCTAGAACTTTCTCGACAACTGATCGTCTGTTTTGTGCTTACGTAAGCCTGCCAGTAGCGCAACTGCATTTTAAACTACATTATATTTGTAGGAACAAATAATTTCATTGACTTTAAATGGATCGTGATATTCAGAACTCCATTTCCAACAGTTAATCTGAAAAACCAGAACACAGCCATTAATAAGTTGTTGTAAACATTAATTGCTCTTGTTGTACTAGACAGTGCAAACACTCCTGTTGGGTCCTCCTGGTGGGATCTCGAAGGTCAATGATAGAGACAAACTGGAAAAAAAACCTCACAGAAAGACAATATAACAAAGACTTGAAGTCAACAAAAGCTCATTTGCTCACTCGCCCCATCCAACCCATCAGCTGCAGTCCGTGTGGATCAGTATTATTCACAAAGGTGACAGGGCTTAGTGGAAAGATCCCCATACTGGGGAATTCAAAACCTCAGCTCAATTTCTGGCTTAGGCACTTGTCACTGGAAGATCGTAAAAATCCTACTCAACACCTCAGATTTGAATAACTAAATCCTCTGTTTGTAAAGCACTTTGATATTTACGGCTCAGAGGTGTTACATCAAAAGAAGATATTATTTTTTCAGCATGCTCTGAAAGTTGAAAGGAAAGCAACATGAAAGTCAGGGTGTCTTTAGCTATTCCACCGCTGAGGACACTCATCAATTCATACAGCCGTGTCGAAGCTGAATGTTTGTGGTAGTCTGCTTCACTAATACACGACTTCAGAAACGCCGACAAACGGATGTCAGGGGAGGCAAGCGCTTCATTCAAGACAAACAGGTGAGGGAGGATGGCTCACTGGGTGCAGCCGCCCCGGCACCGGCAGCTGCCGGGTGGCCTCCGTGAGGAGAGGCCGGGGGAGCCCCATGCTAGACATGGCCGTCTCCAACCAACTCACTGCAGGGCACGGACGTGAGGAGGGGGAATTTTGTTGTTTCAGCTTCTCTTTGTTTCTCACTACCCGAACCTGTTTCAAGTGGCGATAAATTAAATTGATTTTCCCCAAGTTGAGTCCATTTTGCCTGTGACGGTAATTGGTAAGTGATCTCCCCTCTTTACCTTGACCCACGAGCTTTTCCATCTTATTTTGTCCCCCTGTCCTGTTGAGGAGGGTGAGTGAGAGAGTGGCTGGGTAGGTGTCTGGCAGCCTGAGCCAGCCAAGGTCAACCCACCACAGATGGGTTTGGGTGTTTTGAATATTTAGGTCAAATCCAGGTACAAGCAAGCGTTTCCTGAATGAAGAATACAGTATCAAGACTTCAGTAAATAGCAGACTAAAATAGACAAGATATTTTGCGCTATCCAACTTTTTTTTTTTTTTTTAAATTTTTGATGAATTCACAGTGTATTAAGTACTGGAGCAGAAAGCAATCGTTTTAAATTGTATCAGCACTAGCAGTCTGTAACCATGGTAATTAAAAAATATTATTTTTAAAATTACAAAAGACTACTCCAGACATATAAACGTAGTATCCAAGAAAGCATATCTTCCTTCTGATAACTACATTTTTTAAGTCTGCAAAATTATTAAAGACACAGACATTTTTTACTCCTGCTAAATAGTTAGTTAGATACGCTACAGAATAATGATTTTAATTAAGAATCAAATTAAACAGAGAGTTTGCATGGACAGAACTTTCAAGAAGCCTTAAAGCACATTACCGTTAGACCTCTGAGAGAATATTTTGACCAGGATTTTCCTATTCCTAATTTATATGGAGACTTCAGTACCTTCATTTATAAGTATTCTAATACAGGAGCGGTTCCCAACTGGAAAAAAAAGAGCCACCAAAACCATAAAAAATCAGGCCTTTTAAGAATTGAAGCAGAAGGTGCTCACATGATAGCTCAGATGCATTTAAGTCCACTTCAACCCCTTCACTGAACGCAGCATCTAATACTGCCACTAAGAATATAAGTGAATCGTGGCTGGAGGGACTGGTATTTCATGATGCAGTCCTTGCTTATGACAGAAGAAAAAAATCAGTAGGCAACAGCATGGAACTGCTTAAGTGGCAATTTATATAATAACGGTTAGCATGGTACAAAAGCATTCTTGATTTAACTTCACTGATCTGAGGCTTTTTCTAACACCAGCTTGTGAAAATAACAAAAGAGATAAACTTCTTGGATGTGTTACACTTGTTCAATACGGCCACACAATTATCCCTGGAGAAAATGTGGTTTAAATTATGAGCTAAAATGAGAGAAGAAAAATCCCTCTACAAGCCCAAGAGTCGTTGTTTTCTCTCTGAATTCATGGGTGAATTCAGCAACTGCATGGCCATACATGTGGCTGTCATAGCAAATCTTCTGTAGCCCAGTACACTGAGGAAAGACTTGCATATTTAGAAGACGTGCATCCCTTTGCCCTCTCCAGCATGCCGCAACACGGCAATTCCCCACAGTATCCTACGGTGCACAGCATCCTTGTGGTGGCTTTCCACCCACAGCAACGGGACCTTAAAAGCTCCCAGCCATTCCTAAAGGCCATTCATGAAAGCAGGCTAGGAAAGGCAAGTTTTGCCTTAACAGAACAGGAATATGGACGAAATACTACTGTAGGTGAAAGAGGTAAGACAGACAAGTCTGACGCGCTCTAACTTTCCCATCCAATATGAAATTGTCACCAAAAGTCAAAATACAGCACTAACACCAGGAGATTTGGGCATATAGGGTAAACCTCCCATCATATTCAAGGAAATTCTTCCTGCTTAGGGTTGTGTTTGAACATGCAAATCCCCCAGGAGAGATGGTCACCACGGGACTATCCTGTACCCTGGGCATGTGCCCATTATCACAACTGACATGAAGTCCCATGCTCTGGAGGTGTCTCAAGAATCTCCATCTTTGCTGTTTTGTTTCCTGAGTGACAGGTGTAGTAAAAGCTGCTGGCTCACACAAACAGAAGAACACACTTTTGGTTTTCTTCACTTCTCTCCATTGCCCTTGGCAAAATGCAGCAAGAAGTGGAGAGCGGAACAAGGTTCCAGCTATTCTCAGCTGCCTCCGGGAAGTGCAGGGGACCCACCACAGAGAGACACATAACAGTATAACGAGGGAGCTCAACGATGCTGGAAACCTTTGGTTATTCCTACGGCCATGCAGAGATGCTTAGTGAAAGCTTCAAGTTACCCAGACTGTCTGATAAGAAACAGAAGTGCCAAACACCTCCTCAGAAAGCCTCTTTTCAGTACTAGTTGGTAGTTTAATTCAGCAGATTCGGGGCATATGAAAAAACAACTGAATAAAGGCAAAGGATGCTTATTTAAATGAGGCTTTGGTTCAGAATGTCACCTGTCACTAAAGGGAAGCACTATATGCCAATGCGTAGTGAAAGACCACAACAGGTAGTATTTACATGTGTTGTGCAATGCCATGCTACATATTTGCAAGAGGGCCTTAAAAAAGACAAACAAAAAGCTTAAAAAGCTAAACCTATTGCTATGGAGTTTCTGCCTTCTATTCTAGCAGAAGGAAATCTAAACCATGGTCACAGCATCTATTTTTACAAGTTTACGTCAAATCACCTATCCAAATTTTCTCTAGATAAATTTGCAGTAACAAGTTTAAAAACACATACAAGTTATTACAAATGGCAGAACAAACCCTAGGAGGCTTTTGGCGGCTTCACAGGCATTAATCATGATCCACATATAAAAGTACTCCCCATGAATTCACATAAAATAAGGCAATAATTCCATCTATGGTTTCCAGTGACATGAACAAATGACTCAAGATTCAGTCCTGTTGTTTATGATGTTGCTAGAACCTCTTGATGAAAGTAAAGCCTCATGTTTATAACTGTAGACAATTACTCTTTACAATATGTTCAGCAGACCATAGGATTACCTACATGACTGTATGCTGTTGAAGTTAATTCTACTCTCAGTATAACTGAAAAGCTATTTAAAACTACAATAAATAAACCCATTTGCTTCAGCAGAATTTGCAACTCATTTAAAATTTTTACAATAGAAATAGTTATGCTGATCTTAATGTACAGCTACCTCTTAAGTCAAGAAGGAAACATATGGACTACAAAACGAATATAGCAATAGTATGCAGACAAAAGAAATAGGTGAATGAAGGCTGTCCTCTATATACATGAAAATACTTCATTCTTGACTAAGGCGCTGTCTGGAATGTCCTAGAAGAAAATTCCTAATAGCTGGTTTGAGCTTTCTCCACTTCCTTTAATGAAGAATGAAGAGCATCTGAAACATTCTGAAGGTAATCTACCAAAACCACTGACTAATACAGAGGTCCCTGTATAACACCCAGTAATAATTATAAAGATCACTGTACATACAAAAAACGCCATTATGAAAACACAATCATCAGTCAGAAAAATGCCAGATAGGATCACAGACATCAGGGAAAATCCTGAGTTCTTTCATTTAGTTACAAAAATCAAATTATTTTATTCTTTTCAAATAAAGCTACAGAAGTGTACAAACAATACTGATATCAATCTGAGTGCTCCTGTTGTTATCTTGTGTATGCCTTTAGTATTACTTTTAGAGGCAGGTATAGCTGTTTGTCTTACCAGGAGAGAAATTCAGCAGTGATCTGCAGATAACTCACTCCCATCTAAATGTATTTTTATATTCATTTAAGTCTGGCAGTCCATATGGCAACACTAATGATTGCTGTTTCAATTTAAAATACACCTACATATCCAAACTTTAAGTAAGGCAATGTCAGTACACTAATTTTTATCTTGTACTCTATTGTTAGGTAATATAAAAAAGCCGTATCAAAAAAATTAATATCATTGGCTGCCTTCTTGAAAATAAACAAAATAGTTCATAAATAGCTTGCTCTTTAGTTGCAATAGAACTAGATAATTATAGTTAGGGAAAAAAAGTAAAGAAGAATCATACATTGCATGAAGATGCAAACCAAAGACGACCAAAGAGGGAGTACTATCAGAGCTTAGGCTAGCACAGCAAAACTCTCTTTATATTAAAAGCACAATTTTGCAGAACACAGGATTTGAGTTCTTGACCCCCATCAAGTTCATGGCTGCGATCTCATATGAGATGTTTATTGATAAGCACATGTGGTGAAAAAAATTGGGCTATTCATGTGACAGCTGATCTACAGAACTGTTGTAAGCCATTGCAGGCTGCAGATCACCGGCAGCTTGGTGGTCCAGGCACGACTGCACAAACCAGTTGCAATGGCAGGAAGAGACATTCCCAAATGCTGGGGAGGAAAGGGCAGCTTACGCTACATTGAGCACTTACAGGTGAGCATCCTTGCTCTTGAGCAGGATTTAAATAGTAGCAAAAACAAGCCTGAATTTTAAGGAATGGAAACTGCCAGCCAGATTCCAGAGGAGAAAAAAAAGAAACATTTTCTTTTTCCATTAAAAAGAAGAAAAAGAAAAGGCAAAAAGTCTTTAATTACCAGCTTTACTTAGCAACTATTCCAATCAGAGAAGTATATGGATAGCACAATCCATACACTTGTTATGCTGTGATCAGCCATTGCTTTTCACTTTAAGTTTGTTTCTGTAAATAAGTATTTTTTCAGTAATGTTGTAGAAATAGAAAACTTAACTTTTGTAATATAATATCTGAGGTTGAAGAAGAGCAGAAATCCTTCGTATAAATCAAATATTTATGTCTTGAGGCACATGGCAAAATAAAGCTGATAATTCTTAAGGTTTCCTTTCCTTTTGCAACTGACTCTACTTTCTGAAATGTGTTCGTTTCACTTGCATCCAAAATAAAAACAACTTCATCAGCTGGCAAATGGCTCACCTTGTGACCACAGGCTAACATCTCAATCTTGTATTATAGTAAAAGATTGCCTATAGTAAAACACACTCTGTCATTTTGGTTCAGGCAACCTGATACCCAATGTACACATCCAGGGGCAGAATTCGGCCATGTGAGCGCAAAAGAAATAAATCTATCCTTTCCACAAAAGACAAATTACAACGTTACCACAAAGCTAAGCCAAGCAGATTGCCTACGGTATCTGCAAAGTGCTTGCAAACTGTTCACCCCCTAGTTGTAAAGTATGAAGACAAAGGACTAGAGGCCCTTGTATCTACAGTATTACAGCAGACCTGAGGCCCCTGAATCTTCAAAAAAGGAGCACATTTGAAATATTTTTCAGTTCATTTCTCTCTTTTGTTAAGCGCATATTTTCACTTTATGGTTTTCTCTTGCTCTACGTGATGGTTCTTTAATCTTTCATACCAATTTCTAGCATGATAAAACAGTCAGCATCCACTTTTGTTAAATATTTGATGATTACTTGGCTCTCACAAGGTGAAAAGTTTCTATGACTTCTATTGTGGGTTTTGAATGTTTTGTAAAATCCTGAAAGTACACCAAGCAGTGTTTATGCCTTAAAACTTAGCTAGGTATATGTCGTGATACAGAACACCTAGTCTGCATTACATCTGAGAAATGCTTTCATTCAAAATAACACATGAGCATTTAACATGTGGCAACAGACATGTGCATACAGGTTTGGTTTTATCTATTCATTTCAATGTCTTTAGGATTAATACAACTTGTCTATGCTATTATGCATCATTGGTTTATTTTACTAACAAAAGTTATGAAAGTGTTCCTTATTAAATGAAAGCATTTACTAGAGTGTCTATGTCTAGGAATAGAGAGAAGCTTCCCTGAATCTACCTTCCTTTTATTTAATAAATAATGTTGGCAGTTGATTTAGTCTGTACACTCAATCTGGAGACATGTCTGCCTGGGAAAACATTCTCTCCAGTCCTCACAAGCTTTGCTGTCTCTGCTTCTTTAGCAACATAGCCCTGCAAGGCTGTGACTCATCGCAAATGGATTCATAGGAGGTTTGGTGCTAGTGATATTCCCGTCTTGTATATGCTCCCATGTAATGTTTTGATAACTTTTTCAGGAAACCACTGTAACCTCAGGGTTTGGAATGGGTGCAGGACACACCTCAAAAGTTTCCTATGAGGACAGGCTGAGAGAGTCGGGTTTGTTCAGCCTGGAGAAGAGAAGGCTCCAGGGAGACCTTGTTGAGGCCTTCCAGTACTTAAAGGGCGCCTACAGGTAAGATGGGAACAGAGTTTTTAGTAAGGCCTGCAGCAATAGGACAACGGGTAATGATTTTTAACTAAAAGAGGATAGATTTAGACTAGATACAAGGAAGAAATTTTTTTACGATGAGGGTGGTGAAACACTGGAACAGGTTGTCTAGAGAGGTGGTAGAAGTCCCATCCCTGGAAACCTTCAAGGTCAGGCTGGACGGGGCTCTGAGCAATCTGATCTCGTTGAAGATCTTCCTGCTCATTGTAGGGGGGGTTGGACTAGATGACCTTTAAAGGTCCCTTCCAACCCAAACTATTCTATGATATGACAACTAGATTGTTGTGATTGTCAAGCAACGTGGTTGTCCTACCAGACTGATGACAAATTTAGTCTTGCAATCTGTAATGACATTTTCCTAGAGTAATTCAATGTCTGTGAATAAGCCAGTTTTGCTTGGTCATTTTCCTGCAAGGCAGAAGGCTGGCAACTTCCTTTACCAAAGAGAACATTTGTTCAGCTCTTAATACCTACTTTGAGATGAAATATCAGATCCGTATTTATCCACCAGGCAAAAGATGTAATCTATGTGAATCATATGGCTCCCACATGTGATAAAAGACAAGACATAAAGTTTACAGATCACCCTACTGGAAAATTAAACAACAAATGAACAAAGAATCTTGAAGCCTTAGATTTCATGAGGAATGTCAAGGTGCTCCAGTGAGTCCAAGACACTAACTGGAGCATCGAAAGGCATTATCACCACTTGAAGCTAATGCCATAAAGCCACAACAACCGAATCCATTATTCATTCCCTATGTGCAATCTCCACTTTGCAGGCACACAGATATATCAGAAAAATACCATTTCTGGAAAATACTGATTTCTCTTTCTAGAAGGCATGGAAATAGAAGTATATTCCCCCTTTTCAGTTCATTGTAAACTTTTCTTCAGCAGTTCACTGACTAGCTAATGATACCTAGATGTATAAGGTGAGAGAATTGCTTAAAAGCCTCATGGCTTTGCCTTCAGATGCCTAAGGTACTATTACAGAACAGGGGAACTGGGTGCCTAACTGGTGGTCTGTACCAAAGACACAGCATCTTTAGCAAAAGCTCCTCATTCATTAGTAGTTTTGATGAGGAAAGCAGGCAATAGTTTCAGGTTCATTTAAAAGACAGGCATACCATAACTCCTGGTCCCATGCCAGTTCTTTTTCTCAGGTGACATGCAGAGTCTGAGGGAGAGAGCAGCTCTGCACGTATTTCATGTCTTCTTTTGCTTTTGCAATAAGAATTGTACTACAATACCCAGACTTCGTGGTTTAGTCACTATAAAGGTATAATTAGAATTGAAGGTCAAGTACGTCTGCTGCAAAGCACTGCAAGTGTACAGACACGTCAGTTGTAAGCTGGGAGCGTGTGACTGACATCTTCTAACTGTTCATGGAGAAACAGCATGGTATCACACTGTTGGTATTTCCCACAGTTTGTAGATGAGTTGTGGCAGCTGCCGATGCATTTGGTGATACTGGGGGAGCTGGTAGCGACAGAGTGGGTAGGGTACCTCCTGTTATCACAAGGAGAGAGAGGAAGCCAGACTCCTCAAGTGATGGAAAGATCGCTCCAAAGATGAGCAACTCCCGGCGTAGCATGAGCAGTTGATCTAAAATGACCGGTGTTACCTGGTGCCAGATCCAAACTCTCTGCACTACTACAGCTGCAAAGCTTGGAAAGACACTTTTCCAAAATGATGCCATTAGCATAACTATAAACAGTATTTTTCACCAGCCAGTGTGCGTTCAGTGCGTTATCTAAACTGTTTTGTAAGCTTAGGAAGTATAACTAATAGCAAAGACATGTTCTATTCAGACCCTTCCGTTTTGTTAAAATGTCTCCTGGTATATAGGTAATATTGAACCAGTACAGGAAAACAGACTGCAGGATCAGAGCTTTCTGATACACTGGAGAAAAACATCCTATTTCTTAATTTAGTATGGCACTCATTTTCATCTTTGATTACAAAACACGTTTTTAGAAGAGCTTTTATTTTCCTGCTAGTGCTTGTGGATCTGATGAAGCAATGTGTTTACATTTATCCTCTCTATGTTCCCTTTCTCTGCCCCTCAATGTTTTTTAATCCTGTATCTGCTTAGAATTTGCATGACCACATAGCTCTGGTTGTCTTCTGAGTAGAAACTGTTAGGGACACTGAAGCACATTGCACTGCTTTCCTCATGCCATAACTAAACAAAATCAGCTCCCAGAACATAATACGGAGAGACTGACTGAGGTAGAGAGCGTATATTTTGTATTATGAATTACAGCTTGACAGAAAAAAGAGAAGGGATGTGAGATAAAAACAAGAATAGATGAACATATTATTGAAGGGCTCAAGCTCACAAGCAAGAACCAGTGCTTCTAACTTTTTCATTAGTTCCTCACATACCGTATTGGACAGAATTACTGCTATGCTTGCTGACGCAATCCACTGGCCTCCAGACATCATGACAGTAATGTCCCTGTAAAATCTGACAGCTGTTTTTCATTTCTAGACATTGATTCTCCACCTTATAGTCAATGTATTTCATAAGAATAAACTGTTATTGTTACCAGAAAAATATTGATTAGACTGAAATCCCTACCTGTAAATTTATAGCCTTAATTTCTAGTAGGTTTCATCAGTTACCTTCAAGCAGATGAAGATGTAAAGGAGTCATTAACATGTGTCAAGCAAAAAGTTAGCTAGTCTCTCATGTATTTATGAACGTTTAACAAAAACAATGAATAAATAAGTACTTCTGTAGAATTGGAGAGACAAAAAAAAGAATAAGCACCTGTTTAAGTTCTGCCAACAGAAACTCAGAATTACAAGCCACAGACCTGATAGCTAAGTAACAACATGGGCAGAAGTCTGTAAGGAAAGACCACAACTCTTGTAGTTGCAGAGCAAGAAAGAGCTCAAAGCTCCCCCACATCAACTTCCTTTAAGTCCCTGCTCCTTCAGCCTATTACCAAGGCCAGTTCTCTGTCCCCATGGTATTATCAAAACGCAGCTTGCCTTCAGTCCCTTAGTTTCTGAAAGCCTTCATGCCCAAGTTATCCTGCATAAATGAAGTCCGCTCTGGCCACCACATTTCTTGTATTCCACCTGATATCGCAGAACTGCCTTCTGCTATTTGTTGCTTTACCCTGATATATGCTGTTTTCAGTTTGCCATGCATTGTTTTATATATTTAACCTCCTCATCACAGGGAGATATTAATTTTCCCTACATGTTTCCACAATCAAGATCCTCCTAATTTCCTCAGCTTGCACTAGTTATTTTCTTCGTCTTCATTCCTCACCCTTGGCACTTGACTGTTCTTTGTGTGGATCACTGTGTTCTCTCTGATTCTTTTTTGTCACCATCTCATGTTGTGCCCATGGCAATTTTTCCTGTTATTCTTCAGGACCACGATGCTAGTGAGCTACTGTAGAAAAACTTTACAACATCTTGTAAAATCATTGTACTTTATCATTTCAGCAGGTGCCTTATTTTATACGTGCAAGTTGAAAACTCGGTCCTGTAAGCTTGTGATCATTGAAGAGTAGGGTCAAAATTAGCTTCTTAAAATGCAGAGCACTTTGCCAAAGCAGCCTATGAATAAAAGCTCTTTCAAGTCTTAGACACATAGGAGGACACTTTCCACCACACAGCACACCTCCAAGATGAACAACACCTCTGGCAGATCAAGGGTACTCTTGTTTTCTCACTATCCTTAAAAAAAATAATTTTTTGCTCCTTCAGTTACAGATCATCACCATTAGTACATCTGAAGAACAAACAGGGTGTTTTCAGCAGAAGCAAAAGGTGAACTGCATTTCTAGAAGTCACACTGTTCTGATTTCATTGACTCAAAATGCATTTAAGTGACTAAACTGAGGATCAAAAGTTTGACTTCTTTCTCAAACAACCTCTGGTTTTGCTAATTATAGCTGAACAAAGAAATGCACATGAATGTACGTATTAGTTGTGTGAACCTTGTCAGCTGTAAACATGGACAAGTGGACTTGTAAGTGGAAATTTATGATGACTTATGAGGTTATTTTTGTGAAACATATATTCCAGTAGAATCTGAAGTCTCAGTGCCTCAAATGTGCCAACATTATAAGGGCTCCATTTACTTACAGGAATTCTTTGCTGTCAACGTAATCCCAGAAACCTTGTTCTTTGTCTCCTCCCTATAACATTTAATTTCTCTCTTTCTTCTCAATTATTCCTTAGGTAAAGAAGTTATTTTACTTACTCAAAAGAAAAAAACACATAAATTTTTATATTGAAAATATCGATCTAAAATAAATTTATGCAATTTATTTAATAAACTTGTGCTGTTTTCAGCTGCAGTGATAATGCTACAGCCAGGAATGAAAATCCTATATATCCTGCACTTTTCATATTGTAAACAGAATAACCCACTTTTCATTCACTAACCACATATTATTACTCACAAGTATGAAAGAGACAAAATAACTATAAGAAAAAAATGCTAAATCTTGGCTATTCATTTTTGTCTAGCTCTACAATATCCCAGGACTCTCTTACATGGGCAGATTCAAAATTCTTTAGAACTCAACAGATAATGGTTAGATGAGATTTGTGTGCTGCAACAGCAAACAGCATAAAATTCAGGAACTATACAGGTTCCTAAGGAAACAAATATATATATACATATTTCAAATTATATACAAGTCATTTACATTGCTAATGTCGATATGCATTTCAGTGAGAGAAAAATGCACCGTGTTTGTTGTGACTGACAGAGTTGTGCCTAAAACCAGAGAGGCAGGTCATTACTCCTTCAATTTACAGTGCACGATACAAATTTTGCAACTTGTAAAAACATTATGCTCTGTTCTAGTCTGCTGTGCTGGTAAAGTAGCTTATGGTTGGTCAGACTGACATTTTTCTTTTGAATAATGCAGAGAATCAATATCCTAACACAGAAGCGGGGGGAGGGGAAGGATGAAGACTTGCTGAAAGACTGTACTTGGACTGTGCACGTTAAACAAGTCCCAAGAGCCCACAGAATAATACAGATACCTAAGCAATGAGGTCCAAATCTGCTATGAACTTTTCTATACAGAGACTGGCGGGGTTTTTGCATGTCTTTCTTTTATAACCTATGAAATTCTCACAGGCTTCTAAATCTTGCAAAGAAGATTTCGTATTCTTTGGAGCAAAGATGATGATCATTAAGGAGTTACCAAAGTTGTTGTCTGAACCTTAATTTTGTCCATCAGAAAATGCGAGAAACTCAAGTGGAAAATCCTCAGTACTTTCAAACGTTGCAAACAAGAAGGAAGCATATGAAAAAGCTGGTCAAGTCACCAAGTACAGATGCCTGGCCATAGAGACACAATCAGTAGGGTGCAGCAGAACTGTGTAACTAGCACTGAAACTATGGTAAACAGAACACCAAAAAGAAACGTGGTTTGCTACCGAACAAAAAGGAAAAGCATTCAGTATGCACATCAAGGCAACTGAAGTATGTAATGCCCTTTTCCTGTTAGTCTCCACTAAAAAAATGAACTAGGACCTACTGGTTATCAAAACCAGTAATTCCAGGGGTAAAGATCTTAGCCTACAGTAGGGAACAGGCATTGCTAAAGGGTACTCAGATAAGTTACATATTTTCAAGCCCCTAAGCCTGTTGCTTATTCTGTTTACTTGAAAATTGACTGGTGGTATCTTCAATATATTAGCCTGTATTCCGGGAAAATTGTGTGTAAGACCTCAAAAAAGCAAAAATCATGCTGTTTGGTTATTTTAAAGGCTATTTCTAAAAACCCTAAAGGAAGATACATGAAGAATTACAGGCCTATAGAAAAACTAACCAGACTACATGCAAAACACAGACCCTCTCCTCACTCCTGCCAAATTAGAAGAAAACAACATAGACCTGCTAAGAAGAAATCACATAGAAAATTACAAATGTTTTCTTTCTGTGACAAGGCAAAATACTTTGTTTCCTGAGTTTGGAAACAAAGTAGTAGATACCTATGTCTTGACTTACTGAAGCTCTTGATATTATTTAGGTAACTTTTTCATAGCCTAAAGAAGACAAGGAGAATTAGCCTAAATGAAGATACTACACTGTGGACTCATTGGAAGAATTCACTGAAAATTTAGTGATCTGGTACCCTGCCAAAGCAAGATGTGGCGAACAGGGATCTGTCTAAGATCTGGTGCTATTCAAAATTTTCACTAATGTTGCATGCAACAGCAAAGTTGAGACGATCTTGGCCACCAAATCTGAAAAAAAACAACCCCAAACCAGAAACCCCACCCCACCAACAACTATCAGGACACTACTCTTAAGTTAAAACTGCAAGATGCTACAGTGAGGCAGCAACAACGAACTACACAAACTTTACACAGGAAACCACAGCTTTAGCTGAGTTTCTGTAGAAGACGGTCTCGGAGTTAGTATGAAGTTTGCACCATTAGAGTCAAAAAGTATTGTTCAACAGCTTAATGTCTAACTGGTGGTTGGTTAGAAATGTTTCTCCTTGGGGGATGATCCTGGAGTTCACATTCTTCAGTATATCCACTGAAGATCTGAAGAAAGGGATGGAATGTCCTCCCAAGGTTAGAGAAGACAAAATTAGGGGAGCACTTGCTATGCGGGATGGTGTGACAACTGATCAGAGGGATCTCAACCAGCTGAACCTGGAGGAAGTGCCCAACCTCATTAAGTTCAACAGAGAGAGATGCAAAGTCTTGCACTGAGGATGGAACAACCTCATGTGTCAGGACCAGCTGGGGACCAGCGGGCTAGATAACAGCTCTCCAAACCTAGAGATCCTGCTGGATGGCAAGTCAAACGTGAGACAGGAAATGTGCCCTTGCTAAGTACATACGGGACTGCATTAGCAAGCCCACATCAAGTCGGTGAAGGACAGCAATTATTCCTCTTTCTTTGTAAGCCACTGGTGAGGCTGTATGCATGTGCACTTGTTTTGGTTCATGAGATTCGGCAACAAACTGGAATGGTTCAGAGGGTGAACAAAGTGGCTGGAATGCATCAAATAATGAGGAGAAGCAGAGGGAATTGGGCTTGCTCAAGGAGGCATTTCTAATTGTTGTATTTCAGTATACGAAGGAGAATTGCGGAGAACAAAAGCATCAGACTATTGGATGTGCAAAACAAAAGGATGAGAGACAACTCTCATCTTGGAAATTTCAACTCACTGTGGGAAAAAACCCTCTTGACAGTGGTGAACCACTGTAACAGGCTGCCCAGAGAGGCTGTGGAATCTCTGTCTTTGTAAATATGAAAAATATGACTGAAAAAGCTCTGAGCAAGCTGACCCAGCCTTTTAAGGACTGCTTGGAGATGGAGATTGGACTGGATGACCTCCCCAGGCAAAACCCTGCAATGATTCTTTGATTTTATGATTTAGCAATATTACATGTGAAAAAAACAACACTGCTAGGGCTACTTAGGACCCAAGCAGGATGCCACGTTCAGGAAGAGAATAACCTTTTCTCTGTGTCTACAGCTGAAAAACAACAGGTTTGCACTGCAGCAAAGACGACTGAGCTTCGAGATTAGGAAAACTTCTAACAGCATGAACTGCTGGAATAGGTGGGGGTGGGGATGAAGAAATTGCAAAATTTCATTCCTTTGAGATCCTTCAGAAAGCTAGACAAAAAGATGTCACAAACAACAGAAATACAGATGGCATGGTATATAGCATATTTTGGGCCAGGGAAGGAACAAAAGGCCTCTAGAGAATCCATTCTAGGACCCTACGAAAAGCAAACCACAGTGACACAAAGAAATGGAAAAAAATACTAAACAATTTATTTAGGAGCTTGGTGTTTTTTTGGTGATGGCTTTTACTTCAAAATATTCAAATATTAGTATTGCACCATGATTTTGAAGCATAACTTTCAGTTACTAATGTGGTTTGCTTTGGGCAAGCCCCTAGGAAACCTGATTTGACATTGTTTCCTTGAAGAACGTTTCTTAGTAAAAAACATGAGAAATTCAAAAAAGAAAACAGAGATAGCTGCTTTCTTTCAAAGCAGAAGTTTGCCATTAATTGTTCCATCCCATGCTTACCTTTTGAAAAGTAGTGCTATGTATGGACTAAGAATCTAGAGCTTCCAAAAATCTAGACAAAGGAAAATGTAGCTTGCCCATTGGCAATACTTGACATCAGCATTAGAAAGAAAATGTTATGGACTCCTCTGAGACTGCAGTATGCGATGAATAGAGAAAACTGAGAGCTCCACACTAGCAGGTGCAACGCAGCAGTTTCTTACATATTTTGTGACTGTAGCTTCAGAATTCTACCTATAGTACTGTGCCCCAGAAATCAAGTTTTAATTTTACCTGTAAAAATACCCAAAGCAAACCAAACCAAACAAAAAACCCAAACCCACACCATCTTGCATTTGAAGGTTTAAAACCAATCACAATTATGACAACTGCCTGTATACTGCACATTCTTCTTTAATCTGCCAGTAATTTAAAACAATAGATTCAGGAGACTTAAAATCCAATTCTGATGTCAATAAATCCTTAATTCTAAAAAACCTGTCTACACATCAACATCTACATCTGGCCTTCTACGATACTGCCACGAACTTGGTGGACAAAGGCAGAGCAACGGACGTCATCTACCTGGACTTAAGCAAAGCATTTGACACTGTCCCGCATGACATCCTGGTCTCCAAATTGGAGAGTCATGGGTTCGATGAATGGACCGCTCGGTGGATAAGGAACTGGCTGGATGGCCGCACTCAAAGGGTTGTGGTTAATGGGTCAATGTCCACGTGGCGGCCAGTGACGAGTGGTGTCCCGCAAGGGTCAGTACTGGGACCAGTGCTATTTAACATCTTTGTTGGAGACATGGACAGTGGGATCGAGTGCACCCTCAGCAAGTTTGCCGATGACACCAAGCTCGGTGGCGCGGTTGACACACTGGAGGGAAGGGATGCCATCCAGAGGGACCTGGACAGGCTTGAGAGGTGGGCTAATGCAAATGGCATGAAGTTCAACCAAGCCAAGTGCAGAGTCCTACACCTGGGACGTGGCAATCCCAGGCATAAATACAGGCTGGGCAGAGAATGGCTGGAGAGCAGCCCTGAGGAGAAGGACTTGGGAGTGCTCATGGATGAGAAGCTCAACATGAGCCGGCAGTGCGCGCTGGCAGCCCAGAAAGCCAACCGTATCCTGGGTTGCATCAAAAGAAGCGTGGCCAGCAGGGCACGGGAGGTGATTCTCCCCCTCTACTCTGCGCTTGTGAGACCCCACCTGGAGTACTGTGTCCAGCTCTGGAGTCCTCAACATAGAAAGGACATCGAACTGTTGGAACAGGTCCAGCGAAGGGCCACTAAGATGATTAGAGGGATGGAGCACCTCTCCTATGAGGACAGGCTGAGAGAGCTGGGGCTGTTCAGCCTGGAGAAGAGAAGGCTCCGGGGAGACCTGAGAGCAGCCTTTCAGTATCTAAAGGGAGCCTACAGGAGAGCTGGAGAGGGACTCTTTGTCAGGAAGTCTAGTGATAGGACAAGGGGTAATGGTTTTAAATTGGAAGAGGGGAGATTTAGATTAGATATTAGGAAGAAGTTCTTTACTGTGAGGGTGGTGAGGCACTGGAACAGGTTGCCCGGAGAAGTTGTGGATGCCCCATCCCTGGAAGTGTTTAAGGCCAGGCTGGATGGGGCTTTGAGCAACCTGCTCTAGTGAGAGGTGTCCCTGCCCATGGCAGGGGGGTTGGAACTTGATGATCTTTAAGGTCCCTTCCAACTCTAACCATTCTATGATTCTATGATCAATAACTCCTTGATGTCGCTGACTGGTTATTCCCGGTTATTCCCCCTTCTTCCCAAGGTGAGACTGGTGGCCACTCTGATGTCAAAATTTGCGATCTAATCTTTCTGGGGACTTGTGTGTGTGTGCAGCAGAATGCACACGGAGGTGCATGAACTTGAGTGATCATTTATAAATTAGCACTTCTCTCTGCTAAAAGAAGGTAGATTACCTAGATATTAAATGACATCTTAGATTCCTCAAAGCTTAAATGTAATGATGTCATGCCAATAAAAGTTTCATTTCTTTTGATAAGTAGGCCAAAGTAGCAGATGTCTAGTTTAGCCTAGAGGAAAAGACATTTAATGGTGTGTGACAAATAAGAAATAAAAAAACCAAGGAACATTCTTTCGATAGCACCTACTTTAAAAATGTTGCTTTCCTCTATTATTTAGGTTGTACATCCCTACTTACACTACATTAGAATGACAGGAATAATTTCTCATTCAAGATGGTACTAAAAATCACCACAGCAACGTTTAATATGTTTAACAGTTAGCTCTCGATTGTATTAAAGTCTTGACCCACTACTCATCTCTTGAATGGCCGTCTACCAAAAGTGAAGGAGGATAATGGAGATAAATACAAGGAATCAATTGTATCATTCCTTTCAAGCCCTCCATACACGTACTTTGCCAAATCCAGTCGATTCACTTGACTGGTTTAAAATGCAACACTGGTTTCCCAGAGAGGATAATGGACTAGTGTATAAACAGAAAAAAAAAAACCCAAAATAAGAAAAAAAGAAAAAAAAAGGCTACAAGGCAACCCAAGTGACAGAAACCTTTCAGGGGGAAAAAAAATATCTTCGCCTTGTGAAAGGGAACAGACACTTTAGATACTGTATGAGTATAGCTTTCAACACCAGCCTACTAACAAAAACATAACTCTAAGTATATTAAAAATAACAACATTTTATATGATTAAATGTTCATATAAAAGCAGACAATATTCTCCCAGTAGCACCTAATCAAACACCAATAATAATCACTTATATTACCAGTGAGCCTAGAATATATAATTATTCAATATTCCATTGACCTAGGAGCTAAATACATACAAAAATAAATGACAGCACCTGTCCCATTTACAATCTCAGTAAAATGGAAGATAAAATCATGGAAGATAAAATCAGACACCGCAGAACAGATTCAGATACAGGGATGGCAGAGAAAAAGTGAAAAATCAGATACTATTAGTTACATACATAACATGTACTCTAAGCCAGGAAGGAAAAAAATCCTACAGCCTGTATTTTAAAACTCTGAAGAAATATAGCTCTACCTATCTCTGAAAAATCTCTTGGATAACTGTATCTTATCCGTAACTCATTTATTTTCACATAGTGGATAAAGGACATACAGTTTTAGATACGGAGAGATTCTGATCACCTTTTTTTTCATTCTGGATAGTCCATTAAAAATACTTAGTATTATAAAGAATACAGTTAAAAAATATTTCTCACATATTATTGTTTTTCAAATAAAAATTCCCTAGTATGGCTGACCGGGTTATTTAATTCACTTTAATCCAAAAAATTTGCTACACTACTAATGCAGGGCTCTTGCATATGCTGTGATCTCAGAACAACACAAAGGAATAGGACAATAGCACAGGCCTGGAAGGGACAACCCTCAGCACCAAATCCTGCCCTCCCCAGTCTATATTTAGGCTACATTCCTACCTTTCCCTTTTCACGGGGTATAACATTGAACAAACCTAAATGTCTTTCTCCTATTTTTCAGAAGTCATTGGCACAGAAACAAAATTAGTCTTTCACTGCTCAAATCTTGGCATGTTTTTACATTTCACAAAAATTCATACTCTAAACTCCAAAAGTCCCTTTGGAGAGCAAGGTGGAAAAGGGTAAATCTTCATTTATGATGCTCCAGAGGAAGCTTTAAGAAATACGTTTACTCTCTTTTTACTGTTAAGAATGAAATAAGGAAAATAGTAGCAGGATTTGTGAATAACAGTATGTTATTTTGTCTAGGATGTGTTGTGAACGTTGTGTAAGGCATTCTTTGAAAGCAGTGATCGGGGTCACCATAGAAAGAACTGTACACATTGTACTTGTTACTACATACACATTTTATGCCCTTTCATACTGTGATTTAGTCTGCAGTGGATGCTCTAAATAACATGTGTAATTGTAGATTTATTGAAAGGAGACAATTTCAGCAGTTCAGTGAGCTTATCAGAATGAGTTTCGCAGACGAAACTGCACAACATGCTCAGAGATGAAATGTGAAGGACAGAGATGAGCAAAGCCCTTTTCTTCAAGGCTCTGGCTGGCTACCAGAGCATGCAAGTGGATATTTGTAATTGACAATTTTTCTCTGGATCCATAGCAATACATTACTGGGATGCAACATAAATGCTGAACAGTCACAGGGAATGGTGTATATTTTCCACAGTAGAAGGTTTTTTTGACAAGATCTACAGACTTGCCTGACTGTAGACTCACAATCCTCATACATAAAAAGAGTTCCTCACTCAGAACCTACAAGCAAAGAATGGGTTCCTTTCTGTCAAGCTCACGTCTACTTTTCACATTTCACTTAGCAGTAAACAACTGAGGCATAATGTACCCGTAAGAGGCAATTATCCTCACAGTTCTAATTGCTGTGTAATACTTCTGCACTTTAGAGTAACAGAATACAAATGTCTGCTTTCTGCAGAAGCAATGTGAGGATGAAGATGCTACTGCATTAATCTATCAAGATTTCACCCACGCAAGTAAACAGCTAAATCTGAAAATATAACTGTATGAACAACAAATTCATCCACACTATTTATTTGACCATGACTCAATACATTGCTTTCGGGTGCAGTTTAGTTGCCTAAACATAGGTGCGTACTGCTACCTGAAATACTCTAGCGTGTCTGACTGCTCTGTATAACGATTTCGGATAAGATAGACTCTGTGGGAGACCCCCTGCCCTCCTGGACCAGTAGAGAGATCAGGCGGGACAGTACAAGGAGTCTCCAAAGATACCCACTAATTGCTTGTGTTTAGGGAACTGAACTGAGCCTTCTGACTTAAGGCAAACAAAGTAAACATGATTAGTTAGTACTTTTTAAATAATCATGCATGAAAAGAACTAAAACAAGAAAAATATTCAATTATTTATATGTTTGACTGCCCTGGACTGCTATTTCTATTACTAACCAATATATTCTCTTTTCTTCTTTAATATTACATGCATAATGGGAATAAAAAGTAAACCCAGGAAATTATTATACCAACTGCACACATCAACCTAACACACTGTCATTTGAATAACATTAGTTTTACTTGAGCAAATATATCTGTGGTCTAGCTTGACTAAGCGGACTGAAAGGAGTAGACAAAATGAAGCAAGAGAACCGAGGAAGCAACTAGGACGAAGCAGTAAGAGAATCCAGGTTTATTCCTTGGTTTATGACTTCCTTCCGTACCCACTGCCATGTCATTTCTTTCTTCCATTCTTCATAAAGTCATGAAGGTAAACTAACAAAAGTAACTACGCAATGCTGGAAAGTAATTCCTTTAAATGGTAGTTTTGTTTCAGCAAAGTACAATGTTGCATGATTGTGGCTAAAAAAACATTCAAGGTGCGAATGTGAAATAAATGCACATGAATGAAGGCATACACTTCACACGCACTAATAAAAGTTAGCTTTATATTTCAAAAGTGGCAGTAAATTAAGGCAAGTGAAAGACAGAAGTAAACAAATTATGCATCTCTCAGTCTTCTGTGCAATTAAAAACCGCATTTTACACTGATATCATCAATATTAAGCTGCGTAAGCAAAGAAGAATTTTGATTCCAATCACAATATGTAATTCCACACTGCTGGAGGAAATGCATTAGGAAACATGCATATTTTGCCCTTTGCAGGTTATTAATGTGCTTGCCTGCTTGAAAAGCAGTGCTACAATGAATTATCAAAACATACCTTGCTGCTCTAGCTGTCGTTTTTTTCATCATCATCCCTTTAGCCGTTTCCAACAGCATTTAAAAAGAACAAATTGCCTCTTAATTTTGCTTTTTGGATGCTGATATTGCTATGGTATGAGGCCATAGGACAAAAGTCTGCTCTCGGCTTTCCATGGTGGAGCTTACAAATGCTGCTCTTGTTGAATGTGCAGGACTCGGATGTTCCTTTTTTGGCCCCACGTGTCTGGGTAACACAAGCTGAGAGTCAAACTCCACAAACTGAATCTGAGAGCAGCATCTGCTTTCAGAGCCACATACCTTCATGTAGGCAAAACCAATGTCTACATTCAAGTTTTTCAAGCTTTTGTGCAACAAAAAGCCATGGATAGGTGCATTAGCAGTTTTGTACAGTGGAACAAGCAGAGAGGATTTTCTTGTTTGTCTTAAGGGTAACACCCATTTCCAAAGAAAGGAGTGAAGCTATGAAAAGAATCAGAAGCTATTTCTGTTATTAGTACTCCATGGAAAAGACAGCCATCCACTTTGGAAAAGAAAATCATGTGCTTCTTAAACACTTCATAAAAGGATAGTTAAAAAAAATATTTGTTTCTTACCACACTCACAATGGAGCATGAAGAGGATTTTCTTTTTCTTTACAAATCTGTTCTAAAAACAACATATACACACAAAAAGAAGAGGGTGTTTTTTTCCCCTCAAAAATTTTATTTTAAGCTTAACAATGAAACATTTCACCACCTTTCTTCCTCACCCATTAATTTTCTCATAGTGTGTCAGCAGCTGTTTATTGATTTTTTTTGACATCTATTTTGCATTGTACAGGACTTCACTGTCAACCTCCTACTATACACATCTGATAGTCTGCAATTTCCATGATATGTTAGGAGGACGATCTGATATTGGTAGTTAACATGGCAGCAATATTAGCACCTCGCTAAGGTGGCGAAGACTTCTTATGTAATGTTCCTCTGCTAATTTACCACATATTCAAATCATTAACAGGCTGAACACTATTCACCTACATTTTACAGTTCATCTCCATACCAAAATACTTACTGATCCTCTGAGGGGGCCTGTCAGGGCATATGCCATCTAAAAATCTTGCAACCTGCATAACCAGGCATGGATGGTAGATAATTTTGGAAAAATATTCCAGAACAGTACTGAAATTCTGTCTCTTTTCTGAACATTACAAAGATGTTTGACAGCATTAAAAATTAAAATGCTTTCTTTTCTTACAAAATTTGCATCATACTTGAGTTAGTATTATAGAGGTTCATCCAAGTAAGAATTTTAGCTTGTTCATATGCCCTAGAGTCACAGCATGCCCCTATTAGTTAAAAAAGTACAAAAACTAAACTGCTTTTGGGCATTATCTGACTTTGCCCTTCAACACAACTACTGTAGTTTGTATAGGCAGGACATAACAATTACAGAAATCAGTTTTATTTTCTTTTCGTACCCTTTGTGGTTTTTTAAGCAAGTACCTCCAGACTGCAGGTAAATCTGACTACATGATGGAAGAGGTATTGAACAGGCACACAGTTAAACAGTACGTCTGGTTCTATGGTACATCACCAAGTTTGGCAATCCAAAAGTTTCTGCTCAGGCCCCTAGAGAAGAAGCTATAATCCTGATACATGAGACTTCCTGCCACCATTTAGGGCCTGCTGCTCAGGAGGAGAGATATTTGCCAAAACTCTTTTTAAACCAAAGAAGCCGTTTCTGAGAACAGAAAATGTGTGAATACAGCTCTTCCTCAGGACAACAAGCTTTTACAGCTCTAAACATCCCTAAGGACTTGGTCCTTCTTTGCAGGACTAAATTCAAACTGATGAGTAGGATTTCACAGCTCACATGAAACCATGTAAAACCTTAGATTTTGTTTCACTACATTATAACAGGTTTAAAGGAATTATAATTCAGGTTAGATAGGCCATATTCAAGTGTCCACAGACATAACGTTCCACCAAACCTCCTCAGACTAACGTTGTGGAAACCACCCCAGGTTAGATTTTCTTCTCACCACGTGTGGCTGAGAAGGCAAGAAGCATGCCAACTACTAAGTGGAAAAGACCAGAGCAATTATACTTGTGACTGCTGAGAAGAAAAAATCCTCACAATAAATAGAGGACTGTCAAGAAACAAATCTTCACCAGTTTGGATAAAACACTCTAGCCCTTTGTTCAAATTTGCCTGAGAATGGCTTATTTAGCCTAAACCAGTTCCTAGTTACCTTAACATTATCTGAAAATTTGGGGAGCACACACAGATTTTACTCAGGCTACACCAGGCTCATATATAAAACTGGAATAAGAGCACCTTTTAAGGTACTTACATTAAACATTATGCCAAGTTAACAAAGCTGCACAGCATGTAGACATTGCCTGATTAGCATTTGGCCAACTTGTAGCTCATGCCTCAAAAACCTGTCTAAGGCCAGAACTCCAATTAAACCAGTACAGCCTTACAGGCATATCATAAGCTATAGTGCCAGTCAAGTTTTGCATGGCTGTGAGCAACTAAAATGAAGATACAATCAATTATCTATTGTTCAGAGTAGTGGTAAGATGAACCAGAACAGAACCAAAACTCTCCAGGTGACACAAAACATTTGTATAAATCAGGCCACTGGAAAGCCGAAATGGAAACGTGCAATATGAGTGCAACGGAGAAAAGACAGACTGTGGAGAACAGGCTGAGGAAGCTATGCCAATTCAGCCTGAGGGCTCCAACGCACAACCTCATGCAAAAATGGCTATACAGCTTCCAGACCCCAGCTAGCTCACTGGCAGCCAGCTCAGGTCTCCGCATTTGTGGCACAGCCTACTGTGAAGTTTAGGTACAATAAATTTACTATTACAAATGCTTTAACTTAAATAGAGTAAATGTGGCCTAATGTTTGTATTGGGATTAGTGCAAATCTCTGATCTTATGACTGTCTCAAAACGGAGGCCCTCAGACGAAAAGCCCTGGTCTCTTGTCTCATGCATCTGCAGGCACAGTTGGGTTTCCCCATTACTGAGTGTGAGCTGTCAGCAGGCTCGTTTAAGCTTTGAGACCTCCTATGCTTCACCCGAGGTGCTGCAATGAGAGTGCAATGCAGCACTGCAGCACAGCTTTTCCAAAAAACCACACTCAGTAACAGAAGGCAGGCAAAGAGGAGTTTCAGCCCAGCTCACAGTCAACAGGCATTCTTCTCTTAGGAACACCTGTAAGACCTAATTTGGGTTAACCGAAATCCTATTTTATCCCCTCTACTCCTAGAACAATGTAATTCCATTTTCTCTGTCTCCCACTACTCTTTAGTCAGCACATGCTTTAACCCCCACTGTTCTGAACCGAGCATTCGGAGATTGCCAAATGAAAAAGTCGTCTAAGGAATCTTGCATCGTACTATGAAACTACAAGTGTGGAGACATATCAGTTTTGCTTCCTTTTCCTACAATTCCTAGATTGCAGAATTTAGCCCAGGTCTGAACCATCTGTATGAAAACACACCCCGAGCAACTGAGTAACAATCACATGGATTTGCAAAATTTGTAAATCCCAAAATGTCACTACTCAATTTAGCCTAGATGACAGGGTTTACCACAAACCCTTCCACAAATCACCAGGATTGGTGTTTCTCAGCCTAGGTTTCTGGGGTTCCATCAATTACTTCTATGTTATCCTCAACCCATAACCGAGCAGACCTCTAGTCAATAGGCTTATATGCATTATACAGAGTGCTGCATGCAGTAATGGCACAGCTGTACGGCTGTTAAAATTTTTATGGAGATCTGCAAATCAAAGACATTGAGGGGTTGGGGTGGAATCACTCAACTGTGTTTTACCTACACAGACGAGTGAATCATTAAACTTTTTGCTTTTTTTCCTGTTACTCCATCATTCTAAACTGATTTACCAACACAAAGAAAGTACAAATTAAGAGCTCTAACCTCCACCTTGTCTCAAAGACTAATTTTGAAATTAAAGACTGCATAAGATTACTAGCCATTGCTGGGGGAAAAAACCAATGAAAAACAAAGCACTAGTGAAATTACCGCTCCTGCCAGCAACTTTGAGATGGTCGTCACCACTATCTGCACCCAAGACCAGGCGGTTTTGACACCTACTAAAGATCAGGGCCTGAGTCTTCTCATGTTCACAGTGATGCTAATTACTCTGGTAACAGCAAAAAGAGCTCCTGCAGAGAAGGTAAGGCCCCAAAATCTGGACTTTCTGTCTGCAGTCTAGTAGAGCCAGTTCAGCACTAACCCCATATAGTCATGAAAAAGCCAGGAAAGGACCACACAATACGAATTTTTCAGATATCTAATGGTTAAAAGGAAACCACAATCAAGCACAATAAAATAAAAGCATGAAAAACACAAGAAGAATAAGATCCACAACCGTATCACAGACTGATTTTACACAAGTTATTACAGTGAAAGTCACATGGTATAATTAGTTTCTACATCATTAGCGTTATGTGTTTTGGAACCATGCTTAACTACAGGTATCATTAAAGTTAAGGAATTGCTTCTTTTACGAGGAAAGAAACATTTGCAATTCTACAAACCACAGACTAGCCATCAGGGAAAACATCCTACCATCTGAATTTAATCATGTGTTCCTTCCATCTCAACCAATGGACTTCAGAAAAGTTTAGTACCAATGCAGTAATATCAGTCCAAGATGTGGAAAATACTCCTGTGGTTAAAATACACTTGGATGAAATATTTCAGATGTTTTTGTAGTTCAAATTGCCATCTGCACATGCCAAGCTTCACCCAGATTAAAGTACATTCATAAGAAAAACAAAAACATTTTTTCCACCTACTTTTCTCTGCCTGTTTTTTTTATTTGCTGCTTGTATGTATATAAAATAAAATTGGTTTTGCAACATGAAATGTTATGACTTGCAGATTGTTAAAAGGATCATTACATATTTCTTCCTTTTTTTTCCCTTTTGCTATTAATACTTTTCCAAGCAACAGTTATATTCTCTATAACTGTATCTTGACAGCAGATCTCTACACAAGTCACCATTTATGATATAATCCATGACATTTAAGATCTGCAAGTGCTGTTCCTACCTGATGGTGATCCTGTTACTTATTATAGCACAATCTGGTTCTATAAAAAGTGGCTGAATAAATTTGCTAACTTTTTCCAAGAAAGGATAAGGTGTCACTTCTGTATTTTCAAAAGATCTTTCAATCCATAACGTAAGAGAAACTTCACTATATATCTGCATGGTAATAGGATTCATATAGGCTGCAAATCTCTTATCATCCCCTTTTAGAAATACCGATTTCATGATTCTTTCTTAGAAGACTAGACACTAAAAATAGCTTTCTCTGAATATCTGAGTTCTCTCAAAATTCGTCTTTCAAAAGAAAAGTAGTAAGACTGAAGGAAACTGGTCTGTGAAAAAGGAAAAGGCCTCCAAGTAAATGACGTGGCTTGTGTCTATCTAATGAAAAAAACTGTGGCTAAATCTACTTGGACATTTGGTTATCCACATGATAGTTTTCAGCTCTACATTTCTAGAGAAACCATGGAACTGGTGAAAAAATTATGGGAAAGCATATGCGCTGGGGCCGAAATCCAACCCTTTGGGAAGCCAATACTCCTCCTTATGTTTTTCTGTAAAAATACTAGTTGAAACTGGTCCAGGAACTATTTCCTAAAAGAATTCTCATTACCAGGGACTTTCCTCGCTCATTTAACACTCTCATGTTCCAAGATGCTGAGGCTGTGCCGCCTTCTGGCTAATGTTCAAATTCCTAAGCTTACTCCTTTTCTGAATATGCTCTGAATTCCAGAACAATGCTGTCTGCCAGAGGACCCTCCTTGCACGCAGGGTCACACAAGGTTGTCATCAAGTATAATACTATTAAGTAGATCTCAGCTACTCCTTTGCATCCAGGAATGGTTCCATGCTGAAGTTAGCGCTGTTTGAGCAGGTGCAATATCTCTGTGGGGAAAAAATCGTTAACTCTGAATAATCCAAACCACGATGCGTCTCTGGAAATCTGCACAGAACTACAGCCTTCATTTTTCTAAATCTCATTTCTGAAAGAGCAGCTCTGTCTCTTTTGGTGTTTATCTGAACCCCTGGAGGAGTCAGTGCTCTACTGAAGACGAGATTGCTTTTGTTGAGATTTATTGCAAATCAATGTGTGCTGAGTCCACAATTCACCCTGGTTATGTTCTAAATGACTTCACTCTTGGATGATGGCTTGATGAAAGTGTCATCCAACTAAAGGAAAAAGTTCACCACCACAAGTTTCTAAAATGCTTTACACATTCTTGGGATCATAGAGAAGCCAAATGGCACATATGTATCCGCGACAGATGTCCTTTCAATGCTGAAACTATGGTTTTAAAAAAAATCCTCCCTGGTTTGAAAAAAACATCAAAGAAACTGTCAAGAGTTTTCGGATCAAATTCAGCTCTGAAGTAGCTCTTTACTTTACAAGGAAGATTAACCAGATGATGCAGGACATTCGTATTTCTTTGATACCTTTGACAGTATTCCCTTTGGAGTTCCTCTGATCTGTTTCACAGGGCAATTCTGCTTGAAGCACTTGAGGAGGGCCTATGCCAAATATAATTCCTCCAGAGGACAGAAAAGAGCTGCTTCTCCCTTATTTCTTGGCATTCCCTTTGGAGACTTCAGCAGACCTTGGTTGGCCAAGGACAATGGATCACAACTGAAAGAGTCACTTAGCCAAAGCTTCAGAGAAGTTTCTGGCCCCAAAAGTGGAACTAAGGAGAGATGAAAGTGTTCATAGCACAATCTATAAAATCCCAGCCTGATTGTCCAAGGCTGGGAACATTTTTGTGGCCGTTGCTATGGCCAAACCTCTTCTACCCTGTGGCAATTCACATCACTTTTGGGAAACATTACAAAAAAGTTTCATCATTCTACAAATGAAGCATTACAATGTCATACTTCAAATAATGCCTCAATAGTCTGTATTTTTAAAGAATTCTTTTGAACTTTTCTGGTACTTTGAAATTTTTAAAAATCCCATATGTATTAGCCCAGGTTTTTTTTGTTAAACTATTACCTATACAAAGCTGGGGAAAAAAAAAAAAAAGAAATAAAGACCCTGTCCCTTAGATCCTCATCCCTTAGTTGCTTTATTTCTAGCATTTCCATTTCTGGCAGACAGGATATTAAGAGCAAAGCAAACATAGGATCTGCATCTTTAAACAAGATGTATTTTAATATTTTCAGTCCATTCAGTCTCACCACACTAAACAGAGTAAAATGGAATAGCTTAAAATTCACCACACTTTTCCAGGTGTGCATATTTACTTCAGTGGGACTTAAGTGTAATGTGATCCTAAAATGCCATGCAATAGAGGGAGGCAGTGTCTAAACCAGATGCAAAATACGCTGCAGAGGAAGGAGAGCAGTCACAAGAAGAAATGAAGTGAAAAAGCAGGCAGCACAGGACGACATTCAAAGAATAATTTGATAAACACTGGCAACATTTTTAAAAAAAAATCAAGCATCTCAAATTTGAACCTAGTGAATTTATTATGTATTTTGGAGGAAAGGGGACGTTTGGCATGCCTATGTGGTTTTTTTTTCCATTGTGTCACCCTTTCTTCAGTCCCCTACAGTCTTGTTCAAGTGCCTTCTCCTGTCTCTCCAAACAGGTTTGGAGGGAGGGTGGCTAAAATCAGAGATTTGTTCTTCCAACTGCCACTTGTATGTAAAGGAAGTTTTGTTTTGAGCTATCAAAACATGGTGGGAACATAAAAAGTATGTTAGCTCAGTACACGTACTCTAATTTCTAGTCTATTTTGGCTAGCAGTGGTATGTACCTGCAATGCATTTTTACCATTCAGCTGTACTGGCTACAAAAACACTATACTCAAAACGTTCATTGCTGTTTTTTAAAAAAATATATATGTAGACATAGAGATAAACTATTGGCATAGCATAATTTGGTAACTGATTTAGTTACAACACTGTATTACATAGATTTTTAGGAATATAATTTAGTCTTTTTCACTACCTTTGATCAAAAAGACCACCCAAACAACCTCTCCTCTCCATTAAGAACTGCTAAAAATTTAAACCAAACATATCCACTCTTTCTGACAAAATGATTTTTCCTTTCTTCCAGAACACAAAACTCTGCCAGTAATGCTACTGTTGTCAGCTTACTCTTAAGCAGCACAATTCCCTGGCATCTCTCACAGTATTGCAAATCAGTTGCATAAAATCCATAGCAACTAACTTCAGAAATTGATCTTTTTTTCTGGTATGGAAGTTTCCTTGTTCATATTAGATGTTTGCACAACTTCTAACTCCACTGACATAATCAATAGTATCATCCTTGAAACAGTCGTTGAGAATGAGCACAGTCAAAGCGTTACACTTTAACCATGGCAACGGCCCATCTAAAAATGAGTGGACACAGTCTGTAAGATTAAGGACACATTTCCCTTCTCCATTCCAGTAATAACACATTCTGCTCAGATTCAGGAAATCAAAGCACCATCTTAAGTTATAACACAGAACTTAATCAACAATAGCCTAAAAGTAAGGCTTTAAACAAGGTATTCCTGACCTTATTTTAGGAAAATAACTGATTTTGGTCGTTAGTCAACGGATATTAGGACTGACACTATCAAGGTGCCAACAGCCCAGGCAGGTCTTTACATATTTGATAGGGGCAGCAAATCTTATCTCTATTCTAGAATGTTTTATCTTCATCCCCAAAGACAGTTATGGGTATTTACAAAGATGCAGGAGGCTGGTCTCCCAAGAAGCATTTTATCATCAGTGGAAAGTTGATAAAATGTTAAAAGGTAAATTTAAAATACTAATTACGAAAGGATTCATTTAAAAGATGAGTAAGAACACTTTGTTTGGATCCTGCTCTGAATCAGCCTCTTGCAAAGCCTGTCTTTGCGTGTTGACAACAGAAGTTACACACTGAGCAGCACAAGCACGGTTCCTCGTAGCATATGTAAAAGCTGGAGGTAATTCTCAATTAGCAACCCATACTTCTGCCAAATCTTAGAAAATAAGTTTATGGGAGTAACATTTATTGTTTCCATAGGCACTAAGCTGTGAGGAAGCACAGAATTTCCTCACATTACTCACAGCAATTCTGGGCCAAAGTCAGCAGAAAGTTTATTATGAAAATATCGACAAAACATTTCCAAGTTTGATCACAGACGGCAAAATTAGTCTAGTCTTACTGGCTTATATTTACTTTCCCCAAAATAAAATTACTTGAAATAGCAGCATGATGGCAGGACACATAATCAGATTACTTATGAGTACCTTGAAAACAAACATTTATTTGCTTCTCTGATTACTCCTAATAAATACCATAGACTTCCCTTGGAATTTCTTTTTCAGCACTAGATCGTAATTAGTTTTAAAAAAATTTCTAATGTTATTTGAATTATTGCTTTATCAACTGTGCTTCTCAGGATTACGCCTACATAACCTATTGTGTAATACGGCTTATGCATGAAATGCATAACCCAAAACTGGTGTGAAACCTGATGAATAAAATGGGGAAGTTAATGAGAAGGAGGAAAGAGGTTTTCTCTATGGATATAAGCAAAGGAAAATGCTGGAAATCAGCAAAAAATGTAAGCCCAGGTTGGACTGGATTAATGAGCTTCAACCAAAGCAAAAGTTTAACTTTTGCCAAAGCAAAGGACTCAAGGGTCTCACGATCTTCATCTAGAAAGCTTCTATCTGAAATGAGCTTAATCCTTCCCCTCTTTGCTCCTCAATAGGAGATCGATTCCACATTCACGTCTGCTTACCCACACACCCGAAAAAACTGTTCTGCTTTTTGCCTTTTTTTGCCTCTCTGTGAAGAGTTAGGATACGGCTGTAAAGAGTGTCAGCTTTTGCAAGTCTCGAGCTCTGAGCAGGTAAAAGCCTCCCGACCCGTAACAGCTTCTGTATCTTCCTGCAGGCTCTCTTATTCTAGAGCAATCTTGAGTTGTAGCACATTTCAGCTTGTTTTTCTCTGTGAAAAGTGATTCCAGCTATAATCTTGAACTTTGCATACCACTGTAACACCATTGAAGCCTTTTTTCCTCTCCCAAACAGCAAAAATTGTAATTTTTGCGACCCATGGAAACTTAAAACTGAAAATAGGCAAAATTCATTTTTCTTCTACATCATGTGCCCTGTGCTTTTACTACAGCATGATAACATTCTGATTTAAATTCGTACTCCATTTTGTACTATCCAAGTAGAAGACATAACTTCCAGTTTCTTTAAAAAGAGTATTTGAGTAGCATATATTCTTTAACATTTAATACTGAATAAAATCAAAGATAGTCACTACTTCAATTGATGTTCAACATATTTTATTTTAGCCAGGCACCAACCACTGCATATTAAAGAAATTAAGTATCTTCTGAATTAATTTGGTAACCTTAAATCTGGTGTTTTGCATGAGAAATAGCACAAGTGAGTATACACCTACAGATACCAGTACACACAGCTGTCACGTACATTTTGTAATCAGTCTCTTAACAACTGTTTGTGTAACTTTGCCAAATATTAACAATTTAGACTGAAAAGACTACTCTTCCTCTTTCCTCATGCTGGAAAATTTTAGCAAACACAGTTCAGCTTTTTCTGCGAATGAGTTTAAAATTAGTTTATCCAATGTTACGTGTCGGTCTACCATCATTTAATAGCTCCGCCATCCCTTTAGGGCCAGAAATAATCTTGTGCAAAACATTTAGAAGAAAAAAGAACGCGGTTACCTGTGCTCATAAAAATAAACATAGATTTAGGAGTTGTAAATCTGAGAAATAAATGTGACCATTTATGTATTATTTAGGAACTTCATAAAGATTTGTTCCAATCAGTTGCTCAGCTGTTCTAGATGCGCCCATTTTTGATCAAGATACTAAGTTATCCCCTGTGAGGAAATAATTAAATATTTATGTGGGTCTATGAAGTACTCATGTTCACAGAAGTCTCTGAGGGCTACCTTTTTCTTTTTCACGCGCTTTTAAGACACTGCAAAGGCAGAATACTGTGTTGCCCTGCCATTTTAGCATTTCAACTTGTCAAATCGATTGATATTAGACTAGAATTGTTACAGAAGACATCTAGGGCCATGCCACTTAAAAGTACTCAATAACAGAAGACAGCTTAAACCTTTTCATTTTAAGGAAAAAACTCCAGTCTGAGCCACTGGAAAACTGTGCATCTATAGAGCTCCAAATGCAGGACAAAACCTTAAGATCTTGTCTAATTGCAACTCATATTGTTATAACAATCAATGTATAAATCAGCTTGTAGAGATTAAAACCTGTGGTCTGAACAAAAAGAGACATATAAACTGGCCTCAGCAATTTGCAGTAACATCCAGGAAGCAGCTACTGCAGAGTATGAAAATGAATGCAGAACAGTACCTTTCTGACAGATTTTAAGTTATTAACACTGACTGCTTTCACAAGCAATGCTCTATAAGTCAAAAGACTAACAGTAAAGTGGTAGTACACACAGAAGTAAATTATCACTTTGAATTTTACTAGACAGTCTCTGAAAATTATCGTTATGAAAATAACCTATTTTCAAGTCAGTTGTTTTAGGAACTCAGTACAATAATATACATTAACTGCTTAGCAGAAATTGTGTCACTGTAACACAGAATAAAATAAAATAGCTTTGGAAGATTCATGCCAAACTATTCTGTGATGTTAGTAGATTAGAACTAGAATAGATTAGAAATAGATTCATTGTTTTAACAGATTCATAGATAAGATGAAAGGCATTTTTACTTAGTCAAGAGTCCAACTTTTCTGTGTATGTAAGAATCATATTTTGAGATAATGGCATATAGACTTTTTAAAATAATGAACAGATAGTGTAGTGAGAGGAATTAGTGTACAACATGTCTAATAAACAGTGATAGCAAAAGCACACAAAGTACTTCTGTAAATATGGAGCTGTAAAGTGAGTTTACGGAAGAAGCATCACCCACCTCTTAGTTAAATGAGAGTGATTCTGATCTTTGCTGTTGCTTTTAAAAACCTGGTGCCAAAACTTTTTAAAATATTAATCTTTGCTGAAGCTCCCTTTGAAAGATTACGTGGAAATGAACAGGGAAGCCTCACAGTGGTTTCATTAATTTTGAGACCCCCGTATTGGAAAGCAAAGGGTCCACCTCAGTCAATAATTGGAAATTTTGAAAATGAGAATACGTTATCACTTTTTGAATTAGAAACAACTCTGTTCAGGATTAAACAGAACCTTAATAAAATGGCCTTATAAAAATCCTACTTCTTCATGAACAATCATAGATACAGACTGAGACAAAGTTAATGTTAAAAAAGAAACAGACTGAGTAGCCCTTTCTGCATAATATTACTGTGAATTACTGCAAGACTTGATTGAACCACGAGAATTTTTCATCTCCTTTTACAGTAATTTAAATAAATAATGAAAGAATTTTTAGTTTCTTTTTAAAACAACTAACAATGCAATGCTGTTTGTCAGTGAAAGGTTTCTTGACAAAAGAAATGCTTTCACTGATTATCCTGAATTATAAATTATAGTTCTCTAATTCTTCCTTTTATAAATGAATACTCTTCACAATCTAGCCTTACATGTCAGACAAAAAAGATGAAACTTTTATAATGGAAATTTAATTATAGTACAATTTTTGCCAGTTGTCATTCCAAAGTCATCTATAATTATGCTCAGGTCATTAAAAGTTTTTTTTTCATTTACTTGGCCAAACATGCCAGTTACACATCAGGTCATCCTCTCAAATTCAGCTCCGTACAACAGTAATTAAGTAAATTATTGAATATTTTTGGTGCTTGCTTTTTTTTTTTTAGCTAATTGCAAACAAAACATCTGCAGAAACAGTCAAAACAAAGAGCAACTGACAGACAGTTTGATTTTTGTTTCCAAAGAACATAAATTTTTAGAAATGAAAAGGCACTTCTGTGTGTCAAGAGTAAACACTTATTATTGCCTTTTTGCTTTACATGCATTTTCCCATACATATAATATTAAAAGATAACGGTCCACTATAAATATCTTTTTCTACTGCAAAACTGCTGGACCAAAACACCTTTTGAGAGCTTGTTGAAAGTTATGAATCCTCAAACCAGGACATAAAACCGAACTCTCCCTTTACCAAAAGAAAACCCTCTTTTCTCCTTATCAGGAACTGGATCAAGTTTAACAGAATGAGTAAGCATGAACTAAATGCACAGATAGTTTTTAATATATTTAAAATAATAAAAAGGGTGTTTGAAGGATGTTATATATTGAAAGACAGCCACATGCAGACATTAGAGGCATAAATTTGAAAACACAACTGTTAAAAGTATTTTAGATGGTCGGTCATATTTCTCATTCTAAAAAAGATCATTCTATGGATGAAAGATCATGAGTACTGAAATGCAAGAGCCCTAAATCATTAACTTCATTGGCAGTCTTATTTTAATCTCCATTTTATTCTTTTAATACCGTACTTCATGATAATGCTATGCAAGGTGTTTCCCAATTTTATTTCTTATTTTCTTTCAGATATTCAGTTAAGTATTTGCTTGCTCAGTGTCTTCACCGTCAAATGTTTTATTTTCTTTGGGCCAGAATCCATCTAGCCATGTAGGTACCGCGCAGGAAGAAGGAATACAGAGCAGCTTGCCTCCCTCAAACGTTTGCTGCCTACAAGAGTCCAGAAGAATCTCAGTTCCACGGGGATGCCCCTCCCTGCCTAACCAACACACTCAGCAGTAATTAGATAGATTACCAAACAAAACTATTCTTTTAAATCTATAGAAATGAAGGTCTAGTGCTCTTTGAACTGTCTCAACTTTATTTTGTGATGCACACTTGCTGACCAGAAACGATCCTTGGACTGTAGGACAGCATTACCTATTTACAGCGCTGCAATGCCGTAGCAACCTGAAGGGAAAAAATGTCCAAAGTCAGGACATTTCTTCATTGGTATCTGCCCTGATTTTAGCTCCCAAACTAGACATCTAGTCTACAGTCCAGCCTATAATGTTTTAATTGTACTTAATGGCAAAAAGTGGTACCAAAAAAGCCAGAACTCACAGCATCAACTCTTCTTCTGGTAACATTCAGGAGGTTGGACTGGTTTCCTCATACAACAATTCCACATTTGGAAAACAAATAGCTTTTGCAAAGCCAACATGCCTCACAAGCATTGAAAAAAAAAAATGGAACCACCTGAGTGGTGTCATTGTTTGTTTTCCTTTGAGGTGTAGCAGAATTAATACACCATTCATTTTGCAAACCTTCGATTTTACTTTTCCGTAAGCAATTTTTTTAAAAGAAGAAAACTGAAAGGTTCAAAACTTAAGTATCTCACTGTTTCTACATAATTCCTGGATGTTTCATGCTTCACAGATGCTCCAATAGAATTGTGTGGTTATGTGTTTTTACAACTGGCCAAAGCTGCTAAGCAAGACAGGACACAGTCTAACAGACTCAAACAAAAGGGTAAGCCTTAAAATAATAAACCAGAGGAGCATGCCTGCCTGTTCATCTATTTCCATCTCTCAATACCCTTTAAAACCATTGGTAAATTTCATCCAAATAACTGATTTCAAATTTAAACAAATTTGACGCAGTCCTGCCAGAATTTAATTCCAGAAGATCAGAGAGAGCCAAACTACTGCCCTCATTCAGGAGGCTCATGGCAGACAAGCAGAAGAAAACATCAAATACTCCATTTGACAACAGATTCCTGGTTAATTGGGTCTTGCCTCTTGCCTTGAAGGTCTGTCATAAGGGCAAATGGGATTAGCATCATAAGGTGGCAATATGTAGGGAACAAGTTTTTCAGAAATTAGGCTTCCATCGTCTACGTGACATCTTATTTTCCTGGCTCCTAAAATAGGTGGCTCATAAGTTCACTCAGCCATTTTTTTTCATTACAAAACCTGTTCTTAGAGCCTAAATCCCCTTTGGTCATAGAGGTGATACATTCATACATACATATGAAGGAGAAAGAGAACTGGATTGATGGGGATACATGAGTGCGCATGTGCGTCTACACACATACACACTCTGAGGCACGCACAATTAGCTATTCTTTTAGACACAAATGGAAGAAGTAAATATACTTTGGCCACTTCAAACGTATAAAAGATTTTGGTTTGGTTTTGGATTAAACCTTCTCTATTGACTAAGTCAGAGGAAAAGCCATCCTTTTCTGTCTCATTTGATAATTTTTTTTGCCAAAGGATCAGCATTATTAAAAATGAAGTTTGCCTGTAACTGGAAGGCAGTATGGTATAACTGGATGTGAAAATTGGAATAACTGATGCGAAAATTGCCCTCCGAAGAGGGGAGAAAGTACTCCACAGAAAGTTGTTATGGATGAATTCAAGGCACCTGTGGACCTTCACAGGGAAGGCATCTATATCCAAAGCATTCCCTGTTCTGTATTTCTAATTGCTTTTAATAATAGAGTAACAATGCATTTATCTAAATCTGCAGTGATAATACCTGTGAAAAGAGAGGTCCAAAGCATCCATGAAACAGTTCACGTTTAATTTGTTCAAAACAGAATAATACTAAGGAATGCCCTATCAATATTTTTCACAAGTATACCTAATTTCCCACTTCTATTAAAGGTGACCACATACTAGTCTTTTGTTTATAACCAGTACACTGACAGCCTCCTGGGTTTTTTTCACTCCATATCAAGAAATTCTTCCTGAATCAGACTTGGGTAAAATAATTTTTTGGAAGTGTGGTTTTTGAGCTTTTCCTTATAATTAATAAGAGACTGCAAAAAAACTGGAGATAGAGATATGACACAGAAGAAATCATATTATCTACTTTTTCTCAAGGGTCATTATGTTTTCTTCACATTCTCTTTACCCAGTAGATGCGAAATTAATAATTTTGCCCCTCAGGTTTGCTATAAGACGGTGCAGGTTCATTTGCCTCAAAAAGGAGGTTAATTTCTTCCTCTGCAAATGTTTTGAAATGGAAATCTAATAAAGTGAAGAACTAAGTCCCCATCTATATGACTGCTTTTCACACAACCAAAGACAGTCCTACCTGGCAGTCTTTTTTACGAACACTCAGTTTCCACTCCTGTATAAATCCAGCTATAATTGTGAGGAAAGAATCCCAAATGCTTCTCCTCGTTATAATGAGGAACTCCTCAAAACAAACTGTCAGGTTTCATACCACGTATCCCTATCATCACTAGAATGTGTTTATGTTCCTTATACACTCCAGCACATGTGTCTGAGAGGGCTAGCAGACCTAGATCTCTGCAGGAGTTTTCCTGTCCTCTTCCTGCCCTCCCCATCAGGTGGTGGGGAGGAAAAATGTTCTGCCTCTCCAATAAGACCTCTGGATGCTGTAACTAAACCAAAAATATGTAGTTAGAGACTTAGGAAGACACAGAAGTGCAGGGACTAGTAATTTCTATGTAACACCAGCTCACTTGGTGGCTGATGTCAGGAAAAAAGTTTGTGCGCACAAGCTGAAGATTTACTGAACAGAGAATGGAGCTGCAATTTCCCCTGCAAAGGAAAGACACACCTGAGATGAAAGGGCAGATACACTGATGATAATTGTATTTTCTAAAAGAAAAATCTTTATTTTTCCCTATCATTGGCAACCATAAATCTGAAAAATGATGCAGTGGAACTCAAACTTTTGTTTATGATAAAAGGTCTTTCCATCATGCTGTACTTCATTGTTCATACAGCCTCAGTGAAGGACAGGAATATGGTGGAGAGATCATGATACATCCCTGCTTGTGAAAGCAGAGTCCATCAGAATTTACCGGACACCATGGTGACAGCTCCTCTTCCCAAAGTGTGACAGAAACTCAGAATCACAGAATGGGTGAGGTAGGATGGGTCTGGCCCATCTGGTCCAACCATCCCCTACCCAACTCTTGCTCAACCAGGCCCAACTAGAGCAGGCTGCTCAGTACCATGTCTAGACAGCTTTTGAGTATCTCCACTGCTCTCCCTTCACCTACCAAACCATTGCATCGCAGAAAGCTATCAGGTTAATCAAGCATGACTTCCCCTTTATGAATCCATGCTGACTTCTCCTGATCACATTTCTGTCAACTGTGTGCCTTTGTGTTTCCAAGATTGGTTGTTCCATCACCTTCCCAGGGATTATGGTGAGGCTGACTGGCCTGTAGTTTCCTGGGTCTTCCTTCTTGAAGATAGGAGTGGCATTTGTTGCAGCTGCATTCGCTGCCATTTACTGCATTTTTCTGCTTTCATGGACTTAAAGGACTCCCAGAGGGGAATTTCAGACTGTGAGACAAAGAGGAGGAGAACTGTATTGAAAAATATTTTTTATGGGAGAAATTTGGATTATTTTGGTTTTTAGAAGGCTGTTCTGTAAGACAACATCAGTGAAATAAGATCAATAAAGAACAACCTGGGCACTTGTTTCCAGGCAAGTGGCTGCCAAGGAAGAACTTTCATATAGTAGTCACAGCTGGACATCATTTGTGTTTTCAGTAGGAAACTTTCCAAGAAGATGCATTATTTCATTTGTTTCCCAATCAGAGGTGACAACTGACTCAGAGATGTGGACTTACATCCCATTTCCTACAATTTCAGGTTTGGAATAGTGGCTTTAGAAACACCACTGAACTTTTCTATGGAAGATAAAATGGTGCAGTATTTGCAACCCTCCTCCTCAGGGTTCAGGTGCCTGTGATCTGAGGTCTAGCTCTGATACAACACAGCTGCACAACCTCGGTTCAAACTTCTGAGAAAATTGCCAAATTCTGAGAAAGCGCTGTAGAAAAGAACCTGCAGTACGGCTTCAAGTTGATGTTTTCTTACGATCACAAAATGAAGGGACGTTAAGACTTCATTATGTGCCTGAAAAAAACCTAAACCTGTTCCCAGGCAGTCAAGGCATAGCAACAAGAAGGAAAAACTTAATTCCCAGCAATACAAAGATCCTCCCTCTTTTCTTGAGACAAAAAGGTCAAAAGATCCAAAGAAGCCTTCAAGGACAAGAAAGGTAACTGTCATTTCAACCTAGAGAATTTCTTAGGAAGGAACTCATCCTTCCTAATAGTGATACAGAATGGGGAAAGGCATGGAAATAAGCAGTAAGTACCCCTGAGATTCAAGACAGACCCAGGCATGAACATTGACAAAAGGAGAGACTAACTACAGAATTAATGACAATGAAGATGGGAGGGTGAAAAATGGGGAAGACCAAATGCAAAGATGATTGAGTATTCAGAATATCATATATTAGTGGCTGCAGATTGTCCATCTTGTAGGACCTGGCACGTCCATGGGGCAGTAGGAAAGTGGTGGAATGGAGTACTATCTGGCATACCTAAGCACGTTGACTTTGCATACAGGCTTCAAGACAGTTGCTAGCCCATGCCATCTGCCTAAAGATACTTTTGTCTGCTGCAATCTGATGCAGTTATAGAGTGTATGACAGCAAAGTATTGTATAATTCGCAGGCACTGTCTAAAATGGGGGGATAGGGAAGACTAAGAGTTTTATACTTTGGCTTTGGATCAGGCTACAATTTTCCACAGAGTGAACATATGTTGCCTATCTGAATACTGTATTTCCATACTATAGGCCTTATATGCTTATAAGTTATGCACCCCTTTTAGCAATGAAAAGGAGAAAACAAGGAATTTAAGTAACATGCCCAAGTTAAAATTGGGTTGTTGCTCTGGTCCATGTCTGATCATTTTCAGGATGTGGTAACAGGAGATAAGGTCTTAACTGATCAGAGGGAAGAGGATGCTCATTCCATTAGTGAGCATTCTCGCACACGTAGATTTTTCACAATGCCAGTGGACAGCACAGAACTAGCGAAGCAATTTTGACACCTTGGAAAATTACCTTGCTGAAGCCAAAGCGGTGAGCAAAGCGAATAAAGTGACAAAGAATAACCTTTAAGAGTGGGGATTTAAAGAGTTCCTCTGCTCTGTCCTTCCAGATTGTAACAAGCCTTCTAGGAGCAACAGGCAGTTTACAACTAACCTGCAACAGTGATTCAAGAGCTCAGTCGTACTGGGAGTAACAGCTTTGCTCCTGACAAGCTCAGGTGATGGGGTAGAAGAGACAGCAAAATGAACCATGTTAATTAAAACATTACTGTTACTTCCTTGTATGAGGAACATGCGAACTCTCCACCTGGAAAATATTGGTTAAATTAACAGTGACTGTTTTTGCAAATACTCCAGGGCATTAATTTTGTCTTACCACAGAGAAGTAGAGTTCTGACTGTTAAAACACCCCTACAATTTGGAGATAGCCCATCAGAAATTTTTTTCACGGCAGTCTTTTAATTTATTTTTTATTTTCTTAAATTCCAATAGAGTTTTCCAGTTTAGGAAAGAAAAAGATGGTAATTTTCTAGGATTATTCCAAATGTCACAGTCAAAAAAGAAACATGATGAGAAAAAGGCAATGATTTTCCCTAGAACACCTTAAAATCCCCTCCCTTAGCAGGAGAGAGGATTTTATTTTACATTTTCTACCTGAGGTAGCTGGCTTTAACCTGTATTTGTGCCATGGTTTCAGCCAGGATGGAATTAACTTTCTTGCTAACAGCTGTTTAAATCACGACAATCTGTTCACCGGCAGATTCAAGGAACAACATTGTTCAGAAATAAAGTTTAATAATAGAGAGGCCATAGCAAAAAAANAGGGAAAAAAAAAAAAAAAAAAAAAAAAAAAAAAAAAATTAATTGCAGGAGCTCATTCAGCAGTTCCGGGTTTTCCAGGAGACTGTTTTAACTAGAGCACTGCTTCACCGTCAGTGCAGGGACACACACTGGATCAAGATTCGTATCATGCAATGCACATCAGTGACAGAACACATTGCAAAGCACTGAAATAAATAATTCCACCCACAGAAATATTGATATGGATAAGAGGAAACTACAAAACATAGTCTACCTTATTAATCCTTCAACATTCCTACTTAGATTTTACTACAAACAGTTCCACTGGTTTTGGGTCAGATTTAGAGAATATTTGATTTTAGACTTTTTCAGGCACCAGAGGACTCCCAATCTACTTCAGTAAGGGATAACAGGGTTTTTTTATAACTATTGACTTTCAGATCCTCAAACTTATGATATCCCATATGGCAGAGCCACTGTTGGTTCTGTGCTTACATGCAAAGGGTTTTTGGTTCAAATGTTTGTGCAGCTATTTAGCTGCTAGCAATGGTGGGGTGAGTGAGGTCTCTATAGCAGCGGTTGGCATTGTGAGCCCGACACTTATTTACACTTATATACACAGAAATTCTTATTCTTCAGATAACGGTGTCTGAAGCATGAAGGATTCTGATATCCTGCCCCTAAATAACTCTAATTGCAGGTGACTCCTCTGGAATTCTTATTTTAAACTGTATCAGCATGAAAACGTACATCAGAGTAATTTGAGATATACTGTATAATGGAAATGTTCTGTCATGTATCTCCTGATGGATTTTCTTCCCATCTCCCTCTGCCTCCCTTTTATTTTAAATGGCAGCACCATTCCAGGTTCCTAATGCCATATGAGACATCCATGAGAAGAGGGAGCTTTGAGCACAGCAACTGGTGATTCAAATCCCAGACAATCCGAGGAGGTCTCGATTTCAGACCTTGAAACAAGAAAACCCCTTTTTTCTAAGTCTGACTCAAATGTGGTTCACAATGGCCCAAATCCATTAAACCCTTCTTTTCCAAACCAGAACTCCATGTTCTAGGTTAAATCTAATCCAGACCTGAATGTAATTCCTTGGCCTTCCTGAACACTACACTGAAAGAGCACTTATGTTTATATTACATATATTTCATCAAAAGGAAGCAAAGCACTTTAGAAAGTATGTAACTGCTCCGCTGAGGGTGATACATCCAAGCCTGGAGAGCTATTTTTTTACATTTCTTTGCATTCTAATTATAGATGCTTTTATTTACTAGAGTTACAGATAGGACTTGTCTGTTACAAGCCTCTGAAATCTCACTTTGCTAAAATGAAAACATATTTCAAATGCTTTGGAGAACTATTAAGATTATTGAATGTCTAGCATACTGCTTCAAGTCTCCAAGTGGTTCACTAGACCCCTAGGGAACAGGCAAGCAGCATACAATTATCATAGTAATTAAAAAGGTGCAATGACTCTTCGCTTAAAGACTCTTGGTTTATTAATTCTATGGTATGCTTTGGAGACTGGCATTATTTTACTCCTACCCAGCTTAATTATACCATCATTAGTTTATCAGCATCTCTTTTTAAGCCCTTGGGCCAGTTATTAGCATGTCACTTGCGAACAGTTAACCAATAACCACTACACCTTCAAAGCAGGATCTTCTGCTATAAAAAAGCTAATTTGTAGAGACAGATTTAATATCATCATTCAATTTAAATTTTTCAGTCAGCCATCACTTTCTGCTTTTAATTTAAGAGTTACTGTTTAGCTTAATGAAAGCACAAATAATGCTGATGTATTACAAGACGTTACCAGGTAATAAAATACTTCCAGTACACAGCGGTTTATGAGACTGAATGCATGTTTTAATACTCAACAGTATGTACCACTGAAAAGACCAGAAAGCTTATGAGGTTCTTAAATATAATCAAAATTCTGCATTTCTCTCTCTACTGGGTCTGGCTGGGATGGAGTTAATTTCCTTCTTAGCAGCCTGCATAGTGCTCTGTTTTGCATTTGCGACTAAAACAAGGTTGATAACAGACCAGTGTTTTTTGAATGTTGCCAAGTGGTCCTTGCACAGCCTGAAGGTTTTCTCTTTTTCCCACTCTGCCCCCCCAGCAAGTAGACTGGGAGTGCACAAAAGGAACAGCAGGGGACAGAGTGGGGACAGCTGACTCCCCTCGACCAAAGGGGTTTTCCTTACCATATGGTGTCATGGTCAGCAATCAAAGCTGAAGGAAAGGAGGAGGAAGGGGGGATTTTAATTGTTATGGTGTTTGTCTTCTCAAGTAAGCATTAAGTTTGCTGAGGCTCTGCTTCCCAGGATGTGGCTAAACATCGGCCTGCTGATGGGAAATAGTGAATAAATTCCTGATTTCACTTGGCCTGTGAGCGCAGCTTTAGCTTCACCTATTAAACTGTCTTCATCTCAATCCATGAGTCGTCTTGCCTTCCTTCTATTTGCTCCCTGTCCTGTGGCAGAGGTGACTGAGTAGTGGCTCTGTAGGTACCTGGCTGCTGGCTGGTGTCAGCCCAGCAGACTCTCTAACCCTGTACACAGACAGGCTCACTTACACAGCACCCAGCGTTACGCTATCTAATCATATAAGCAGATGATCAAACTATAAGAAAAAAACATTTTAATTTTAAAATAACTTAATTACTTGTGTATTAAATATATACTTACTTTGTCTAGACAGATAGTTTTACATTATTATGAAAGGCACAGTGATCCAGAAACCTTCCTGAAGGGAACTAATTAATTTTTATGCCTCACTTTTGACTAAGCTGAAGTTATCTTAGTCTAGTAAAGAAAAATCTTATAAACAATAAATACTTAACTATTACTAGAACTTAACTGTACTGCTTTTTGTATTTTTCATTAAGTACTTCTTTACAGTAATGAGAGAAAGAAAAAAGCCATAAAGAATATCCAAGTGTTAGTATTTGCTTGCATGTTCAAAACATAACACTGAGATTCTGACAGCAGCTACATTTCATTCTATGTTTGACATCACACCAATCAGTTCAACTGAAATGCCACTTGGCCACTGACAGGTGGCCAGGTGACTTTACAAAAACCAACTTTACTTTCATATGTGTTGCACGTGAACGCAGGAGCGTAATTGCTGTTGAAGTACACATTTTTTCCAGTTAAAAAGACAAATAACATCAAGCTATCTTTTAAAAGATTAGGATCAATAAGCTAATACCATTTGCTTACTGCCATTTCCTCTAGGTACACTTCTGCCTATCTTCCACCAACTTTACAGCAGCAGAAAGAAGATTCAAAATATTGGGGGAAAATACTAATGACAAAAAAATATTCCAGCTCACAGTATACTCTATTATTTCCTGAGCAGCTGAATCCCAAATTAGTATCACTGCCACTCTTCCTGAAAATAACTATACCACTGCTATTGTATAATATGTCTACTTTGTATCTTTTTACAGCCAGAGGTCAGCACAATTAATTATAACATCCAAAACAGGAGCCAAGACTGCTACACAGCACCACAAATCACACTATCTCATTTAATGAAAAGACACACTATCAGTCACTCAAGAAAGCTGTCCTTTGCTAAACCTCATCTGCAAATTAAGATTTAACAGTACATACTTTTTCTGTTACACAGAACTCTCTCCACTTTATCTACAAGTTTGATACACCCAAGATTGAAAAAAGCCAAAAAGAAACTTTATCCAAAGAAACAAAGTTCTTATCAAGCTTGGGATGCTAGCAAAAAAAAACTGGGGGGGGAAGGAAGAAAAAAAAAAAAAAAGGATGAACTAACCTGACACCCAAACATACACTGGTAAGAGAAGGGTGTAATGAAATGGAGAGCGCTCAGTGCATACCTGATAGTAAAAACATGTTTATTTATACAGCACCCTACACTGACCACTTTAAGTCAAGCAAATGTTTGATTTCATCAACAATCTACAGCGGACCTGAAGGTTGGTTTCCAGGTCATCGTAAACATTAATAGCTTATACCTACAGACATTCAGCCTTAATTCCTGCAGCCTGCTGGTTTAAGGCAGTCAGATAAAACTGCTAGTGAAATAACTTCTGTTTTCAACATTAGAAAGACGCTTAAAATTTTCCAGTTACTTTTGAGTACTCACCAGCACATTTTGTTCTTGTTCTGAGAGCTGGGCCGGGAGATCCGGTTCCTCCTTCACCTGGTCTTGTAAGTAACACACTGATTTCATATTCTGTGTCAGGATCCAGGTGCCCAATCTTATAGCTTGTGGAGTCCACAGGTTGTATGTCATACCAGCTTCCACTCGAAGTCCGATACTCAACTTCCCTTTGAATAATGGGTCCATCCCCATTGATGGAATTGGCATTCAACTGTATCCACAGGTAAGTTGCACCAACTGAAGACAGCTGAGGGGGAGCAATGGGAACTGGTGGCTCTGAAGCACAGTAAGTTACAAAAAGCAGCAATCATTATACCGGCATTGTTTCTGCTTCTAAAACATTCAAATAAGCAATGGGGTTTATACTGTATTAGAGCTGACGATTGCATAAAAATATGGATACGAAGAAATCGTCACTACAGATTAACTTATTTCCAACAAACTGCAATATGCAAACTTTTGTTACGCACTTGGAGATTTTAACATGAAGCTCTTGTTTTACACCATGTTACTTCAAACTGCAATTCTAGTCACGAGACCTTACATGGCAACTTTTAACTTCCAATTTAAAAAGAAATATCATCTCAGATTTTTTTATCAAAATACAATTCTTACTGCATTTAAATATAAATCTTACTAAAACCCATTTATAAAGCTAAAATTGTTATTGTGGTCTATTCTTAGATGTAGCCAGAACAGTGATTTCTGCATGAAAACAAAATGAATGTTTTATTCTTTATTTCTCATGGACTGTACCACTCAGCCTTCAGATTTCCAGACTTCCATGTAAGTAGAATAAATAGAGTATTTTTTCAAGTCCTATATCCTGGTTAAAGAGAAAGAGCTTTTAAGTGAGAGCTGAGGGAATTCTTGAGTCTTCAGTATGACTCTGACTCTATTTCATGTAATGGCTTATTTTCACTAACTACCACAAAGAAGCAGTACTTTGTCTCGCAGAGCAACCATGTGTGTGATCTCCTGAGAGTTTGCATTCTAAAGATTTCAAAAGGGAGCAAAATTTTAAAACCTTTTTTATTTATCACTGTGGACATCTCATTTTAAATTAGACTGAAAAAAAAAAATTGCAGACATCGTCTCTTTTCAACAGTAAATAACAAATTCATTTTTTTCCTATTGATTAACCAGGAAATTACTCTGCTGTTTCCTGCACCACTTCTGCATAAAATTCACCTTCCCATTGGTTAAATATATTCATGTGGAATGAAACCAGGCCACTGTAATAAGGCACTGTTTGATCCAATGTTCTTAACATATCTATCAGTAAACACTGCCACCTTCTTAAGGCTACACAGAATACATAATGAGCATAGAACATCTGTCTTCCCTAAGCTGTAGATTCAGATTTATCCTCTTCTGCTAGCCATTTTCCAATATGTTGAGATACAGGTAGGTGAACAGAAAAGAAGCTGAATTTATATATTTCATCATTTTCCCAAGGACTTCAAAGTCAGAGTTAAAGCAAAGAACATAAAAGAATGAAGCACAGGGGAGACAGGAACTCTGAAAATAAGTCTGACTATTTCCTGAGAAATAGTAGAATTGCTATTTTAACAAACGTGTAATTATCCTACCTTATGCTACCTTTTTTCACTTAGAGAAAGAGTAGTCAATTCACAGAGCACTAAGCACATTGAAGATTAGCTATACCTCAGATAGACAGTGTTTCTAATTAGCACTGTACATAAACTTCAATCTGTGCAATCTGTTAGTAATTGCCAAAATATGACATCACAGAACAGCAAACATAGGCATCAGCATAATATATTTTCATCTTAACACAACTAATTGATAACTATCATGAAGACTATGATACAGTAGGCAACAATCCAGAAATGGCTCCAAAGATGTCTACTAATTATTACTGATTGCAACAGACATAAAAATAGCTAAATATATTGTGGTAGATTCCAGTACATAAAGAAAAGAATTTTGTTTACATTTTCAAATCACTAGGGAAAACACCGTTACATGTCAGTAGCAATATATGGCAAACTGATGTCATCTTTCAGTTAGACACATAGTGCAGTTTTATTGAAATTATTGTTCCTAAAGTATATAAACTATGGCTTCACACAGCGATAGCATGTCTGGAAACTGTTCTGACTTGACTCAAAATGATTTAGCATCAATTTAAATCATTAGGCTGTTTTGTGAACCAAGACATGAAATGGAACTTTTATAGAGCATCCTAAGGCATTTACTTAGCCATGCTGAAAGAACAGTTAATTACTTTCAAGTTTCAAATGCTACCAAAGGCTGTTGAAGTGCCATTCAAAATGCGAACTCAGGAGTTAGGTCACTAAGGTTAGTGGTTACACCAATTCATTCCAAGTATTACAAGTACTTCAAATAGACAGTATTTTATTGTCTTTTTATCCCTCGGGGCATATTTTTCATTCCTTTGTGACCAAAGTGCAAAAGGTTAATGCAAGCTGCATGATTTCAGCAAAGCCTGCATATACTGCAGTTTAACACTAGTAATGTAGTTTAATACTAAAAGTAGTCTCCTTAGCAGAGATCAAGGTTACATAAAATGAACCTTTCATTACAAATATGATGCTTATTATTAAGTGACTAGTTAAAAACACGAGACCCAGAGTTAAGCAGACACTTTAATACCAACAGTATACTACCAAATATAAGGAGCTGATTTCATGACTAAGGTATGAAAGTTGTTCTTCTGACTTACTCATTTATTCCTCCTTTAGGCAGAATAAGTTAATTTTTTTAGGCTACTGAGGAGTTCGAATCACTTAATCAGGTAAGTATCAGACTGCAGCACCACCTTTCACTAAAAGCAGTTTTACTGGTGGCCACTGGGGTAGTCTCATATAAATACCATCCAAATTGTTTTCCGATTAATACCTTTGTGAAAATGGTGCTATAGACCTCTGTTTTTACAGCTGTGTACATTCAAGGAAGGAATTTCAACTGACTGCAGAAGCAAGTTTGTAGCAGTGATTATTTAGTCCGATGGTTTAGCTTAGAGTTCTTCCTTTTGGACCCGTCTTGAAACAAAGCTATTCAGTACTGTGAAACCCTTTAAAGACAGGCTTTTACAAACTCAAAAAAAAGGTGAGTTTATCCATCATTTCAAATTTAATAGTTTGGACAGACAGCTGACCTCTTGAATTCTGCGACAAATGACAATGGGCATAATCCCTTATGGAAAGAAAACAGTGGCCACCTTACAAAGCCAGAGGTCTGCAGATGACAGAAAGTTTTAGGCAGATGCTCTAATGTCACCCTACATAAAGGGATCATTTACAGTAAATATGAGAAAAAGCAAAGCCTTTATGAGAAGCTCCCTTCTCTTATGCAGAGAATAAAAACAAGTTTAGTCATACATGCATATAAGCTATTTATTCTTATGTGCTTCTATATTAACTGGAAATATATTTGAAACGGTAACTCCTTTATTTACACTGCTTTGTGCTTTAAATGATACAGAATTTCCAAACATTTTCTACAAGACTCTAACATCTTTATGTTTTGCATTTCTTTCAAAAGTTAAAGAGGGAGGGGAAAGGCATCACACAGAGATGCCAGTGGAGATAATGTAAACCTCTGAGATTTAAGTGAGTTACCGAACACCAAAAATAGACATTTCTCTTCTGTGGCTCAGAACAGCTAACGTGAAAAATGCATCTAGGTATCTATGTTTACCTTTTGTCGTCTTTCTTCCTAATTTTTAGTGCTTATGTAGGCCAAATTTTCACCTACCTCCTCTCTCACTTCAGAACACCTCCCAGTTTGCCATACCTTTCAGTCCCAACACTAACAACCTCACCTGACTCTACTTGCTCTTGCATCCCCCACTATCCACATCACGCATTCTCACCATCTTACCCTCACAGTACGAGGGCTCAGCAAGGTGGAGGGGTGTGTACTAAAAGCACAGGAATGGTAAACTCACAGCTTGTAATTCCTGTGCCTGGATCCAGCCTACCCCAGAGGAGCTCAGATCAGTACTTGCATTGAAATTCCATTCACTCTATCTAGAATCTGGGGGGAACTTGAGAGTTTAACTCAGAGAAGTCTCCACTGTACGTATAAGAACAGAGGTCTTGGTGGGTTTTATTTAGTAGCTTGTAAATTGACTAGACTTGAAAACAGATTTTCACAGGAACAGAAAACCAGTATTCTTGACATAACTGTTACCCTGCTGAAAAAAAGTTCCTGCTTCAAAGTCCAGAGTCTTCAGCACATTCCTGTGGGAAGTTTGCTAAGACGGTTGAACTTTCTCAGCTGTTTTGGCTGGAGGTTTTCTGAAAACCTTCAGGCTGAGGTACACACCCACACTAGAAAATATCAGCCTGAAGTCAGTTTGCCAAAATATGAGCATCTGAAAGCAGGAATTTTCAGGCAACCATAAAAATAAGTCCTAATACCACCACTGTTTGTAAAGAAGGGCATAGACTGATGGATCCGTTGTGAAAGGCTAGTTGGCAGAGAGAGAAAGCAGATGTTAAGTGCTTGTGTACATTTAATTTATGAGAAAAACTGATACAATAAATAAGCAACCTTAAACATTTTCTTACTGTGTCTTGATCTCAGTATGATTTTGCCCTCCAGAATAAATTCTTTGCTCTAGAGGTCCAGAAGAGGTTTGGTTCTGTTCCCGGTGTTAAATCTTCCATTTGGAAAGATGCAGACATTTAAGCTGCCAGCATTACAGATGGTTACCTCTCTATGCCCACGCTTAAAAACCTAACAAAACTCCTTTTAGCCAATCTGACACCTAGGTTTACCTTGTTTGAACTCAATAAGCAGTCTGAACTCTGTAATAATCTGTTGTCTGCTCAGACAGGCTCATTCTGTTCTCCAAAATCTAATCTGTGTTGGATCTGCCCACAATTAGAAAAATTCAACCCAGGGACTATATGTAGAAGTCTAATTTACTTCACCAAATACATTTAATCAGTTCCACCCTGCTATTTCCCTTTTACTCAATGTTTGATTACTCTTATGTCACCTATTAGATAAGAACTGCTGTTTCGTACAATAAGTGGGTGATCTGACAAGGCCAATTTCATGTCTCCCGTTAGATAAAGTGACATTTCAATCCAACTCTCTGACAAACTTAGATGAGGATACTGTGTAGTTTGAGCACACACAATGACAAGGCACTTGGCTTTTCAGCTTTCCCTATCAGAACAAACAATTGGGTAAATTGAAAACCTCCCCTTCAGGATTTATTTAAATAGAGCAATCAATACTTTATTTCACCATCCTCTAAAAGGCATATAAAATAATACAAACAAGTTTTCAAAAAAAACCCCCTTTTTTTTCCCTTCTTGTTCGAGGCCAGACTAATTGTTCACTGACAGGTTTTTTGCTTATTAACTAGACAATATTCATGTTTACAGTTCTTTAATAAGATAACATGGGATTAACTGACAGCTCTATAATTGCTTCTCCCCCCCTTACAGATTAAACCTTACTATAACCATATCTGCGCAGGTTAAGGCGGGGTGGGGTGGGGGGGTGGAAAGGAACATTTGGCAGTTCCTTACACATCTCTCATGTTCAAGATTTGTTTCCTATTCTTTTTGAATTCAGGTTTGGTTTGCAGCACCTGGCACCAGTGGCGTTTCCACTGTTTTCAAAATGTGGTACCTGGTTTCCACTGCTACACATCAGCAGCAGCACTACAAACCTTAAGGAGGTTTACTTAAGAAAGTAACTGGAATCTACTTAGCTTAAGTTCCTATTTAGTGAAACTATATCCACAATGAAGTAGAATGAACGTTGTACAGACTTGTAACCCACTCTACTGTGCAAACGTCCCTACTTAGAATCAAAGCTCTTTTGAAAAAATTACAACTCCAGTGCAGGATTGCTTGCAACCTGAGTTACAAGTTCAGTAACCAGAATGAAACAGAGCACAATAAATGTGAAAATATGACTCTTTAACTTACAAATGCTAGGTTTGACTCTTCTGTCATCCAAGCAGTCTAATTCCAGGGAAATTCCTCTTAAGTCAGCTTAGTTACAGCAGTGTAAATGAGAACTAAAGAGTCATTGTTTCCAGCAAAGAATGGGGAGTAATTACACCACTGTTTCTACACATACTATTATTAACTCATCAGTAATTCGAAAGTATACTAAGCATTACATGCAATATGGGTAAATGTACATTTTTTTCATGATTTATCAATGGTAACGGAGTAAAAAAAAAGATATAGCTGCACCAAAATCAATCCATTATCTCTGAATTCTGCTAACTAACATTGCAGAAAAGCAGCTGAAAAAATTAGGAAACACAATTTCTTAATTATATGCCATCAATAAGAAAGCATATTTAGTAATTAGCCACTAATGCTGCTACTTCAGTATAGTCATTTAAGGTTTTACAGCACAATGTTTAAAATGGGTCTTTTTAGGTCAGAAGGAATGACCTGCAGGTGGTCTCATAAAAGCTCCAATACAAGCAACGAGGATTACCATAATTACTTTGCCACTCTACAAGTAGTTAATGGGATTACACCCAAAGGCTATACACTTGTTCACAGCGCCCACTGCAAATTTTCTGAAAGAATCTGGGTAAGCACAAATGCTTTAATGACACACTTCATAATTTCATCTACTGCACCACAAAAGGATCACTAATAAATTAAAAGACCTTAAATCAAAGAAATTGAAAAAAAAAAAGAATCTAACTTCTTTGGCTTTCTGTACCTCCTGTCACTGATGCAGTCAGTCTTCTGTTTGCCTCCTTCAGGCAGTCTCTGTTCTTCCTCGCTTCCACTGATGTTAGGTCTAAAAGATGCTTCATCATTCCTGTCAGGGTGCATACTCCACCCTTTCTTGCTCTCGTTGCTGACTTCCACACATTTCAATTTTTGGCAACTCCTTTTATTTCCTTTTCATGCTACCTTTGCTTGAACTCAAATAACCTCATTTTTCTACCATGCCTTACAATTATATTCTCATCCCACCTTCTCTATTTGTTTCTTTCTTCGTCTGTCCATTCAAATAGCTCATCTAAGTTTTCATACTACAATTTGTTTTGCCATGTTATCTTCATACACTGGTTACTCACAACCTCCTCCTCATCTTGTCCTGCTTCTTCTATTTTCTCTAGAACACACACAGTAAACCCATGTTCTTACTTTTGGAAAACGGTTCCTTCTTCTTTACAGCTCTCTTGCATCTTCTACTGGTAACCGTTTATTCCCCAGCCCAGCCCATAGGCCAACGTTCCTCCTCTCCAATCAATCCCTGCTCATCTCACAACACTGTGCTAACCATATCATCTCTCCATTATTCCACTCCTCATATCCTTCTTATATATCCCCCTTGATTTTTATTTAATTCACAAGACTCATCCTTATCTACAGCCTAACTGCTAACCTTCTTACATGTCTTCTTAATGTAAACTCTATTATTCTTATTTTGTCTCATCTTTTTTCCCCAAAAAAGTTCTGCTTTACTTTTTTAATGTCTTGGCCTGATGCTTTACTTATGTCTCTGTGCCTCCTGTCCTTTACTGCTAGCTTACCATACACATGCTTTCTATACAGACTTCAGAAACAAGATCCATGCTACGTTTTCAGACGGGAGGGTGCCAGGATGATGGAACCAGTCTTTTTTCAGTGGTACCCAGTGATAGGACAAGAGGTAACAGGCACAAACTTGAATATAGGAAGTTCCGTCTCAACATAAGGAGGAACTTCTTTCCTTGGAGGGTGGCAGAGCACTGGAACAGGCTGCCAGGAGAGGTGGTGGAGTCTCCGACTCTGGAGACATTCCAAACCCGCCTGGACGCCATCCTGTGCAACCTGCTGTAGGTGGACCTGCTCTGGCAGGGGGTTTGGACCAGATGATCTCTAGAGGTCCCTTCTAACCCTGGTGGATTCTGTGTGTCTGTGTGATGTAACAGTTATCCCACACCTTGCTTACTGCCCTACATATAAGTTGCCTTTAGGAAAAAGATCACACCTTTAAGAAGTCCTGAGAAATCCCATGTAGTCTTATAAATACACAAAATAATTAAAAGAGTTCAGAGAAAGAAAAGAGCAAATCCCAGATCGACTAATAACAAAGCCCCTTATCCAGACTGCTGTTTGCAACCAGAACTGTACAAGCTCTTATACTGCAAGAGGTACTGAATTTTTAATTAGGAGACTAAGTCATAAGAAATGATAATTTGTATCTTAACCGAAAAGATAAAAACTAGAGCAGAATTTGGAAAGCAGTGTGACAAGAAGGTACTACACAAAAATTAATTTCTTGCTCCTGTTACTCCTTAGCCTGTAAGTTTCTTTAATTCTAGTAGAACAGCTGTAACGATATCATCTGTGATAAGCCAAATGGTATCGCCAACACACAGTTCCGTCCAGGGAAGGATACTGTTTCTAAAATCAGAGGATGCATAATAGATGCAAGTGTGTCCTTCCTAATTCCCAGAGGAAAATTCCACACCAGTGGTATACTTAGTTTTAGGGCACTCATTCACTCCTTGCCAAGTTGGATCAAATTGTTTTCAGAAAGAAGAGAAAAACAGCCTTTAGCCCTTCATCTCACGTCTTGTTTGTTAGGCACAGAATGGACCAGAAAGGGAAGACCTGTAAGACAATAATGTGGCTCCATACTTTAGGTGCTACAGAATCTGGTTTTGTCCCTGAAAGAACAAAAATAAAATTCTGTTCTTCCAAAACACTACTACAAAAGTGAGAAGCAATCAAAATGCAATTTAAACATAATGCATGTTAAAAAATTGGTTTAGCACAGTTTTCTATAATAAGGATGGACATACCTGTATGCATTCTATTTACGTTTAAGTGTTTCCTGCTGTTTTTAAAAACATCCCTCCGTATGTTGGAATATGCATATTTTATGTGTTCATTTTAATGTAAATCTTTCTTATTTTGCAGTAAACATATTTTTAGAATGCAATCTCCATGAAGGAGGTAAATAGCCAGTATTATGCTCATACCTTAAAAAAAAAAATCTCGTAAATATACTCTTAAAGATGTATAGTTCTAAACAGTGCATTTTGGGGAATTACTTAAAATAACAATCAAGAAGTAACTAGTTAATTAGCCCTGGCTTCTTCTGTCATTTCCTTGTTACAGCTGGATAGACTTTTAAGATTTACATACACAGAGTCTATTTATTGAACCTCTTATCGACTTTAACAGGTTATGGGTGACATTCTCACTGAATTAGCAATTGCAGGTCCTCGTTCCACACACTGAGCATGCAAATACTGATTATTTTTCTAATTGTGAAATACCTTTGACTATCAGTTCTGCATAGTTTGATACACCAACTCCTCCTTCTGTCCGAATCATGCAGCGATAGTTGCCAGCGTCCCGCTTCGTAGCATTTACCACACTAAAAAGAGCTACAAATCGACGAAAGTTGAACACTTTTATGTCTTTCAAAGGTGCATCCCTTACATAAATACCCTAGAGGCAAAGAAACAAAGAACATTGTTAGTCATAATTAAAAAATAATAATACTGAAAACCAATTTTATTTCTCTCAAGTTCCCAAAGAGAGGAGGCAAGATAAAAGCAGAAATCTGTACATTACTTTTACAGATGTTTATGCTGTGTGAGACTTTACTGCCTTCCCATGTGAGTTAAACCATTCATCATCAGTGGGTGACCACTCATCTGGAACAGCTCCTTTCAACTCTTGATAGATTAACTAATAAAAAGATTTAAGAGCAATGTAGCATTTACTTGCTTGGCTTGCTCTGCACAAATATTTAAAGTTATTTATTTTAAAGAAACAGGAAACCCAGCATTCTCAGTCTCTGCTTTCGCTTTCCCTTCCCCTCTGCTTCTGCTACTTGGTGCACGCATCTTGCACAACTTGCACGGAAACGTCAGTGGATGGATCTCATATAGCACCTACAACACAGGGTTATCAGCAACTCGGTGGAAGAGACCAGGCACAGATTTACCAGGCAAATGACCAGCAAGGTGAAGCTGTCTCCATCTCCCACTTCCTCAGCACGATACTAGGAACTGGACAGTTTCTAACTCAGTGGAGTGTCTCACCCTCCATTCAATATACTGCGTGCACAGCAGAAGAAAATAAGCTATGTAACAGCTGAGGAGCACAAGGCCCAGCGTAAGTCCCATGCTACCAGCCTGCTCCCTCATGTGATCCAGTGCATGGCTGGAGGAAGCAAAAAGGCAGGGCAGCAGGTAGAAGAGGGCAGAGACAACATCTTGCCATGTCCTCTGACACCAAGATAGGGGCTGAGAGACTTGGCGTTCAGATCCTCATCAGAACTTGTGCTCCACACGCCCCGGAAATAGGACACATGCATTAAGAGTACTCAAAAACCCTCAGAAAAATGTACAATAATTGAAATACTAGAGCTGGCTGAAATCGGAACTCATCAATGCAGTGCAGCATTTATAATAAATTATTTTGCATAGAAAGTTCCATCTGAACATGAGAAGGAACTTCTTTCCTTTGAGGGTGGCAGAGCACTGGAACAGGCTGCCCAGAGAGGTGGTGGAGTCTCTGACTCTGGAGACATTCCAAACCTGCCTGGACACCATCCTGTGTAACATGCTGTAGGTGGACCTGCTCTGGCAGGGGAGTTGGACAACATAATACCCAGAAGTCCTTTCCAACCCCGGTGATTCAGTGATTCTGTGAGTAATAAATACTAATTCTTCATGCACTGTAAGGTAGAGTTATTTCCTCTTCAAAAATAAATGTGGGTGATGCACAGCTTATTTAAAAGAAAAAAAATGCTTCTGAGATGCCCAAAAATGAATGTAGTATTCATGCTTTAAATATTACTCAGTCTTAAAGTATTCCTTGAGAATTATTTCATTCATTATCCTTGAGATAATTGCCAGCTCCTTAAAATTCCTAGAATTCTGAGCTGCTGATAAACCGGTTTCTCTAATGTGGCATGCCAGCTACAGAAAACAAAACTTGTAAAGAAACATTTCAAACTACTATTTCAAAACTACTATTTTTCCTAGTTTTGCCATTGTAATATCCTTCTAGCAAGAATGGCTGCAGATAGCGGAAAGCAAACAGAGCGGATTAATTATGATTTTGGAGAATGACTATTTCTTAAAAGCAACTTTATATTTTACCAGAGACCAGAACTGATTAATCCTAACTATCAGAGCTGCTGACCAGTCACAAACCACGTGGTTTTAAAGTGTGTTTCTGCAGCTTTCTGACTCTTTAAGCACTCTGTGCATAGCCAAGTCATGTGCTTACATTACATCCACCCACGCCAGTTTTCTCTTTTTTCTAGTCACAACATCAGGAAGCTTTCCACAGGCTATTTTATCCTGCCAAGAAATAGGGTAAGTTATTCTCTAGGGAACAACATGCTACCACACACTGATTAATTCTAGTACCTAAACTAGCTCAGCTCATTTAGAGTGTGAACAAGCCCTGATGCACTCCAGCCTGCATGGTACACCCACGCTTCCACATGGGCACCTGCATCCAGAATTTACCAGGACTCATCATGAGCTATAACACAACTGAAGAACCGTGTAAATATTCTAAGAGTTACTTATTGCTGTCCCCACCCAACCAAAGGCTACAGGACACTTAAAGGAAGAAAGAGGTGAAGGAAAAGGACTAGACAATGCCATGAGGCAGTATAATTTCTGCCTTATCCGTAGCCCGTGAAGACAGGAGACCACGGAAAGGTATGATGCATGCACACTTCCCACTGTCTCCACACAGAGGACTGTATCCTACCACAGCAGCCCCCTCAGACCTCCCAGTGGCCAGTACAAGTCCTGAACGACACAGCCTGGGTTGTCACATAAACTGCCAGTAGTCCATGAAGGGAACTACTCAAATACCCAGCCCCACAGGACATATTTATTACCTTTTTCTGAAAATTGGAACTGATCAATGCATTGCAGCATTTGCAATAAATTATTATTTCACTGGGGTCCCATAATCTTCACCTTCTGGTTGTTCTTCAACACACTAGTATCGCATGATTTCAAATGTCTTAACTGCTGTTCTACAACAGGAAATCTTAGTTTGATCAAATAATCAACTATATGGCTATGCAACACAATAGCCATTCTCATGTCAATATTTTCGACTTAAAAAGAGAGAAGTCAAAGCACATTTCAAAGGCACACATAATTTTGCTCAAATGGACAACCTATATGAGCCTTAAATATAACTCAGCTTGGATCTACAGAGAATTTGAGCATTTTTGCCCCCCTACCAAAATCCAGATGTGAAGCAGGTTATTAATATAATAAAATCCATGAAGGAGCTCTAGAATAAAAAGCTTGTATTATTATTATAACACACCCGTAAAGTATATGTGAGATTATTATTAATAAAGATTATCTTGACTGACTTTCCTTAAACATTACAAACTCACAGAGGCAAAGTGTAGAGTGTCTAATTATATGTTAGAACTCAAATAGTCCCACAGAAATCACTGGCATGCCATTTCCTACTACAAATCAAAGGAGAAAAAAACCCAAATTTTTTTCTTTCATCTCTNNGGGGGGGAAGGGAAATCAAGGAAAACATTATGTTTGGAACAGACAAAGGCTATGAAACATAACTGCTTTACTTTCCACAAGAAGAAATACAGCTCGAGAGAAAGTCTTCCCTCTCTTCTGGGACGACAGCAAATGAGTAGGAGAGCCGCCTAATTGATTTAAGCCTGAGCATAAAGGAATGGTAATGAAGGTAATGAATTCAAGTATAAGAAAAGTTCAATCCACAGGCATTGGAGAGAGAGTTTAAAACAAAAAGTCTGCACAGTAAAAAAATCAAAGCAAACCAAACCAGTGAAAAAAAGCCCGACTAAAAAAACCCCAAACAACCCACATGTACAACCTCTCCCAGTTATTTCAGCAACAGACAAACAGCAGAAGACTATTTTTAGTCTCAAAAAATACCATTTATAATTTGATACATCAATACAGAATAGCTTCCGTTTTAACTGTACCCACATGACCAGCTTCACTTCCCTTATCTGTGAATCACAGAAAGTTAATGGTTGGAAGCGACCTCTAGAGATCATCTGGTCCAACCCTCTGCCAGAGCAGGTCCACCTACAGCAGGTTGCACAGGATGGCGTCCAGGTGGGTTTGGAATGTCTCCAGAATCAGAGACTCCACCACCTCTCCGGGCAGCCTGTTCCAGTGCTCTGCCACCCTCCAAGGAAATAAGTTCCTTCTCATGTTCAGATGGAACTTCCTATATTCGAATTTATACCCACTGCCCCTTGTCCTATCACTGGGCACCACTGAAAAAAGACTGGCCCCCTCCTCCTGGCACCCTCCCTTTAAGTATTTGTAAACATTGATGAGATCCCCCCTCAGCCTTCTCTTCTCCAGACTAAAAAGACCCAACTCCCTCAGCCTTTCCTCCTAAGAAAGATGCTCCAGCCCCCCAATCATCTTCGTGGCCCTTCGCTGCACCCTCTCCAGCAGTTAGTTCCCTGTCCGTCTTGAACTGGGGAGCCCAGAACTGGACACAGAAAAACCCTAGCCCCACAGAGCCCACAATCTATTGCTTTAGTAATTATAGTCATTAAAACCCTAATTTCAGTTGGTGTAAGACAGATTTTGAAGTTTACTGATAGGTCTTGCAAACCAGCAGTTTTTATGTGGAAGCCTGAATCTTCACAAATATGTCCTATCATATTGAAAATTACATGCACAAAAAAAGAGGTAAGTCTGTAATTTAGTAATCCCATTCCAGAAAACAGTGTAAAATTAATGATTTATAATGCAACACTGTGATAGTCTATATTAAAACCTATTAAAACAGGTTGTTGGAGCAACATTGTAGTGTCCTCCTGTTTTATGGGTGAGGTTTTTTATTTGTTTTCAATACGATTCAAAGATAAAGATAGTTCTTTTTACTTTATTTTCTTTAGCCCTGCTGTTCCATGTGAAAAACTGAGGCTTTAGTACAGATTATGCTTGCTAGCTCTCTCTGCCTCTGGGACTCGGAGAACTATGTGAACAGGACACTTCATTCTTCGAAATGAGGAAAATGGAAAGAGGAAACTGCCGTAATCGTTTAATGCTAGACCTGCTTGGACTACAAAGGCCACGTCCCCAGGGCAGAGCTATCTAACCTTCTTAGAGCAGAGCAATTTTGACCACAAAACAAAGATTGCAAGATGTGGAGATCCAAAAATGAAAATAAAAGCTTCCATGAAGGCTGCTGAGCAACCCCTATGTTTTTTAAATGCTCAGAAAAAGCTTTTAAAAAAAGAAATACACATATTCCAAAATGCTATTTAAGCCAACTAATGAAAATGTTACTGGTAAGTCACTAGAAGAATAAATTTTCTATTAAACAACACATTATTTAATATACAGGGATATTAAAAAAAAAAGTCTTAATTTAACCTCAGGATATGTACAGCTTGAAAATCCATATTCCTAGTACCAGCATATTAAATGAATACAGAGACAGGTTAAAGCACTTTAAAATGCACATTATTTTTCCATTTTAGGCAAGCTAGAATGAAAAGAAATAGGTTGATGGTTATTTAAATTAGACTTACAGTCTCTGTTAGGCAATGAACTAACTCTAAGCCTTCTAAATGAACAGCAATTTAGCAGCAACAAGATATGTATTAAGCTTTTCAGAAATACTTTTAACGAAAAAGCAGCAGTAATTCAAAGGGGTTGAAGTTCTGGGTTGTTATATCCAGCACTACCACTGCATTAATCACTCTCAAGGCATGTCTCAACAATCTTGCCAGAAGAGACTTAAAAGGAAACATTGGTCAGTCACCCTCTCTCCATACTGGTAGATTAAGCACATTTTCATACATTTAATAAAAGGAAGGGTTTGCATTATCCCACTTTCAAACACACACATTTATAAAATTGTGATTAGACTCATACCAGTGGGATGTCAAAATACATCAGCAGTGCCAGAAGTAATTTTGTTTAAAATACGTATAAAATCTAAATCAAATAGTAATTAATATCTCAACAAAATTGCTTCACAGAGTTCATAACATTCCAATAATTAAGACAGTTGGCTATACCTCTGAATTTCTAGAGCTGCTTTCATAACCAAGACAACTGTTTGTCAGTCTAGATTAGAACCACCACAGAGCCTGTGATTATCCTGTATTTATTCCATCTGTTTAAGTTAACAAGTGTATTTCATTCAAGTAATGAGGCCATGCAGGAAAAAGATTATTATTGTCCTTTTTGGAATTATTCTGCTATGAGCCAGAATTGCACTCTGCAGGTGTATCAAATGGGCATTCAAGCAAAATGTTATTATTTTACCTTTCAAGAAAAATTTCAGCTTTCAATATTTTAATGTTTGATAACTGAGCCTTTTCTTCAAATCACATAGCTCTCTATAAATCTCTTTTTATTATGACTAAACCTAAATGCTGGCTGGAGCTGCCAGATAATATCGTAAAATACTACTAAAGTTACACATCGAGTTGTCACATTACCAAATATTGAGCAATGACACCTATTTGAAGATACAATTAAACATACAGAAAGTAAACACAGACATTATTGCACTTTCTGGAGTTGTTAAACTCAGTGTAATTTACCCAAAGCAGTTACTCTCTACTTACATACTGGAATTGTTTTGCATCATTCTGACAGGAGCAAATCTGTTATTACTACAAGGAGATTTTAAAATGAAGTAAAACCCCAAGCTCTGCTCATTTTTTATTTTTACATTGAATTCCAGAGTGATTGAGAAAAGTTAACATTCTTTAACAATTTGTCAGTGCTCAGAAAATACGTAAAAATTCCAAATCTTCTTTCTATTCATCTTTATAGCATAATACAAAATGACTCATAGGGAACTACATTCTCTGAAACATCTGGAGAAAACAGAGCACACTGAAATCTCTTTCCAACACAGAGTTTTATACTTTAGACAGAAATTATGGCAATGATCCATGCATCTGCTAAGCATTTTGCTGAACCCATAGCCCTATTTATAAAGTCATTTAATCTAATATTGCATCTTAATTCTTTGAAATACACAACACTAAGTACTTCTCATCACCCTTTTATTTATATTAAGAATTCCAAGAGTTAGAATGAACACCTTGCTAAAAACCGAACGGAATGCACACAGGATTTTAAGTACTCTGTCTTGGGGTTCTGCTGACGCCAGGCTTATGGACAGGCTGGGAAGGAGTAGAGTGATGAGGAGAAAATGTGAAAGTCAAGATCATTAACATAATTTTCACCTGTACACACAATGTAAAGTATAATAAGACAGGCATTTGTCTGCCTTTTCTATCCAAGTACATAACAGGCCAGTCAAAAAACAGTGTGTTTATGTCCCACATACTCTTCACTGGAAAAGCCTTATCTTGTTGGGAAGAAAAGCGGTATTAGATGAAGAAAGTCCAACTTGCAAGTTCTGCGGAAAGTTATACACAACCAGAATAGCAGGCAACAGCAAAGTGATATCTAGTCCCGCAAAGCAGGTAAGGAAGAAGTGGCCAAGAAGTAAACATACACATATTTGATGATGAAAAAACATGCCCCATTCAGGGTGAGTGAGTGGCTTCCTAAAAAGATCCCTTCAAATAAGAGGAACGAATGGCAAGAAGAGACGCATGCCTGTGGTTAAAGAAAGCTATAGCAAACACCTCAACATCGGCAGAGCAATTTGCAAATAAAGGCAACTATAGCAGTAATCACCAGTAATAACTTGGGTACACGTTGGTTCATGTAACAGAGAAGCTAATGTAGAGGAGTTTGGCTGGAGGTGTTTCGATCTTAATTACAAAGTCAGTCACGGAGTTTAACAGCTCCCACCCCTAACACACACCTCCTCCAATGCCCTGTTTCCTTCCTACCACCTTCCCTTTGGGTTTAATTTAATTTAGTCTTTACTTTGGTTCTCCTTGCCTCAAAACAGCTTCAACAGCCCTTGGTCTTATAAAAGAAGCCTCCGTTCAACTCCAATTTGAACACTGTACCTCCCAGCAGTAAGTCTGTACATTTTAACTACAGTATTCATCGTAAAGGTCGCTGTTTCTTTCTCCCAAAAGTCCAAGAACATAGCACAGAAAGCTTATTGAATTTACTTCATCAATTGCCTAACTCATATGAGTCCCTAAGTGATTCTACTGCTGCTGAACTGTGCTTCATATCAAGGCAGTCTTCAGGGTCCAGAAACAAGCATAAGTAACACACTCTTTAAAAGCAAGCTGAATTTAACCAGCCCCCCGTGGCACAGGTCAACTGTTCCATTATCTCAGGTTTGCTAATCACCATTTACTATATTATTTAACACTCTGGAATAATCAGCAGGTTAACACATCACATTGAGTTTCTTGAAAAGAGGACACTACTTGGGTTGCTTCATTTTCAAATTCAGACAAGAATATCAAACAGGTCAGACTGATAAAGGTAAACCCAAAAGAACTTTTTCTTATGGGTCAGTTCATCAAGCGAGAATATATACGGGGACAGATATATGTGCATCCCCCTCTAACTTACGTATGTCCATAAATGTCTGTAGGTAAGCAATTTTTCTGCAAATCAGTGAATGTAGTCAATTCATTAATATCTGGTAGTTTCTGAATACTTGAGACACAGTTCTAAAACAGGGAAAAAGGAAGAAGAAGAAAGAACACTACCTGTTACCAAAAGCTTTTTGTCTAGAGTCCAAGTTTCATATCATCCTTGTTAAGTAAAAAGGATAATGGCACTCTTAGGTGGCACTTCTGAATCTCTTTATATATATATATATATATATATAAGGTGCAACAGGGCATCTTCAGCAAACAAGGAGGATCAAAACCTACTGATTTTGCAGGTTACTCACAAAGAAACTCTGCCAAGCCTTCTCCAACCATCTTAAGGTTTTGCACTGTTGACCATAACCAAGGCCTTGATGCACTTCACAGAGTTTCCAGTGTACCTCTGAAAGCAAAACTTCTGCATTCATGAATTTTTCAGATTTGCTTTTTCCCCCAGATCTCTTGTGGTCACAGGAGATTACTAAAGAGACAGGAGATTAAGAGTTATATTTTTGTGATAAAAAGCCTTTTTTCCAGACAAAAATTTTAATATCTACACTAAAAGTTTTCAGACTCCATATTCCCATCATAAGCAGGAACAAGTTGGTATACTAGTTGAAAATGCCTATTTCAGCATCTCAGGCATACTCTTGGCAGAGCAGCATCCACCTCTGCTAGACAGGTGCTGACAGAAGGCCTTCAGAAAACACCATCCATTATCACTCCCTGCAACCTGATGGATGACTGGCACCACTACAGAGCTAAGCACCTCTCTCCCCTCAAGCACTTTTTTTTCTTTATTTACTGTATTAAAGCTTTACAAAGTTTAGTTTTCTTGCATTAAAATCAAATTAGCTCTCGTCCACTAAAGTTTTTAGTTTCTTTTTTTGCTATCACTACCAGCGTGGTCTGTGGTGTTCATTGAAGAGTTTCTGATCTAACAGTTTTGACTAATATCATAATGTAAAACTTTAAAGCGGCTTCTATCAGGTATTTTCAGTAGAAATCAAATACTTTGGACAACATGTTAATTTAAGCTTTCAAAACGTGTTCTGCATCCACATTACTCAGGAACGGTGGAGCTGGTTCGTGAGGTTAGGACTGAAGGTTATTCTTCCGTATTAATAACAAAACACAGTGACATTTCTTCCTGGTTACCAACATTTGGCTCTTGTGCCGGGCAGGGCAGTCTGGGTGGGTTGGAAGGCTTACCCTGCAAAGCAGCTTTGCCAGCCAGGATTCTGCAATGTTTCTGAGCACGAGAAGATAAGCTTACTTTTGTGTCCACTATTACAGTGACACGACCGCACAGAAGTAGTGTAAGGCTACCATATAGATTCAGAGCAGCTATCACACCATCAGGCATTTTAGTTGTTTCAGCTGTGCCTTTTGGTGATTGTAGCAGCTCTGTAAACCCCAGTTGTGCTACATGGGAAGCAGGTGGAAGTAATGTGTCAGTCTAACATCCATCAGTGATTGCACTGGGGCTCTGACTTAGCAAATTGGCCTCTAATATTCTGGGGGTTTTGTTTGGGGTTTTGATTGTGGGTTTTTTTCAATAGTTTATTTTTCTAAGGAACATACAGAAATCCCTTGAAAGAACCAGCCTGGGCAGCACAGTGCTGTGTGGAAAGATTTCACTGTGCCTGGGTGCAAAACCAGGAGGGTGGCAGGTTGGCAATATTGTGATTTCCAAGACTTTTGACAGTCTGCCAGTTTCCCAATTCTGAGAATTTATTCCTAAAGCACTGTTAGTACTCAGAGAATCATGGCAGTGACAAGAGTACACAGCACCTGATGTGCCACTCAGTCTTGCGGTTGCTAACCTATAAAGGAAAAGATGGTATCCAAGGAGGAAAGTCACCTTTATTGTACATTCCTACCACACTCTAAACATGTTTTTTAAATTCAGCTTCACACAGTTTACTAATAAAAACACTAGGCTGGATGGTTTCTGATGGTCAGCTCCAAAACTTTGCTGAAATCAAAATACCTCACAGTTACATTGATTTCAAGATGTCTTTTTGTTTCTTGCATTTGTTCAGTTGGATTTATCATCAAAAGTTCAAAATTAGTTAATTTCTCCTAGTCTCTGGTACCACTAGTAATTGAAAATTCTGTAACAGAAATCTTAGCATCAGATAAAGACTAATCAAATCTACATACATGCAAGAATAAAACTAGTAAGTCCAGGTTAAAAAAAGCCTGGCTGCTGTTGTCCCTGATGGGAGATTGCATCCTAACAGAGAGAAGAGAGAAAAAGATTGCTCTAAGTGTGATGAAGCCTTCAGCCCTGTTGCCCAGAGGGAAAAGATGCAACTGTTCACACCAAAGCTTGTCAGATAAGCATCCACTCATAGTCCGCAAAGGATGAGCATCTAACCTAACGACTCTTTCCTAACAGGAACTGGCTTGGAAGTTTAGATATACATTCAAAAACGTATTTGACTTTTCATACAATCTAAATATATACTCTCAAGGTATAAAGCTCCTAGTATCTGTGTTTGCTCAAAGCTAGAGCAGAACAACTAAAATAAACATAGACACTTTGTTCCAAAAATTTGGTGTGGGATCTCTAATACATGTGAACATACTTTAAAATTTTGTAAGTTTGAATTGATGTTTAGAAAGCTGAGATCTGTAACATTTCTTTCTTATGCCTCTCTTTAGGGAAAGAGAACATATAAATTAAATGAAATCATTCTATCACATTTTTTAAAGTTCTTAAAATGCAGAAAATCAGAGAAATTGAAGTTTATCTCCAAAAAAAACTATTGTGACAGAGTATGTGCAAATTAAACCTCAAGTAGAATTAAAATAAATGCAAACCCAACAAGCTAACACAATATTGTATGCAGATGTTTATAACATTGTCTTGTAAAAATTATGCAAGTGAGGAGGAGCAGGGATATACAAATAACAGAATGCATCATTCCACAGACACTTCAGAGCACCTATTCCTTCCCTTTTCCTTACTTTGCATTTGTAAATTATATGAAAGGAGCTTCTTTTTACCGCTTCCTATACTACTGGCATTTTATACAAAATACTAGGCTGCAGCCTCTGCAGTAACAGATTATTTTGTATTTCTGACACTCTCCTAGCAATACAGTGCTCCTCCCACATAAACTGCTGAAATTTGAGTGTGATCAGAGGTTTGATAGGTCAGTGTTCATTGATAGCCAAAGCCCTACCCCAACTCCTTTGCTAGGTCTCTTCTGTGTGCTCTTACTATTTCTGAGAATTTCCCTTCTCTTTATGATAGACAGAACTAATGTAAGAAATAAGAAGTGTAAACTGACAGAAATTGAAATTAACAGAAAAGATAGACCAAGAGGTTAAAATGAGAAAAAAGAGGAATCCAATCAACTATGGAAAACCAGTGGGTGTACATAGGCACACATCTCACCTCACTCAAGAAACTCCATTTCGATATTTCCTTATCAGTAAAGTTGCTAAATGCTACAGAGAAGAATAGCAGTTTTTAAATATTTATCATAGAAACACAAAATAACTGTGGTTGGAAGGGGTTTCTGGTGATCATGTAGTCCCAGCCCCCTGCTCAAAGCAGGGTCAACTACAGCAAGTTGCTTATGACCACATCCAGCTGCATTTTTAATATCTTCAAAGATGGAGACTCCCTAGCTTCTCCAAGCAAGCCATTCCAGTGCTTGTATGCAATAATCTGTTTGTTTGTTTATTTTTTAAGTGGAATTTCCTGTATTTCAGCTTGTGCCCATTGTCTCTTGTCTTGGCATAAGATACCACCAAGAAGAGTTTGGTTCTGTTATCTCTACTCCTTTCAAGATCTCCCTTGATCCTTCTCTTCATGATCCCATGACAATGATTCTCTAGACTAAACAGTGCCAGCTCTCACCTTTTATGTTAGATCCTCCAGTTCCTTAAGCCTCCTCCAGTGTGTCTGTATCTTTCTTGTACTGGGGAGCCCAGAACTGGACACAGCACTCCATACACGTCCCCCCATTGCTGAGCAGAGGGATCGCCTCCCTCGACCTGCCGGCAACACTCCTCCTAATGCTGCCCAGGAGGCTGTTAATCTTCATTGCCACAAGGGGACATGGCTAGCTCACAATCAACTTGTCCACCACAATAACTAGGTTTTTTGCAAAGCCTGTCAGGCTCCAGTGTGTAGTGGTACATGGGATTATTCCTTCCCTGGGACAGGACTTTGCACTTCCCTTTAATGAATTTCATGAGGTTCCTCTCTGCCCACTTCTCCAGCTTGTCAAGGTCCCCCTGAACAGCAGCCCAACCCTCTGGTGCATCAGCTACTCCTCCCAACTTTGTGTTGTCTGTGAACTTGTAGAGGGCATGCTCTATTGTCATCCATGTCAGTAATAAAGAGGCTAAACAATACTTGTCTCAGTATCAATCCCTTGTGACTTGTCTCTATAATGCATTATTATCCTTTTTAAAGTATCATCTCTATGCATAATGAGTGCTATACATAATTGCTAACATGTGCACAAGTTTTTCTATTAGCCAAATACAAATTTTGGTTTTGTTTTGTTCTTTCTTTTTTAGCCTAATGTAAGGAAATTGGTAAGAATGGTCAGGCCATGCGTACATGTGTTACTTCTTCATTTCTCCTCAAAGAACTTAAAACCTTCCAGCAAAGTCCAGGCAAACTTGAAGGAGTATTTCAGTTCTTACCACGTCTGCAAAAATAAACAGCACAGTTCTGCAAGGTTACCCAAAGCACAAGCTAAAGTCTTTTAACAGCATCAGACAATTCATATTTCAGGCAGATAATGAAGGAAAAGTTTACATCAAAGATCACAGTTCCTTTGACGTCAGGTAACGCAAACATGACACAGATCACAAGCCTCCTGTATTTTGCTGTTCACAGAACCTTTTCTGTCATATAGTAAGATTACCATGCAATTAATGAAAAGCAACTAAAACTGATTAATGATAATTAATGAAAAATACACAATATTGACTGCAACAAAGGCACTAAATAGATAATGGAGTGGAGAGGGGGACACAAAAAAACTAACATTCCAAAACTTGGAAATATTACATGGTTACTAGAATTTTAAAAAAAGTTTAACTTTTATCTATTCAATAAAAGATAGTGCCCCTTCCTACAGGGCACTGATTATCCTTCTAACAGTAAAATCATCTCAGGTTATCTATAAAAAAACCACATCAGGATGCACATGCATCAGGATGTGTGTAGTCTTGGCAAAATCTTCAATTGATTGATGTGATTAAACCTCTTCTCAAGTCAATGGTTTCAAGACAATTTGCTATGCACAAGTCATGGAAGACTGAGCTATTTATGAGCTAGAGGAATAACGATCTCCTGCACACCCATAGTACACAAAAGCACCTACTAATCAAACCCAAACTTTTTTTTTTTTTTTGCATGGTAAAAAGAACATCTTCTTTAGTCCTATCTCATTGTACAATTTACATTAATAGTTCCACCTTTTTGTGTTAGTAAGTTGTTGCATACCTATATGAATTAACAGGTAAAACACTGCTTCATTATCTTAGTATTCAAAAAATGGCTGAAACATTTTTTCCGTAAGCGCTTCCAGGCTTAGCAATGAAAATGGAATTATGTGAAAGCCTCAGAGAGTTTACAGCATAACAAAAAATTCTTAGAAACTCTGGGACTTCAGTTCACCTTATGGGATACTTTATGTGATTTACATAAGCAAGCGCACACACACACAAACTGTTTTGTATACCCTATAAATATGTTTTATTTTCATAATTTGCCAGGAGTCATTGCACTGGTTCTACATTCTAATAAGGATGTTTTTGATACCTCTCATTTGTGTGTGCGTGTGTGTGTATATTCCTAAGGAAAATAATTTGCTTTCCAGAACACCCTCTGACACAAGATTATATCTCTTTCTTTGAATAAATAATAAATAACGCATACAGTTTTTGCAGTTTTGTATGTAGAGAAATAAAATATTTCATACTCTTCATACCTTCAGCAAAAGATTACTGAAGATACAAAAAAAGATACACTGAGTAAGGTGAAAGATAGCTTTCAGGAAAGGCAAGAAGAAAAGCCAAATCCCTTATTAACAGGCAATAAACTGTTTACATAGGGTAAAGAAGACTGGCCATTAGAGTGATAGTTTTCTTAGTTTCTTGGCTACAAATGAAGTAGCATGTGTCCTGCATGCATAAACCATAGGTATGAAAGATTTCACCCTTTCCCCTTCTATCACGAAATACCCATTAGTCTGTTGCTATTGGTAAGTCTGATGACGCCACTGTGCTACAGCAGTCACATATCCTGACATCCTATTGTAAAAATATAAATATATAAATATATAAATATAAAGAGTAAATATATACTCTTAGGTCTGTATTTCTGCAATAAATCTATGTGTCTGAGAAGTACATTTTTAAATAATTATTTGAATTCCAACCAAGTTTTAGAATAAGGCTAGGAAAAATACATTGCTTCAGGGAAGTGATGACCTCTCTCATCAACAGCAGCTTTCTGCTGTCTGAGGAAGCTCTCTCAAGAAAGGCTTCCCACACTGAGCCAAGGTACAAGTCTCTGAAAAAGCCAATTGCTACACATTTAGTGATGCTACAAAAAAATCTTCAGAAATGAACATTAAAAGATTGGGGTTTATATTAAAATGGAATGTCATGATAACCTGGTATCATCTGAAGAGCAACTTCCCCGAAGTCACACTCTGGATCATTCTAAGAACAAGGAGCACACACATAGGGAACTGAATGAATCAGCTGCAAATTAGGGGAAGCAGCAGATGTGGGTGGGAAAGTGAAAAGATGGAGCCAGCCCTGAGAAGCTGAGGAACAAACGAGCCAGTTGCAGAATCTGTGTGATTCCATGATTTAACAGACATGTCTGTCACAGAGACCTTATGTCACATCACTTCAACTTTCCACAGGAGTCTTCCAACTGTACGGTAATACTCTAGATGCCCAATTTTGGTCTTTGAAGGCAATTCTCCACAGTACCGGCCACTTGCTATTGCAACTAACATCAGCAAACACTGATCATGGAAAGTGCTCGGTGCCTTACACGCAGAGAATCAGGTTCAGATGACTCAGAAACTGTTTCCAAAAGTAAGCAATATGTTTTGCTTTTGTTTTCAGTGTCTACGTTCCTCATCTATAAAATGAAGATCATATCAATCCATCCCATAGAAACAATATTGCAAAGCACTAATACTAGTAAAAAAGATTCTATCAGAAAATTAATAAACCGGTTTTCAGAATTTATTTGTATAGCATTTAGTAAGCAAAGTGAAGCCCTAAATATACTTGTGTGAAGGAACCCATATATTAAGGAGCTATTCATTAACTGTCCACTATACTGAACAAGGTGGGAATTCTATAGAAAAAAAAATAAAATAAAAATGTTAGTATGCAGCTTAAAGAAGGTAGGCTCCAGAGGTTCAAATTTTTAAGGCTGCAGAGGCACAAGTTCTCTCAAGTATTTCCTTGGAAACATTTATTTTAATATTCAAGCAGCTTTCACTTGATAATAATTTTAACTTTATTTACTCTTAAATGTAATATTTTGTATATGAAAACATTCAATACATGACAGTTCAAACTTCATGCACTTGCAGAGAAGAAAATCTATGTATGTGCATACCTTGGGCTCAGATTGTAAGAAAATTTCCTCTTTTTAAGTAAACCTTTATTTTTCTAAACTTCATCCTAATTTGCAAGCTGCAATTTTGGTTCCTGGCTTAAAGATGTTGGTAGAAAGCAAAATCTTTGTTTTTTCAATGTTTTAGGCTGCACCAAAAGAAGATTAATTCCAAAAAAAGCATTCTACTTTCTTTCTCCTATAATACAGATTTGTGTTTCCTTTGCCAATTTACTAAATATTAATACTAGCACAATCTTTTCAGAAGACATTGTCTCACCTGCTTTCACCTGACCATTAACTGTTCTGTGCTCCACATGTTCACTTCTTCCCAAATTCTAACTTTGGCTCCCACCTACAAACGTTTTGGGTTGTTTGTTATTTTTTCTGAAGTGTAATTCCATGCCTTGGTATTCCCAGCTCCTTCAGTGCCTAGTGCATTAGCATATTGTTGGTGTCAACTTCTGGAGCCGGTCATTTCAAAGAGGAATTTGTTCAATTAAAAAAAAAAAAAACACACAAAAAAACCACAGCAATTGCTACAGCTCTTGCAGTGGAATCACAGGAAAGAGCACAGGAATGCCATTTTTGCTCTTATATTCAATAGAATACTGACCCCCATACTGATAATAGCCTGCATTGTCCACAGATGTGATACAGAAAATGTAAGCAGATGGGACACATCTGTTAATTATAAATATCCCTTCATTAGTGTCATCAGCTTTATATTTAAGGTATGTTTATGTTTAGAATATAAGCTAATGAGGACATGAATTCATAAACATACAATCTAGCCAATGACCTTATTAATTGGACACAGTTACAACAATAAAAACAAACTTTTATGATTCTGTGTTGTTTTGTTGAGTCCTTTTCATTTGACTTTAACTGGAAATGGTATCACTGAAAATACTCACAATTCATTGCCAAATTATCTGACAAGCTTGCAGTCATAGCTCATGCACTAAGGTGCACAGCTGCCCAGCAGGATCAGGAAACTTACTTTTTCTTGCAAAGCACTTCACTATGGAACAGGTACACAGCTTTGTGTTTTCCCTTCAACGATAGAGTAAATACTGATCACAGCATCATGAAACAAATTTCATGGCTCAGTGGTATAATTTGGGCAGCTAACCTATGAATTGTGGTTCCCCCGACACCCTTTCAATTACAAAAACTTCCATAATACTCCATAAATGAATAGACTTCATATTCCATAGAGAATAAAAGTGAGATAGGCTTGCAAAGAAAAAAAGGAAAAAAAAAAAGAGGTAAATAAAATATGATCTACAGATATATCTCTTTGGACTGCTTCAAGGCCTGGGCATTATTAAACAAAGAACATCTATGCTGTTTTCAATAACTACTCAGCAAAGACAGGAAGACTAAAATAACCAAACATTATTATTATTATTATTATTCATTTATTCATTTATTCATTTATTATTCATTTGTTTTAAGGAACATATAATCCTCACAGTCTAACAGACTGTAAAAAGTAAAATATTTGCTCGCCAGAAAAACGTGTACTACTAAACTTGAAGTCTTCTGCTGCATACAAGCTGAGAAATACTACATAAAAGGGCTAGAAGCACAGGAGTAAAATCCTGCCACTACTGGAAACAGTCAGAAACATCACTGAATTCAGTGGGTTTGTGATTTCACCCTGGCAGTTTACCTGTACTTCAGACTAACAATATAAATCTGAACAAAAAAATGACAGAAACTGGAAAGCATTTGGGAGTAAATTATCTCATGATATTTTGGACTTGCCAAATCCAAACAGATTAGGCCTCTTGATATTACTTACATGGCAGAAATGCTGACAAGCCCTGGATAAAAATCACACAACTCTATTTATTTACCTATTTACTTACTACGGTTTTCCCTTAAGGTTTTCTAAATTTAAGGAAACAAACCCATCAAAAGGATAATAGAAATGGCTTAATAATACCAGTGCACAAGCTAGGCATCAGAGAGATAGCATGACCCGTTTGTAGTCCCACTAAAACCTGAATCCCTATTGCCTGAGCGCTAGCATAAATGTCTCCAGAGAAGAATGGTGGTCATTTTATTCTGGCTCAAGTGTACATAAGAATGTCTTTTATTAAGATGTTTTGTAGTTGAATATTGGTTCTACTGTTATCAGGAATGAATGGATCTTCAACATCCATTTAACCACTCATATGATGTAAAAGATACTGTGTTTTCTGACGGCCATTACAGATAGCTGCATTGTACTCATGGGCCTGTGGTAGGATCATGAGACGTTACGAGCAGGCGTATACAACATTCCCCAACAGCACACTATGAAACCAGATGGCCTCAGCTGATTGATGGAGAACTGCAAGGTCTGGGGATCTGCTACCCGATCGTGACCTGGCACACTAAAACACTGCTGATCCTGTTGGGAACAGTATCTCATAGCCTTGATTTGCAGCATCCCACACGTGGACCTGTCTGATGAGTCTTACTGTAAGTTGCAGCAGACATCTGCGGGGAACTGGCAAACAAGCACAAAAATAAATCCAAGCTATTCAGGAGATCCTGTCAACTTCTCAAATGTTCTTACACAAAGTCACACCTGGAATTTGCACAATCTTGGACTGATTACCAGAGGGACCTGTAGTTATATGGACAAGATAGATAAACAGTGGCCCTGCAGGAAGACGAAATTCCTCAAAAAGTCAATCTGTCATTACTTTCTTATCTTTCAAATAGAGAAAAAAAAAATCTCATAATCTTGCATAAACAAGGAATCACTTAACTAAGCTCAGCAAAGATATTCTGGAATAGCTACTTCTGTTAAGAAGAATGATTTGATATTACATGAAATCTAGAAGGATATTTTATTTCTAAAATAAAGAAATTACATTCCGTTCTTGCAAAGAATTTGTGTGTCCTAAATTCCATGCAAAAAAGTTAAAGTTGAAATTATACTGTTCTGAAAACTATGGAAAAACTTAGTTGAATCAGGATTTCCCTATACTGAATTCTACCTTAAATTTTACAGAAGAGCATTATTCAAAAGTGCAAAGGTTCTAGAAAGGTTATCATTGATAAAATAACAACCAATTATTTTCCCATATGAGCTAAACTCTTTTCCTGACTGGGAAAATTATTCTTTCAAAAAATCTCGGTGGCTTGTGAAAGACAGGAGTCTAATTCTACCAATTCAACACTGTAATACTGGCTTTAAAGGACTGGAGCATTAGAGAAATATCAGCCTTATATCAGCACAGAGGTTGAAAATATCCATGCAAATCCAACTAAAACCAAAGGAGATTTCCATTGCCTTCTACTGTATTTGATCAGGCTCTTTCCGGATAGACATAATAGTTCATCACTCATATACAGATAAGTATGGGTCTTTGCTTTTCAAGTGGTTTCACTTATTTATTTGTGTGCTGGTTTTCCTGTAACTATTCAGCTGTTTAACTTGCCACACTTAAATGAATCATTTCCAAAATGCCTGATGAAATTTTGCACCAAGTGCGGTGTCAAAAGAAAACTATAGTAAAAAGCCTAAAATTTTTTAAACAACAAAAAGAGAGAATTTCATCACTAACAGTCCCACCTGTTACTATTGCTTGAATTCCTCCTATCCCGCCTTCTCCACATACTGCAGTTTCATCTGACTCATCTCCTCAGACATTGTTTTAGGCACCTTTATTTCTTTCTCTCAGACAACATCCCAGTTCTAGCATGTTGTTTTTCACGCATGGAAAACATAGGGATCTGGAGGCTGATATATCCCTAATGCTAAGGCCAAATAGTGACTACTGTTTGCTGTAAGAGAACAGACAATTCTGAGATGATGGCAGCAAGATAGCAGTTAAACTTGTACCCCCATTACTAAAAGAGATCAAGAAAAACACAAGGTTACACATATGTGTAAGGAGAAACTGTCTTTACTGAAAGAAAAGGAGTGGGAGACAGTCTTTAAATTAATCAAGATCTGACACCTATCTAGAAGCTACATTACCCAATAAGTAAAAAATTACAGACCCAATGACTATAGGTAAGATTCTTTGGCTTTGTAACAGAGAAGGTGGTCAGATGTGACTGTCATACTGGTCTTCTCCAGACTTAAAAAGTAAGAAAGCAATTTTATCTGAAAATACTAAACAGAGATAGAGGTAAGCCAAGAAAATAATTGTGTGTAATGTTGCAGTTAGCCAGCACAGATATTATGAGAAAGCCATGTGCTCTTCCCTGGGGATTTAGCCTCTGCTTATAATCACCACCTGTAACAAAAACACTACCTTTATTTTTAATAAGGTATCCCACTGAAACAAGGGAGCAAAATCTTCCAGTATCATTTTCTACAACAGAACACCTGCTATGCAGCAGTTCAAAGGTGCTATAAAATCTAATATTAATGAAATGGACAACCCTATCATTTTTCATGTTTTACATTCCTTTCAGAGTAATGAACTCTTCTCCCCCCAGATCTCGATGCATTAGGAAAGAAAGAAATTACCTGTAACCAGAGCCTGTCACCTGAGTCTGTTCCACCATTGGCAGTGCACTGAAAAGTAGCGAATTGCCCTGCATTGACTTCCACACTCTGAAGACGCAAGAAATGGGGAGTTTTTGCTGTTGGAAGAAGATAAAATATTCAAGTTATGCAACACGGAAGTACTGGCAAAGAATAATACACTGAGCAAATTAAATAGCCCTGCTTTAAAAGGTTCAAATCACTGACTATTCATTAAATTTTAGGTTGGGTTACATCCGTACCTGGGAAAGAGCAGAAGTGCTGTTTAATTGTTCCTACTGTGTAAATTATCTTAGTTCAACATCCCTCTTACAATAACACTCCATTAATAAAGATCATATTGGAAACTAATTATGTTTTGAACAAAAACTTATTAGATACTTACACTAACAACTAGACAAAACAGTAAGAAGTTGAGCGATGTTGTCAGGGAAACAAGTTTTTCTTTTTAACCAGCTACAGTGCCTACAGAGGAGATGCTTTAAAAACGCAGCACACCAAACAGCTAAAACACTAACATAACACTTCTCGCCAACTACAGCTGTATTCTTTAAATACAATTCTTTTCAAAAACACTGCAGAAAAACCAAAACACAATGCATTCTCCATCCAAATACTTATTTCTCATTTAGAAAGAGAAAACACTCCTGGTAAAATTGAAAGCAACGCCACTACAAAGAAATAACCTAATGAAATAGATATTAAAATAAGAACTACGTGCACTGAAGGAGGAAAGATAGTATGTGTATTTTTGTTTTACTGGAAAGCGTCAATCGTGACACAGAAAAACACAGAAATTTGATAGAGAAACTTATCCTTGAAAAGGCAGTATTCCCCAACCATTCAAATCCTCCTGCAGGCAAGGGGACTTTTTGCACTGTCTATACTAGCAGATAAGCCAGGCTTATCTGAGCATCTGAGCTGAGCATTGCCTTCAGACATGGAAATGTTAGTACTAGCAATAAACTCGTAATATAAACTAAACATACTAAATATACAAACTAAATATACACCTTCTAGCAGAGCATCACAGTCATTTAAAGCAATGATGACTTTTTCTTAGAAGACCTGATCAGTCGGGGAAATTGCAGTTTTAAGAAGTTTATAAATAACCAGCTTCCAGAATTCCAGAAAAAGTTCCTTAATATCCATCGTAAGGCAGTATAAGAAGAAAGAGATGGAATATGGAAGGAAATGTTTTAACGGTAATTGTCCTTATGGCAAATTTATTAGACATGATGTTGGTTTTTTTCTTCTTAAACACTTCCCAATTAGGAGAGAAAGACTTTAGGCCAAAGTCTTCCTCTTCTCTGCCTATCAAACTATTAATGTCTGACTATCGAGTAAAATCCTTCAATAGGTTCCCCATTTCTCAGTCACTTTTTTTTTCACTTCTGCTTTTACCCTAATTGATTTTTTTCTTGGTCTTCCTAAACTCTGGAAAACTATCTGAATTAACAGGTATGGCCTAAGTGGGGAGCGGCATTAGGTTTTAAAACACAGACACAGACACACACACAACCCCCACCTACCACCCCTTTCAGTTCTACATCCTTATGTCTTGCCTTCTGCTTGGCCTTTGTTCATACTACAGAGACAACTGCCTAGCAAATATTTTTCCCATTTGATTTTTTGTTTAAAGAGTTAATAATTCCAAAAGCGGTTTTTTCTGGCAACATAAAGAAAGAACAGCATTATGAGTCTTGCAAAGTTTTAGACACACTGTAGTTCTATTCCAATTTTCACACTTTTTCAATTTTCTTGTAGACAGTGTAACTGGTTTGATGTCTTAATTTCTAACATTTTAATTACTTCATCAAAGAACTTTTCATTAAAGCTTTTGCATTTCAACACTGTCACATTAGAACTCCACACACTATGGGGTATAACTCAATCTCTGCAAGAGCTACTTGCAGGTTCTGAGAACTGATTGGTACAAATGCACAGATCAAACCTCTCAAAACAGAAAAAATTACTAAGCTGAAAATAGGAAAAATTATTAAGCTGACAAAATGCTGCTTTAGAACTATCCTGCCTGAACCAAAGATATAAATTCAAAATGCAGAAGCACAAATGTTGCCTAACAACATGAGAGCCTGCTGTGTTTATTAGAACTAAGCGATTCAGAAATAACAGCTGCTGATTCTGCATAACTGTCTCCATATTTGAAGAAACGTCTTTGTCTTCTTGCCACTAACACTAAAATAATTTTTATGCGGTGCTCCCCTACTAACCGACAAACCACTTTTTATTTTAAATCGCAGCTCTTTCTTACAAGCCACAAAGAATGCACACAAGTACAATATGGCATAAGAGGAAGGTGAAAAATTACACAGAACTTAGTGTCTTTTTCCCCGCTCAGTCATTTGGTCAATAAGATTACAACCTCCAATTCCATGTATGATCTTAATACACCTTATTTAACAAAGTGCAAATACGTGAAATGATCATTTATTTAAGTAGTCTGTTCAATTACATCTGGATTACTATATTAAAGCTTTAATTTCCAGTTTGATAATGGAAACAGATCTGAACCGTAAGCAAGTAAAACAGTGCCGAAAGTGAGCCATGAACCCAAAGTACAATACCTGGGGAAGTACCCTAAGTAACCTTGCCTAGCAAAGCCTTAGCCAGCGGAGTTTTCTTCCTTATAAGCCTTGGAAAAAACAACCATATATATTCAGCTCTTGGGTTGTTCATCTGCTCTCAACTAATGCCTCAGCTTGTGGTTGCACTGAATTTTTGATGCCAACAGAAAACTGGTCAAAAAATCCTGATGACTTTTGTCCTGAAGGAGTCATACGATGGCTCAATTAGGCTCTGGGGCTTACGCCAAGTGCTGTACTCAAGGTGCATATCAGAAATGTGTTTAAAGTCAGTAAGGTGCAAGTGCTTAAATGCTAGCAATGCTTTGTACATACTCAGCCTATATTTATAGCAGTGACATCGTTTTCTGACATTTTCTCTATCTTTTGCCACGCATTTATCGAAGCATAGCGGCACATTCATTTTAGAGTGCTGACTTTAAAATGGCAGATAGGTACTTACTACATGGATGTCCTAAAACTTTCACTTCATCAATAGCCACATATCCTGGGTGACCTGAAGTGACCACTTCAAAAACAACCTGAGAAGCAAAAGCAGAATTTCAGTTAACAGCTTTGTAACACATAGAATATAAATACACCACGTTATGGAAAAATACGTCCAGTCTTTTAATATGTTAAGAACACCTTGAAAACAAAATACAATCAGAAAAACTGAAAACGTGTTGTTCTTATCATTAAAATGAACCAGAACATAAATCACATTTTATCATGTTTATATTGTTTTTGTAGATTTGCAAATGTGAGGATATATAGCTCACAATGAGAAATAACCAAATCCCCCAAATATTTGGTCTGCAAAAGTAGTTACCTAATAATCATTTTATTTTCAATTCTTTGTCTTGCAGAATAAACTCTTACTTTTATCTAAAAGTAACAGTTCTACAGTATGCAGAGATTTACACGGTATCAGACACAAACATACCTATTTTCATGAATGTATTTTCCATGCTCTTAATCTTCCACCAAATGTAGTGAATTAAGTAAAGCAGATCCATTTGCCACGGTTTGTTTAATGGCTATAAATAGGTCACAAAATAAATGGACCGTTCTTGTCGTTTGAATTAAGTACACTCAAAAGTAAACCTCTCCAAACTTTGGCAGGCTTAGCTTTGAACATCCCAAGAATGTTTATGGGGGTAGAAGAAAATATGCCAGTAACATTAGCATGTAACATTTCCAAACCAATGCTCAAGAAGTTCATGCTCAATTCCAGGTCGTGATTTTATCTTTTTTTAATACTTCCACTTTGCTTGGAAAGTGAACTCTAAGTGCTTAGTCTCAGGAAGTACACCAAGGGAGACAAAGGTTAAAAACTATTTTTCACACATATGCTATATCTGACCTTGGAACAGATGCAGAAGGACACTATGTACCATATCGTTTACCACAATTATTTCAGCAGAAAGAGAATGACACAGAATGCAAACATGTCACAAGGATAACATACAGCCCCGTAATAGTATATCCCAGTTTCCTGGTGTTGAATATACAATGGCACAGCACCGATTCTGATTCCCCTTGACGTGAGCAAATTCTTCACCACTTCGTGCTTCTGCCTTTTCCCATCTTTCTCGTTGCTCCATCTGCGGACACTGATCCTGTTGTTCTCTCCCAGATATCATTTTCATAAATTCTGTCAACTTTCCCTCTCAATCTCACTGGACTGAAACTGCTGTAAATATGGCTTTAACTCCATATAGCTGACAAGAAAAAAAACCACTTTTCATTCTAGTGCTGTCTCCTGTCCACGCAAAAATTTCAGCTTACAGCGCCAACGTTGCCCCCAGGTGAACCACGCAGCAACAACAAAACGCAAGACAGCAATGAGGAAAGTCCAAAAGCCACCAAACAAGTTTTGCAGAAACAAGTTCTGCAAGAAAAGGACTGCTCAGTCACACTCTGTGGCCTTTTAAATGCCGAACAGCACTCTCATGGCACTTAAAGTTCATATTGCCAATCCACACCAACAGACCAGACAGGGCATGGATTTGGCTCCCAGCATTCGGTAAAGCATCCTGAGCAAATCCATTCAAAATTTCAAAGCATCTCTTTTCTACAAAGAAGAAAATCTCCTGGTGGAATCACAGTCTTAGGAACTATGTTGGGAAGCAGAAGTTCTTAAAGAAGAAAACAGCCAAAATTCTTAAAGAATAACTTGCATTCAAAGACCTGAAAGAGCTTTTCCAAACACGATCACTTTCTCTCATCTTAGCAGCCTTGAAATGGAAATACAGAGAGATAAGTGATGTGCATCAAGTAATCCTCAGTTTTGATGGCAATGCAAGACCCAGAATGCAGCTCCTGTTTTTACCCTCTGAACTTTGAAAAAAGAACAAACACTTCTCTCTATTAACAAATGTGACAAACAGTTGCGTGTTCTCAGTTTTGTTACGCTCTCTGTAAAAAATGGTTAGGCTGGTGCCCTTGAAGGAAGGACACTGCTCCATTTCCTGGGGAGCTACCAAGACTATTCAAAACGGAAAAGGTCTGAGAGACTGTAGGGCATGAGAACCACAGCACAGCTCTGGGAACATGCATTTAATGCAAGGATGTTACAACACGGTGGTGAAGAACAGGGAGCAGCCAGCCAGGTCTCAGATATGGTGGAAAAGTTTCCCATGGAAATATGCTGTCGCTAGGAAAGTAATTAATTTAAGTGAGGGGGCAAAGACCTGCCTGTAAAAACACAGAGGGCGGGACAGTTGCTGATTTTTCTCCTGTATTCCTTAGTGTCTTTGAGTTTTCTCTGTTAAGAAAAAAATAGATAACTTTCTAACTTTTATTGAAATATAACTTTAAAAAAAACAACCAACAACTCTCTCTGTTTTGGAGTACTCAGTATAAGGAGAAGATCTGTGCAAAGCCGTCTGTAAGGTCTACCTGATCCATGATCCCATCACTGCACAGTAGAGGAGGTTTTTTCTGGTCCTTCACTTTTAGATATGCTAAATTCTAGAAAAGCCCAGGAGGAACTGGCACACAGACACCTCTGAAGCAGCCAGACAAGCCAGTCAAAAGTTTTCTGCTAAAAATATTACTGCCAGATAACAGGGATTTAACAATTTTTTTAAAAAGCTGCATAGACATGCCTTTTCTGAAGAATTACCTGACTTTCAACAAAACCAAATACTTGAACTCTAGAAAAGAAAACATACACAGTACCCAAGTAGCAGATCTCAAAATAATTTCTACAATTCATAACTGGGGAGCTTCACTGCTGGCTCTCCAAGAGGTTTTATGGACTTCATCATTGCAATACACTTGCAGAAAAACAAAGCCTGTAGATTCCAAACACAAACCTGTTCCTTCAGTTCACAGGCAGAAACTACAACCTTGAAATAACTGAATCAGACCTGCTTATGACAACAGACAGACTCAGTGAGTGATCTAAAATATCCTGCCGTATTTCTAAAGATACCAAAAATGGCACTACCACAAATAAGGCAGGCAATGTATCAAGAAACTGCCAGCTGGACATACTGTTAAATTACAATTATTGTCATTAAAGGGGGCATGTTCCAAAGAAAAGTAATACAAATTGAAATACTGTCAGTTTAATCACGCTTCCATTAAAAGAATAGCCAAGCTGATATCAACTTAAATGATTGTTAAGTTTTGGCCTCTTCTGACATAAAATATGTAATTTGTAGTAAATGGAAAGAGACTCTACAGTTAGCAGTGACACACCATTGACAAAGAGACATTGCTGATGTGCCTTTTTACTTCATATTCAAGAATATGACTCCTATTCCAAGTACAGCAATATAATTTCCATTCTGTTCACAAACTGTGAAATACTATCAACTGCTGTAACCAAATCCAGTATTTTGTTTTAATTAAATTAATAAATTAAGATTATGGACTAAAATATCTGCTTAACTAAGCATTTTCCCTTTTTACACTAAAAAAAAAGAATTTAATCCTACGCATGACACGTTTCTGAAAGTCCTAATAACTGTACCGTGTACTGCAAGAGGGTGCTCAGGAATAGACCTAGAAACACTTCTGGTAGCTCATTTATTCATTGAAAAGCTTGTATTAGGGCTGTCAGGACTACTCACAAATCTGGATCAGTTTTTGCTAGTAATTTCACTAGAAATGAAACCTAGAAACTTATTTCATGTCCATTTCTTTCCATCATTTCACATTTGGAAAGTTGCTTGTCTCCTAAAATCACATTTTTACTCCCGCCTCCAAACTTTGCCTTTCCTCACAGCTGAGTGACGCAACACGCTGCAGGCAATACAAAAGACGGCAGTCAAAATAGAGTCAACGCTCCGGCTAAGTCAGACTGGGCAGCCCTTGGATTTTTTGCCTATTATTCCACCACGTTATCAGTCAGGAAACAACTGGTTAAAACACTGAATTCATTTGCTCAGGAAAAACTCTGCCGAGTGTTGGCCTGAGAGCTGTTTTACACCATTCTCCCCCTTGCAGGCCTGCCAAACAGGAACCGGGGAAGTGGCTTAGCGCTGCACTGTCCCTGATCCTCCCTGCTTCAGTGAAGAGCAAAATTAGCTTTTCAATCCTGCCACTTCCCCTTGCTACGTATGAACAAAGAGAGGGGGTCTGCTCACCAACATAAATGCTTACTGCTGAAAATGTGCGACTCCAGATAACTTGTGTATTCCAAAGAACAATAGAAATAAACAGGTTTTGTTGCCACACAACCTCACTCCGTAAATTCCTGCCTTTGTTGTTGCAAAATTACAACGCTTTCAGTCAAAAGGTGGATTGTACCTAATATAAACACTGTCTACTTCACATGACTTAAAAATAGTGCTTTGCAAAAACAAGGGAGAGAAAGGAGTCTGAAGGAAGTTACTTAACGCCAGGCTGGAATGTGGCTGCCCTGCAGCCCCAGTGCGCGGGCAGCGATGTAGGACACGCCGCCAGCCACAGGCACTGCGCTCTCCTCCCCGCCTGCCCGGCTTGGCCCCACAGAGTGCCTTTCTTTGCCTATTTTTTACAAGGCCTTGGGAACAGTTTCTCTCCAGAAATTGTCTCGTACCCCGGTGGGTTGAGTTCTTCTCCCTCCCTTTTGACTCATCCCAGGACTATCAGCTTCATCACTGGGGCGTGATCACAGTACTTGCTGCCTCACCAAAGGCGCGCGGAGGGAGGTTCCTGACCTGGTCCTTCCCAGGCCTCGCCAAAACCCATCACAGCTGATCGACTTGGGCTGCCTAAAATGTGGTAAGACCTCCCTGGCTGGGAATTTGCTTTATGCCATTTCCCTCCCCACCTCTCACTGCTATACAACTACCATTCGGCACTCACACATGCACTCAAGCACATTGAACAACGTTTTGGTGGTTCCTGCCAACCTGAGACTCCAAAGAAAGAGGTGAGCAACACTGAGAATTGAGCTCCTGACATTAGGGCTTATTAAATCTTACTCTTCCCTTTTTGTTTTTAACCCCGTTGTTGTCTCACATTTCTCTACTGATGGCCCAGAAGCTTTCTTGGTTTAGGAATAAGGGATGGTAGAAAATAACAGAGCCCTGTGTAAACAACAAAAAGCCCACAACTCTTTACTCTTGGCCATTTTCAGACTGCTGGGGGTTTTACATTTAGGCCTGTGGTTTGCGCCCTGGTGCAACTTTCTCAAAATAACTATTCCAAAATCACCCAACTCAACAAAGAAGAGCTATTTAAAGGTACCTGACACAGGGCTGTGGTTCAAAACCAACATGCATTTCAAAATTTGTTTTGAGTTCAAGGCGCAGCTCAGGAACTGTACGCGTGCAGCTGAATGCAACACACGAGAATGTGAGTCTGACCTTTACTGCACAAGAAGCTTAATTCTCTGTCCTAGCTGACGATTTAAGCACATTGCATGAGCCAAACTCCAAGCAAAGCGTGTACAAAGCAGGTTATGAAACAAACAAAAGTTTAAGTCCAGATTTGAAAAGGTAGGTTGGATCTACCACTTCTTATTCCCTAAACTCCTAATTTACAGGGGAAAGTGTCAGAATGGTAAAGGGTAAATCTCATCTCAGTGTGAAGTGATACCATGTAACTCCTTCGTGTCCTTACTAAAAAAGATCAGGAATTACTGCCAGGCTCTTATCCCATTTTCTCATTCCAGCTTCATAGGAATTTAAAAGAAAGTGCAGTGGCATAGAGAGTAGCGTTATTCCACTGGAAGCTATTTTTAATCCTTTCAATTCCATTTCTGGATTTTAAAGCTGCAGTGTTTGTTGTTTTATTTAATCAAGATTTGTTTCAGCTCGCTGCTGCCATGCCCAATTCCCAGCAAAGCACAAACCAAATGATTCAAAATATAAAAACTGATAGGGGGACGGTGTGTAACTTGCGATGGTGCTGTGCCAAATTGCTTGCTTGCAGGGTTAGGAGCAGGGAACACAAGCTACTCACCAGACTCAACCCTGTAGTGGCATTTTGCACATTGTGAAGTTCCAAAACTACAGTGCTTCAAAAACATGAAATGTATTTAGAATACTACTAATTGCTCTGAGAATCCTTAAATAATGNGGGGGGGGGGGGGGGGGATGATTACTTCCCCACCCCGAACACACAAAACAACCCTGAAATCAACAGATTTTCCTCCTGCTAAAAATTCTAAATAAGGCGGAAAAAATCAAACATTAAAGAAAATAAAAACAAACCCCCAAAACCCACCCACCCTCTCCTCATTTAAGAAGCAGCCTTTTCAGGACTTACTTGTGTCTCGAAGCATGAATCTGAAAACAAGCTCACCATTACCCATAGAAACCTACATAGCATTTAATCCTCTTTTTCTGTGTACACCCTAATTCTATTCAAGTAAGGAGGAGGGTGAAGGTCTTAGTAATTATGTGAAGTCTTGTTTTGTTTGCAGGCTGTCTCTAATGGCATGACAAACTCCTTGATGTTCTTGCTTAAGATGCACCAAGTAGACAATAGCTCAGTAAAGCAAACAATTTCTCCTGTGACCAATGATAAAAAGAGGAAGCCAATGCTCCCTCAGGGGAGCTCTCCTAAAGGGATTTTATAATACAGAAATAAGACTAGCTCCTGTAGAAATATCCCAGCTACTTCGAAACAAATAGCTCGGAGACCAGGAGGCACAGCAGAAAAGAACAAGCTGTACTGATTATCTTTGACCCTCAGAAGGTGTTTGGCAGCTTGAACCTGTGTTACTGCAACTATACTGTAATCAGGAACTGGACTGCAACACAGACATACCCTAAAGTCAAAGGCAGATGTTAAGAAGTAGCACTTAGAAGACCATTAATTATGGAATTAAATATAACCTTAATCACCAGAATACTTGACAATTTAAGTTTAAATAAGCAGTAATTAAACTACAATTAGCGTTGCTACATGCAGGTTACCGTTGTGATTTATGTATGTAGTACAGCTTTCATATGGGGTGAAACCTACACAAATAATTGCCTAGTAAAAAGAAAAGCGTACACTAAAAGAAGTTAACTACTTTGTTCAGAGACTGTACTTCTAAAGGAGTCCATTCTAAATGGAAGCCCAACATGAAAGGTATTAACAAGCTTGGCTAACTGGTACTACAATAATAAAATACTGTTAATGATTAAATCTTTTGAATGTTTTGCATATATGTGTTAATAATACGTGGTTTAAACAGATAAATCTTTACAAGTTGGATTAAAATTCAGTCCACACTACACAATCCAATTTGTAGTCAGCTACCATTAGCGGGAGTTATTTTGCCTAAGTTTTTCATGAATCAATAGCAAAACAGACCAACGCAACTGTGGTTTTAAGCATCCTGAATTGTATACATATTGTAACTCTGAAATGTTATCATCTATAATTTGTCTTCATAGTTCTGCAGTACATTTTGGTTTCATTTGCAGCTAGACACTTTGTAGATGCCCTACTAATGGAACTGAATAAGGCTTTCACAAACATGCAGACGACTACATAGATATGTGATGTAAAACACAACAAAGAAAATCACACAATTGCATTGCTTTGTCTCTTCATCTACTACTGCCGAGTCTTTTTCCAAAGATTACTCATTGGGAGACTACCAACCTTCATACATGAAAAGTTAAAAAGGGCTCTATCGTTCCTTAAAAATCTTCTTTTCTTAATTTTGTTCAATAAGTTCAGACAGTCTCAGAAACTCCCTGGAAGGAAGTCTTGTGCATTTTGGAGGTTATGTGAAAAAACACATGTGTTTGTGCCAAAAGTGGCTGGAGTTTTGGAATCAAACAAGTAACAGCTTAGGAAACAGACCTGGTGCTAGACACCTGTCTGATGGGTCCTCTGTCTTCTCCCCCTACATGCAGATGACATGCAGTATCTGAGCTCTCACCTAACTTGGACGCACATTCTTACAAAATCCAGATACACCCTCTCTCCTCTTCCTGCCCTTCTCCCAGCCGCTTGCAGCTGACTTGTTGCCTCCCCCCAGAACAGCCTCCGTGAAGAAGAAAAAGCTTGAAAACAGATGAAGAGCTCAGAAACAATGAGAAATTGAAAGTTTCACCAGGCAAGTGAGAAAATGGCATTACAGATTTCTGAGAGGATGGAGGCAACCAAAATGGAGACGATTGACCATAAGCTGTCAAAATGGAGACAGAGCTTCTTCAAGAATAAATTAGCTTATCTACAGTGAAACCAGTAAAGTTACACTATTTTACACTGATTCCTTGGACCGCCACAGATACTACAGCATAAGACATTTTGGCATATCAGCTAAATTGCAATACCTAACCAGCTATTATTTCAGACTATATACAGCAAATCCGAAGAAAATGACTTAGTATACTTTTCAGTGAAAGAAAGATTATGTAAAAATTTCTACATTTCCAGAGGGAAAGAGAGCACACGGAATCCATTACAGACAGACTTAGGTGTCTTTCATATACCAGCCGATGCATGGTAATTTGCTAAACTGCAGTACCCCATCCAAGCATATAAGGGCTCATTTACAAATAAGGTCTTGAGGAGAAAGTGGACTGGAAATGTTATCTTTCTATTTCTATAGCCAAATATCCACATTACTCAGACATCAGCTACATATATCATATTGTTAGAAATCTGACACAGATTATTACTAATATCAATAACATTTTAAACTGTCAGAGCTTGCCTGTATTTTTATTAACATGTTAATTTAGCTTAAATTTACTAGACAGAATCAAGGCTTCTTCTATTAAAATTCCCCTGTCCACATTAGTATTTTGTTTCAGAGCTAGAGTGAGGCTTTGAAGCACAACTCTCATCTTTACCGAGTGCTGGTTCACAGAGCAGTTCTGTTACATAAAAACCAGACTCCTTTCAGAAGACAGGGAATAGAAAGCTCCTCTAATTCACTCCAAACCCAGGTGCAGAGACTTAGGTATGAGTGACAGTCACACATTCACCCAGTGCCTGCAAAGCGTACGTGCACCACATAGTGCTCCTGAACCACCCAACATGCTCACAAAACCCTCCAGTAGATCCCATGTTACAAACCACATAGAGTTATATCTAATGTCAGCTACAAAATTGTCTATACTCTACTCTTCTCCCATCATCCACTAAGGCTAACAACATAACTCATTATTTCAGTCAAGACAGAAAGGCTTTTTGTCATCATGGGAGGGCATTCTCAACAATGGCAACAAATCACTAACGTGGGGTCCACACTCTTGCAGTAAGGCCATAGAATCATGGAATATCTCGAGTTGGAAGGAACCCATAAGGATCATCAAGTCCAACTCCCTGCTCCTCACAGGACCACCTAAAACCAAACCACATGACCAAGAGAGCCATCCAAACACTCCTTGAATTCTGACAGGCAACAGAATATGCCTTTCATCCTGAGAGATGTAAAGGTATGGCTAAACCAAGCTTGGACTCTGTGATCAGGATACAGCCTCAAGCTTCGGAAAGGCAGGTAGCACACAGCTTCTCCCACAATGCTGAACTGAATCTCAACTCTGCTGATATACCTGTCCTTCCGGAAAGGGTGCCAGTATTCCCTCATCGAGGCCGTGGACAATTACAGGGGATTCATATCATGAGCCCTTCCAGTGAAGTTTGCTGAGATGTCCATAAACTTACCCTGAATCCTCTCCAGGAAGCCCCAGTTGAAGCATTTCCTGCCACAGTGTTAAGAGCACTGAATGCAAATGTGGACCCCATCAATACCCCCTAAACAACTTAGGAACGCACTATCCGAGGCAAGAGGAAATGAACGAGTGTGTTCTTTTGGGTCTGCAAGTATTGCACCTGCTGTCAGGTATCCCTGTTCCAAGAAAAAGACAGTCTTAGCACTCCAAACTCATCTTTCACACCAGGACTTTCTATCAATTGGAGGTGAAACAATTAAAGATGGAAAGACTCCAGAAAGTTCTTCAGCTTGGTTTTTTCCTTAAAGGAAAAAGGGTTCAAAAGGAATGGCTTCAGTTCACTTGAGACATCCTCACAGACCAGCTGTTGTAGCCACAGAAAGAAGTCCACTGTTAAGTCCCCAGAGGACATTGCAGTGGACACTGCCAAACTCATGAGAATGATGGGGCACCAAAGAGCACACGCAGGAACAGAAACAAGGCTCTGCCACATGCGACACTAGTAGTCGGGGCACTGATGTAGGAATTAAGATGTTGTCACCCCCTGGGATGACACTGTGGAATGACATCACTGTACTTCCTAGGGAGGTCTGCAGTCAAAGAAGCCCCATCTTTGGGACAGCTTTTCTTCAGAAAGCTTCAAACTGCAAGTATGGTGATAATGTTAAGCACAGGGGACCAAATAAAACCCAAACCAAACTTTCCAAACTGCTAGTGAAGATGAGAGGAACCTCAGTAACATCTTTGATCTACTGGTCTGCTCTTATTACACCAAATTACTTGCTTGTGGAGACATAGACTATATTTTCATGGGAAGAAGGAGAAAAACTGTTGAACTACTATACAACTGTAATAACTGTATAATACGTAAACTTACCTACAGAAAAGCAGCACCCTAAGGAACTGTCAAGTGAAATTCTCCCTAAACCTTTAGGATGTAATCAGAAGCTCATTCTTATGACAGCTACTGTTATATATGTGTTTACTACTGGACAGAACAAGTGAATATTGCATTGAAACTGAAGACTCAAACTGAGTATTCAAAGAATTCATCTGGTTCTAAAGCAACGGGTATTGCTGATCTAAATGATACTTGAAGACTCTACTGCAATAAAATCTATTGGCATTCAATTCCAGCATCCCTAATGAACTGAAAGAATGAGTGAATTTGTTATAGAGAAACAGAGGTAATTGACTGAAATGAATGGCAAAATTTCTAATTTGTTTCAGTATAATTATTTCATCCACATTTAAAGCACATGTGTGTGTGCATATCTTTCACACACTTCTACAAATATATGTAAAAATATAAACACAGCCATATATATATGTAAAACAAACATTGAGCATCATCTACAAAAATACAATTAAGATAAAGATCAATAAAACATACTGAAAGATATTTTGATTTAAAGTCAAAAGGATGATTAAGAACCAGGTGAGTTTTATGAGAAACAAAATTTCATAAAAAGTAAAACATACCTGATAAAAGTTGGGCCAGAAAGTGCTAATTGCCAGTTCTGCTCTGTTCCAAGTCGCAGTGATAGATGTGTTCCAGATCGGGTTACCAATAGGACCATCATTAACTTTCACATATATATTCAAAGTGCCAGGGCTAGATCCACTCTTGCTTGAAACATAATAGTGGAAATCAATACAATGTGTATCATTTTCTTTCAGATGGGGCAGCAGGAGGTGAGCTTTCTGTCCGGCAAATCTCCCAGATGTATTTACCAACATGAAAGAACCTGCAAAACAAAGTTACTTGTTCAGTTTCTTCTTTATTTTATTTTCCCGTCCTTAATATGGTGATCTGTAATTAAAGCATCATTTAAAAAAAAAAAACAAAACAACAAAAAACTCTTTTGCTTTGCCTCTACCAGCGTAACAGTAATTTGTATTTGGTCAGTATTTAATCTCAAATTAATTTTGAGACTCTCAAGATTCTTTTCCAAAGTAAATAATATTAGAAGCCTTATTTTACAGTTGGAGAAAGAGACAAAAAAAAAAACCAAAAACCACAAACCAAAACACTGAAGAAGTGATCTGCACTGCACTGAATCTACAGATGTTAGAAGAGAATGAGTTGTAGCTTCCAACTATCCAAACATTTCTGTACGCAGAGTATGCATTGGGTTTGCGTGGCCAGGTTTTGGAAGCAGGTAGGCTACAGGGGTGGCTGTGAGAAGTTGCTAGAAGCTCCTCCTGTGTCCAACAGAGCCAATGCCAGCTGGCTCCAAGATGGACTCGCCTCTGGCCAAGGCTGAGCCCATCAGCAACAGCGGTAGCGCCTCTGGGATAACATATTTAAGGAGGAGGAAAAGTTGCTGCACAACAGCAATGGCAGCCAGAGAGAAGAGTGAGAACAGGCAAGAGAAACAACTCTGCAGACACTGAGGTCAGTGAAGAAGGAGGAGGGGGAGGAGGTGCTCCAGGCGAGGGAGCAGAGATTCCCCTGCAGCCCTTGGTGAAGACTATGGCGAGGCAGGTTGTCCCGCTGCAGCCCATGCAGGTCTGCTATAGAGCAGATATCCACCTGCAGCCCGTGGAGGACCCCACACTGAAGCAGGTGGATGCCTGAAGGAGGCTGTGACTCCAAGGAGAGCCCACGCTGGAGCGGGCTCCTGGCAGGACCCGTGACCCATAGAGAGAGGACACCCCACTACAGCAGGTTTGCTAGCACGACTTGCAACCCTGTGGTGGACACACACTGGAACAGTCTGTTCCTGAAGGACTGGACCCTGCAGAAGGGACCCAGGCTGGAGCAGTTCGTGAAGAACTGCAGCCTGTGGCAGGACTCACGTGGAAGAATATTGTGGAGCATTGTCTCCCGCAAAAGGGACCCTGGGCTGGAGCAGAGGAAGACTGTGAGGAGTCCTCCCCCTGAGGAGGAAGGAGCAGCAGAAACAACACGTGATGATCTGACCACAACCCCCATTCCCTGTCCCCCTGCGCCACTTGGAGGGAGGAGGTAGAGAAATGAGGGGTGAAGTTGAGCCCAGAAAGAAGGGAGGGGTGGGGGAAAGGTGCTTTAAGACTTAGTTTTTATTTCTCATTATCCTACTCTGTTTCGATTGGCAATAAATTAAATTAAATAATTCCCCCGAATCAAGTCTTGTTTTCCTCATGATGGTAACCCTTATCTTGACCCACAAAGGTTTTTGTGGTATTTTCTCCCCTGTCCAGTTGAGGACGGGGATAATAGAGCAGTTTTGGTGGGCACCGGCCATCCAGCCAGGGTCAACCCATCACAGGAGTTGGAAGGAAAACAAGAATTGTAAGTGGTCATATGGTGGGATGTAGTATACAATGTAGATGTAGTCTAAAATGTTCTCAATTCCTTAGTCTTACTCTAGATAATCACCAGCTACGTCCTGGACTAATTAAGGGCAACAATTGTCTCCTGGCCTCAAGAGCTATGAAAAATGAAAACACCCAGCGAATTAGTAAGCTTTACAGGAGAAAAAAAAAGAGGGAGGTGGTGTGAATTTTACACTATGGTCCCAACTTAAACAACAAGCAACAAGAAATGTAAAGGTATAATTCAAATAAACTCACATTCAAACAACTCTCACATGAACAGTTAGTCAATTTATGCTCTATTTTTCAGTGCCTATTAATGTGTTTCATTGAAGTTTACCTTCAAAATAATCGTTACAGAATAAGTGTGCAACTAAAGAATCTGAATGACTGTACAGACATTACATAGAAAAATAAAACATGATTTTCAAGACATTAATATTTCTGGGTTGATCTAACACAAAGGAAAGAATTCTATTAATACATATGCTATGATATCATAGAAGGAAATAAAATTCAACACAATATCTACTTTGGAAAGAAAACATCCAAATAAAATACATGAGGTAGTTTAAACCCTGCATTTTTCATAAAAGTCAAGAAATGAATATATTATATTTGTATGCTATAAATGCACAGCTAAGTGCTCTTATAAAAATATAAGCACACACATTTCTCAACCAGTTATTGGAAAACTATTTTTAATTTTTTTCTTTTTTTTTACTTTGATGGGTGATGACATCTTGGAATTTCAATGAGATGCAACCTCTCAAGTAATTTCTTGAAACAGAATGCAAGTACCTTCTTAAACAGGTTTAACTGCTCAATAATACAGTTTTACAGTTACTTCAAATTATTTATCAGTAATAACTTCTCATTAATTTTCATTCTAGACAAAATAAGTTGACAAAAATGGAAATTAATTGTGATACAAAGGAATCTGAATATTTTACTTCCTAAAAGGCATTACTCTGTACTAAGTTTACAGACGGTTAGTTAGTATAACATATTGGGACAAATCCTTATTCATTAGTAATAAGTAGAAGTCACTGAATGTGTTTTCCATACTCTCCTACAGAAAACTTAATTTTTAATTTAGCAGAAGGTAGCAAGAAGGCAAGATTCACATGTTTTTCCATGCAAGGAGTGGTTTCTACTCGTTTGTGATTACACCATACTCAAATCTATAGTACGCACATCTGCAACATTTTATTTCTTGACATGTTTTAGTAATCTAAAATGTAAGAAGGCCATAATCGGGAGAAAAAAATGACACACACCCCACATACACACTATTCCACATGGAGCAGCCAAGAGGTGGCAACCTTGTTCCTAACCTACTGACACAAACACAGGAATAGTCTTTATTACTGCTTTTCACATGTGCTCACACTGTTTCATTCACGCGGTCACAGCAGTACACCATTTTCATATAGAATGTCCTACGTGTTTTTGACATACAGACATCTTCAGATAACTCCAATGCAGAAAGAATCAAATTTACTTCTGCAAAGACATAGTAAGGAGAAGACTCCTGTTTTTATTTTATACAAGGGAGACTAACCAAGTTAGTAGTCTTTGGTCCTTACAACACTTTCTTTAGTATCACAGTTCCTATGTTTTTTGTAGTCTTGGGTTGATCAAAGTATAAAATTCCCCTGTGTTGGAATTTTTGATCCTGTTGTTCAGTGATTAACTAGAATGCTGAAGAGTGAAGAATGAATAGATACGCAGCTAGAACAAGACTTAGTCCTGCTGTATTACTTATAACATATTTCCCCATCTTTATAACACAATAAAGGGTTAAATAAAACCCTCATAAAAACATATTTGGATACAAAAAGGAAACAAATACATTTTTAATTTACCCACATTGATCTTTGCTGAAAACAGGCAGGAACGAAAGCAATATTCCTTCCATCGCTTAGTACATGCCCTGCCGTTCAACTAGTTTATTTAAATTTAAAATGTAAAGCCCTTAAAATATTGCTAAGTTATCAAAGTAACACTTAAAGCATTCATGAGTTCCCTAAAAATTAACTGGCAAGTTTTTTTTTAAAACCTTACCACTGAGAATGCCACATAGACATGTCCATCTTTTCTTAGCCACTTCAAAATTTCAAACCAGTATCTTCCTGATAATCCAACCAATTTCATATTCAGTGCTGCTAAGAGTCCTATAGTCCTTGATAAAATTGTATTTTTAAGAACTATTTAACTTACAGCATTCTGATTAATGTAGTATGTATTGCACAACTGAACCATGTGAAAAAATATCAGTGGCTCAAGAAAAGGAATATAGTCAGGTTGTCCTGAAAATGTCTGTAACTCCTTTGTTGAAAGTGACAAAGTACAGAAGAATATCACTGTAAACAGAATAAATCCTACTTTCCTTTTTTTAAGAAAAAGGAATCTTTAAAGAAAACTAATTAAGCAGCAGTATGTCATTCAGATGTGCTGGTTTAGTTTTTCTGCTAGAAAGTATCTGGTACGCTCTTCTAAGTTCCTAAGGCAAGGCATAGGACACAAACGCATCCTTTTTAATTGTTTGACTAAACTATCACCTGAATCTCAGGAAATAAAGACACCTAGCAGTGCCATGACAGGTAAACTACATCACATAGGTCTTTTGGGACAACTTGATTTCCCACTTGTGAAGGTCTCACCAACCAGAGCCTTCAGAAGCTGAAGTTTCTTCTGTTCCAGCGCACCCGGAGCAGAGCCTTCACTCATACAACTTTTAACAGAGTCGAAAACCAAAAGGACATTCAGCCATCTACTGTGACTTTCTAAACCCAGAGTTGATTAACTAATGCAACTGCTTGCTTTATCAAGCATAGTAACTTCTATTCTAGCCTAAACATACGCTCTAGACAGCATTTAAGGAAAACTTCCCTGAAGCAAGTAGGCATCTAGAGCATGGATCCCGGGACACCTGACTGTCAGAGCCTGGTTTCAGAAGAGACCCAGGCATGGGCCATGACTTGGGTGCGTGAGAATGAGACCCCAAAGTGCCTGTACGTTAAGCTACCTACACTCAGCCCATTTAATGCAGAGTCATTTCAAGCCCGCCAATGAAGAAAAGCTGAATATAGATACATCTGTAACACTATTCACCTTTGAAATTGTGTGCTTTGCTGGAGGTACAAGAATGTGCTCTGTCTGCCTAGAATAACTAGCACTGCTTTTTTTTTTTTTGGAAGATAAATGTTGAGGTCTTTTCTTTCAGTGGGCCGGATAACATGAAACGTGCACACAAGTCGTCTCAGGTACACACAACCACCAGCACGTGAGCAAATCTAAAGTTCAGACATAAGCCATCGACATTCGGGGGGGGTTGACTACAGTTAAGCAAAAAGAAAACACAGATAACAAATTTCACGGAAGCCCCCAGTCAGTGCCTTAAACTTTCATTAGCCCTTGTCTTTGAAAGGCTTCCATCTCATGAAGGAATCCAAAATTTTCTTTGAGAGTATCTGTTTTTCCAGGAATGTGAATTCTGATAAAGATCAATTCAGCTCCTACTCCTAGTTTTAACTATAGATCGCCCCACAAGAAAAAGAACTAATATGCATTAAGATGAAAAGACTTAATCATTAGAGAGAAATCATTATGTTTTACTTAGAGCAATAAAGTGTGTGTAATGAAAAGAAATGAACTGAATGCATTAAAATCTTTCTTACAATTTTTTTCCCAAATCTAGTCATTTTATCTTCATTGTTAAGTAATGCAGAAATTTTCTCATTCAACTTTTACTATTGTCATCTGTTAAATGGATTGCTGAAATAATACTATGCCAGATGGTTATATAAATCTAAAGTATGTGGATAAACTCAATACACAAGTAAACACTTAATTTTGACAAAAAAAGAAAAAAAAAAGGGGGGGGGGGGGGGCCCCCAGCCATAAAAAAGGACACACACCCTAAAAACACCCAACAAAAAAAACCAACCCAACAAACCACCCACAACATCCTATCTAACAGTGGATCAGTTCTCCAGAATTGTTTTTCACATATTTAGGTACCTGACAAATACATATGAAAAATAACTGCAACTATTCACCGGTATATCTACTAGGAAAGAGTTACTTGCCAGAAAATAAGCACTCAACAAGAAAACATGCAAAGGAAGAGACAGCAAGTGCATATATTACTATAAATGTATTCCTTTTAAAGCGACTAATTTCCTAGATGTGCTTTCATGTTTAAAAACTTGGATGATGTGGATGCCCCATCCTTGGAAGTGTTCAAGGCCAGGTTGGATGAGGCTTTGAGCAACCTGGTCTAGCGGGAGGTGTCCCTGCCCCTGGCAGGGTGGTTGCAACTAGATGGTCTGTAAGGTGCCTTCCAACCCAAACTATTCTGTGATTCTACGACAGTTTCCTCAGTCAAAAAGCTTAAATAGGATTTACGTGGGTTCAGTGCTTAGGTCTATGTTTAAGCACTAAATGCAATTCAACAGTTCAAAAGTACACACTGAAATCAAACCGAGAATAAAATCTAGGGTAGTTGATGGTGCTCAGCATCCATTAAATTCTGGCCTCTTTAATCCACAAACTTGCTAAATCATCCATATTTCATCATTTTACTCAGAGTGTTTAAATAAACAAACTGGTGAATTTGCTACAGTTGCTGTTGTTGTTTACCACTCCTCACTGCAAAATGTTTCAGCAGTAATTCAGCAAATATTTGGTTCATTAAAATATTAACTCTAAGAAGATGGAATACTTGAAAAAGAAAACATAAACTAGAGTTGCTTCAGAATAAATGGGCAATCGAACATCCCAGTAATTCTCATTAGCATCAATGCAAATTTTCTGTGAAGTAAGCATAGAGGAAAATGAAATTTTGTACACAAAAAGATGCCCAAAAGATAGAGTGACACAAGAAGTGGGGTGGGGGGAAAAAATAAATGTATTTGTTTAAAAAGAAAAATATCTGACAACTGAAAAAGCAATGTACTGTCCTACAAAAATGATGGAAATGGCACAGGAGAGATTTTCCAGTCACTTCTGCAAGTTTTCACCATGTCACATCACCTTGTTAAGAGACACTTTTTATACTTGGAATGTCAATAGCAATGAAACTGAATGCAGTATCATTTTTCATGCATGAAGAAAATGTGACTAGCAAGCAAAGAAAGTTACTTTGCTGATTTTTCACCAGTGTTATACATGGCTGAGGAAAAATTACTAGTTTTCCTTCCAGACTGTGACAACAGACATGACCTATACAGGTTATAATCGCAATCCTATTTTGTTTTCATTGATACAATAATAAGTACAAGTTAAAAAAGTACTGGTGTTTAACTTATTTAGGCATCAGTACTGGTTGATTTTGATGCTCAGTATTTGAAAAACGTGCTAAATGAAGGAAAGCAGAAAGTTTGATTTTAAGAGCAGCTATTCTATGTATTACCTTATTAACAAAACACCCTTCAGCTGCAGAAAGATGTCTCTGTAAGGCTGAAAAGTATCAAAAATACCTTTTATCAAAAATGCCGTGATTAGATAGATATAAAGGGTGACTTTTTATTAACAAACCAGCATTACCTAAATGTCAGTGAACCCTACTGCCATCACTCACAAGGGGTGGCTGTCTTTTACCAATAAAATACCACTGACTGTGACTGTTTTGAGTGCCCAAGCCTAAGTATGTCACTGCCCAAGATACTGGAAACTCCTGTGCATATGCAGATGAATTGCAAGGCTCAAGCGTAATGAGTCCCACCCTCAGACAAAACAAAGTTAATATGTAAGTTCTTTTATTATATTTTATAAACATGTGGCGGGATCATGTTGGATGTACTGCAGAAAGCAGAAGACCTGAATTTAATAACAGCCAGCCTTGGACATTAATTCCCAAAGCTAGTAAATAGAAAAGTTTTTGCCTGCGGTATTTTTTCTTTTTTTCCCTACTATTTACTAATTTTACAGATAAAGGAAAATAAGTTTCAAGGTAATATTTGAAAAAAATGGAGCTGCTGTAATTCGAGAAACCTCTCAAAGTATGACTAGCACTACCTAAAGAAGCCAGAACTTCTCCTCAGATGCACCACTTGCAGATGCCGTGCAGTAGGTAAATGCACATAAACATCAGTGCCGCTTGCGCCCCTGAATTGGCACAATGAGGTGTGCCAAAATACACCAGTTGAGAGTCTTCCCTTCAAAGCCTCAACTAACATCCATCAGTTCTGTTGACTTACTTACAAAACATCATTGTCTCAGGTGAATTTTAAGCCTTCTTTTGAGCAGTATTTCCTCATTTTAAATTCCATGTGATAATTTTAAGCATTATTTATTACCCATCCTAAAAAAATAATGAATCATCTCAACTTTCAAGTTGTCTTACAAATTTTCAACTACTAAAAGCCTTGAAAAAAAAATAATCTGTTAAACTATTCCATCATAAATCCTGTATATTGTTTGAAAAGATCAAGCCACCCCTACCCTTAATGCCATCTTCATTTTAGCAGAACAACTAATAAGCCTAATAAGCCTTTTAATTCTTTCACCAAATTCAATTCTTCAAATTCTTCCTCATCTCATATGCACAGTCACATCTTCCATTATTTTGTTAGAAATTGTTTTGATCGAACACAAACATGAAATCACATATTTCTGAATCATGTGTTTCTGCAGTCCCTTTTCCAATAGCCAGTAGTAGCTAAAAGAACTCCTTTCTGATGAATGCTGTTTGTTTTTTCAATCCCTTTCAATATTTAAAGAATTTCAATATTTAATGAATTTCACTATTCATCCTGTAATCTTTGTTCTGTTTCCTTTATGACTGTTCAACATTTTCAAACACAGTATTGACATGTTGAAGGCTGTTTCTTATATAACTAGTATTACCTCTTTGCAAAAAGGAAGCAACGTATAGCAAGTCCATAGACACAAAGTTCACAATCCATTAGAGAAAACAACAGCGTGTGGACAAATTCTGTCTACCTGTGTCTAAAGTTTCAGATTCCATTTCTGAACCAACCATTGTATTTTAGAAAAAACAGAAAGCAAAGTAAGAAAATGTAAATTATCCATATGTTGGAGTACACCTTATGTTAATTAACGAAAATAAAAATGTCCTCTGGTGAAGAGCTAACTTGAAATAAAAATATGAAGATTAGAGGGGAAGAAAAGGAAATTAAGTGAGGAAGGATGGAATGGAGTGTGTTGAGGAAAATATATCACATGAAGATTCATGACTCCAGGACATGCAAATCCAGACCCAGGGAGACTTTTCAAATGCAAAGCTATCCAGAAGCATCTCCCCAGGACTGGAAAAGACAAACTCAGTGTGAGTATTCTAGAGCAGGGAACAGATAAATATTTGAAACGATCAATTTCAATTAACTGAAATTAGAGGACAGCATGTATCTCACCAAAGTCTCCTTTACATAAATTAATGTGAAAACAAATTGGACTTATTTCTGCCCTCAACCTTGAAGAGAGACAGCCTTTAACAGAAGGCATTCAGCATTTCTGAGATGAAGGGGTAAAGTGTTGACCCAGATGAGGCTGTCATAGTAGACACCCCCAATCCATTTTCAAATCAGTACAGCTTCAGAATAAGAACAAAGATCATTCTTTGAATATATACATCCAAACTGTGGGAAACTATATACTGCTAAGTATTTCCTCCATCTTCCACTGATGGTAAAGTTGACAGATTACGCGAAACAAAAAGAAAAGCCAATAGTATTGTCCTACAGCTGGATGGTTGGTATGCAGAAGATGACGAGTCTCTGGTTTGTGAACCATATGTGCACTTAAAGAATACTGAAGAGAACAGTCATCTGAATTAAAAATACCATACAGAGTATTAATAGAAGGGAAAACTAAAGCTTCTCTGGCTTCAACGTTGTGGGTGTAGAATACTGTTGATTTAGAACAAAGATAAGTTAATGCTGGGTTTGTATAAAACCTTCTGAAGGGTTTGCACGTGAACTGCAGTTCCACTCGTGAAGCAACTTGAAAGATTTATTTTTTTTTTTTTAAAAGGAAACCTGACTTGCCTGAACATAAGGCAAACGCAATGACAAGGTAACTCCCCCTCTGTTTGATATGGGGGGTTGAGTGCAGCATGAGCACCGAAGTCTCCAAGGAGTTGTGCTACTCCTCTTGACCCTGGGCCACCCTAGATGCAGCCCAGCCCCAAAGCAGTAAAGCAGTTTCACCACAGGCAGGAGAAGGTTTCCTTACCAGCCCTAGTCACTCAGAAAATCCATGGACAGCTAACTAGCCAAGGGATATAATTGCTTGGGAGAGGGGATTTTTCTATTTGTTTTTAAAGAACTTGTGCTCCAGTTGGGCTTCAAAGAGACAAGTTTGATGCATGACAGCATTCTTGTTTAATTTCTATAAGATCCCTCATCCCATATTTCACCTAACACAATATGCTCTGGCAGCTCCACCAGCAGCTTCTACAGCAAGTGAGAACTGTGCTACAAACCGTTAAAACAGTAAACTGATTTATAAAACACACTTACAATAGACAGCTTCCCACAAATGGTACACAAAGTCTTCTTCAAATTCCCTCAAGAGTCCTCATGATGCAGTCAGCTGGATTTCTTTAAAGCTGGCCTAATACCTTTTACCAGCTATAACATTTTTTTAACTTTTATGCTATGACTGGATCTCAAATATGCCAGAACTTTGAGGTAGACCTGTCTGCACCTTTTCTTTAAAGTGAACACACCAAAAAACACCACAAGGGCTTTGAAGAAGCAGTGTTTTCTTAGAACATAAACTTGAACAAACTCTCTTCTGTCTGAAAAGGCAGATTCTTTCGGGTGAGAGAGATAAAATACAGCCATCTGAAAACAAATACCTTTTCTGCCCAACTGTGTCTTTGCAACAAAGGCCCTTTTCCTCCAGACCTGCTTTTCACACTAGCAACTTTCAATAGCCTCTACAGTTTCAACAAACTCTACTTGTTCTCCTCTGGGTCAACAGAAAAATCTCCCCTCTTTTCATCATCTCTGGCCTGGTTTTATGTCTCTTCCCCATTATTCTAAGAAAACTCGCCAAGTGCAAGCTCTCCAGTCAGCCTGCCCTGTTCTTCCCTGGAAAAGCTTGTCCTGTGGCCAGGTGCTCTCAAAGAAGAAATACTCACCTCCCCTTCAAAGAACTGCCCCGACCGAAAAAGCGTGCAGTTACCAACCATGGACACAGCATATCACAGCATACACTGTGCATACAAAAAGTAATTTTAAGAGATACCTTGAACCACTATCTCATTGTCATAATCAGAATGAAAATACGCGAAGGAAGATTTTTTTGCACATCCCTTCTGTTTTCAAGGAAATAAGATGAAGTTTCCAACCTCACAAACAGAATAAAACTTGTTTAGCACAAAGGCTCTTTCCCTGCCTCCAAGGGCTACGCTCACAGATGCTTCCTTGCTTTGTTCCTAATAGGGTGCAGATCCACCAGTTGATTCTTTAGCCTGTGTACCTACAGTGAGACTGGAAGAAGAGGTCTGCTAGACACAGCTGCTAAATCTATCCTAAACAAAATCAGGAAGTACAGGATTCAGTAAATAAAGGATTGAAGGATACGAATAGAAATAGTAGTAATCAACACAGTGATGAACAGGTCTTGCTAAAAGAAAAACTGGTTCTATGGTTGGAGGGGATTGCAAGTACTGCTGAAAAAGCAGCTAAAGATATAAAAGACTTCTGTGAAGCGCTTAACATAGTAAACAGAGTAGAGCAGCATGACAGAACACATCAAATCTATTAGAAGCTGAATAACTGCAGCAACTGTTAGAAGAAATCCCAGTAAAGAAGGGATGAGGTTCTGCTAATGGGGTTCTCTTTGGATCACCATGAAACTAGATGCTATTCAACTTCTTTAAGAAGAATATAACATATGTAAAATTGTTTCTGCAAAAAACTGCAATAGTTACAAACACTGGCAAAACAATACAAAGTGAGTAGCCAAATCTAAGCTACTCTCAGGACTTGGGGTGAGTCCTCCTCTCCCAGGCTGACAGACCCAAGGTTGCTGCAGCTCCACGTCCCCAGATCCAGCCAGTGGTGAGGCTTCCCAACACAGACAGACAGACACACACACGGAGAAAGACAGCCTCACAGATATACAGCCAGAAAAACAGTGTCTTTAGTGGCACCCCTATAAACACACACAGCATTCACGCAAACAGCACGGACATCCCCACCCTGTTCCTCCTCTCCAGCTAATGGGAATTTCAGTCTGCTAGCAGAACCCTCACCCTGCTCCTCCCCAGGTGCGAGTGCCCAGACCCAAGAGCCCCTGACTTTCGTGGTCCCACACCAGCTGCTGGAACTCAAATCTCTTCTACTACCTTCTGGTTACCCTGGTTTGAAGTTCATGAGCATTCACACACACACGGAAAATGAGAGCGCACCCCTACACAAGATGGTTTGAAATAGGATTTAATAAGAACACAGGATAGACTACAGTGATCAAGCATCAACCAGGCAGAGTCCTGACCACCAGCATACGGAGTGGTCAGCTATTTAGAGTTGATAAGCCTCTTTTATCCCTTTATCTCTTTATTCTTCCCATGCTTGCTCCTTCCCAATCCAACTTCACTCATGCCTTTGGTCCCCACATTAACAGTGCTAGATGCAGTAAGGGCAGCAAGCAAAATTGCAGGTCACATTTTCCAATGCATCACTTACCTATCAACGTGTATTTTATTACAACTTGTCATTCAAAGCATGAGACAGTTGTTTTGCCACCAAAACCAAATATCTGTAAAACTAACCTGCACATGCCAACAATTAATGCTATAGCACAGAAAGCCTCCCTTCTTTCCTAAGCACATTCTCTTTGCTTCACCGCCAATAACATTAGTCTTTATTTTTGTAAACCATTCAACCATGTAATTCAGCATTTAAGAAACAATACTCAGGAGCTAAGCAGAAATCAGCTTTAACATGTTTCAGGGTAGCTCCTGGGGTAAACCAGTTGCTCTTCAGGTAAAAGCTTTGGTGAAGTAAATATAATAAGGCAGGTTGTGGGGGAACATGGGTTGATGCTGCACGTTACCCTTATTGAAAAGGGTCATCTCCAAGAACAGGGTTAAGTGCTACTGGTGCTTTTCTCCCTTCCCAATGACAGGCTGAAAGGTTTGTTAAACACAAAGGTTAATACAAAAAGCTTCTCAAGGCCCAAAGACAGTGAGCTTTACAACGTTTACAGAAATTCAATTTTATTTCAGCTTTAGGTTGCTAGGTTAATGCTTGGCTAACGATCATACCTATGTATACTCTTCCGAATTTTAGATCACCCCTGCAATAAGTTACTTTTCATTTGAAAGCAGACTGTCATTGTACTTTCTGCCTACAGTGTCCTCTAGAAAAAGAGTACTGCCACCTGGTCAATTTCCTAACTACTGACAAGGCAGATTGTCATCACAATAGTATTAGGTGTGTAAACTACTACTAAGGTGTTGCACAGATTGGTATTTGCAGTAACACAGCACATGCAAATGACATCCATATTTTGAATTCCACTCAAACGTCTAATAGTTTGCCAAAGAGCTGTAAGATAGGAAAAAACCCAACACTGCTATATTGCCTATGGCACTAAATCCCACAACAATACAGAGCCTTCTGAAATCTAGTTTGACATAACAGTAATTTTAGAAGCATATTAGCCTCAAGGGCCATTCCGTTACTGGAGTAATTTACTCCTGGTTTTATGAGTGCGAACAAAGATAACTCACAAGAAATCTACCTTATCTATCAAAGGGTAAGGCAGAATAAAAACAAACCAAAACAACTCCACAGACCTACAGTAGACTACAGGGTAGTATTTAACCTACTCTTTTGAATCAAAGCAAACATCTTTTTTGTCATCTGTTTAATACGCTCATCTGAAACCTCCCTTAGCGTGGAACATATATAGCTTCAATTCTTGTACGTCCATGTAAAAAATCCTGCTTGGCAATTAGAAGCTTGCCAGTATAAGTACAGTCGCAGATGCTTCCCTGAAAAACACACTTGTATTTGGGGTTTTTTTTCTGAGGTGAATCACTAATTGAAACTACAAAACACAAGTAGTGGGGCTTTTCCCCCAGTTAAACTACAAATTATTTAGATTAGCATTTACTGCATTTTTCCTTCATGGAAACACTGAAGAGACCTTAGGTAAGACTTGCTGAGTAAAATTTTAAGCACATCAGGGCCTGTGTTTAGCTGCTGAGCAACGGGATGGCTCAGGACCTTTCATCTTCAGCCTGTCCCCAAAGGAAAGCACCATGTTACACCAGTGTAAAGGCACTCACCTGCCCCATGGCAACTACATGACACTTTAAGGTTTAACAGATAAGCTACTGCACCTTCACAGGCTACGTTATACACTTTAGATATCTACCTTTTATTGTCTCATAGCAATTAGTCTGGACAGTCAACCTATATTATAACAATATGAAAGTGTTAAAACTGATACAGTAGCATATGCAATTGCAGCTGTTATTTCAAAACAAACCCCAACGAAACAAAAAAAACCGACCACCACCATGAATTGAAAATCTACTTTTAAAATAGAATTTAATTCTGGTCTACATCAAGATTTATATATGTGTGTGTATATATCTGCTTGAAATACTGCATTAATTGGACTTATTCTATACAGGAATTAGAGATCCATTACTTCTCCATTCCTGGTTTTCTTTCTCTCTTTTTAATGCACAGCCTTTGCCACAGAAGCAGTTCACAGTGTTTTCTACAAATTGGTATATAAAGCCATGTTTCACTTAGGTTTTCTCCTCTTAGGGATCCTGTTACACTTGGCAACAATAGAGAGAAGACACACATATCTTAAGAGTTCAGACTTCTTTTTCCTACCCGATTTCCAAATTCTAAAGCAAGTAAAAATAGAGTTATCCTAGGTCTAAGTTATATGATAGGGTTACATTAAAGGGTTTCAGTACATGACAAATGGAAAAAAAACCAAACCAAAAATAATTTAAGGGATAAGGATTGTATTTGCTTAAATAACATATTTAACTATTAGTTCCAAAACTTTGAAGTCTCCCCTCCAAAATAGAACTCTTTTTGCAAAAAACACCTTCTTGGCATTCCAGGAAGAAAAAATACTTACTCTTGGCTATTTCATTCTAGACAGGTTAACTACTACAGTACAATTTATCTTTAAAGGCTCTTATCTAGAAGAGATTACGTCACGAACTACATCACAAATAATGAATACTGTGCAGGTTGCCAATTTATCTGTGTTTATTCACAAAATAATTTCCTTCACTGTGGCAACAGACAGACTTTCCAAAGCCATCTGCACACTGATAAAATGAGAATTTTGCCTCTTATTCTTCTAAATAGACTTTTTCCAAGCCCCAGAAGGAATTGGTTTTAAGTCTCATACTGCTACGGCTATTTATTATGTCCTTGTTTTTCACAACTTTTTTTCACCATAAACATAGCAGAAAACATCCCTAAATCATTTAACTGGTGTAGATAATGAAGACAACATAGTTATCCCATGGATCTATATATAACTTTCTTCCTGTGCAGTCCCATGGAGAATATTGTTTCATATACCTGCTTTCAGGTTCTAGTCTGCTACAGACACATTAAAGATATTAATTAGGGCCTGAGTCATCACTGAAACAAGCCCTCCAGTTTCCATGATTCACTATCCCAGGAATTAGACTGTTACACTCAACAGAACAACAGGGTTGGGGTTTTTTTCCAAGAAGGAAAGCATAAGACTCCAATTAACATAAGGGCTTAACGATGTGCTTAAGTACCATTCAGGAAAGCACTTAGATACTTACTTAATTTGGCTTCAATAGGATTAAAAATTGAGAAGGTACATGCATAATGTTTCTGCATGATGCCTTCTGGAGCTCTGAGTTCCTGCTATTGCAGGAACCTGACATTTCACAGCCTATTTAAAAATTGTTAACTGAAATACCATTGTATTCATGGATACAATTTTCAAAAATACGTAAGTGATACAGAAATCCTAGAGCTGATTTCATGAGAGCTAATTTGTCAACAAAGTACAGTAGCTAACGACAGCAATTTAGGAGCTGCAAGCTGTAAAATTATATTGGTGCATATGTGTGCTGTGCATATTAGTAGAGCATCTGAAGTAACCCTTGCCCCGAGAAGGAAGTGCCAATTAATTCAGCAAAACTCAGACTCCTATGTCCTGAAACTACTTATTCCAACAATATTTAGGCATTTCTCAGCAGACTTGTAATTCCCAAATTGCCTAGAGCAAATGAAACACGCAGAACCATATTCAGTACCACTCAGTATGGTGCTTTCAGTTAATTTTTTTTTTTTTTTTTTTTTTTTTTTTTTTTATAAGAGTGGCTGGTGGTCCATAAGGAAAGTTAAGGCTTGGCAGCAGTGCTCAAGGCAAAAAAGTACGGACGATACTGACTTAAACTCTTGAAATTTCTTTTTCAAGCCCAGAATTTAATCCAGATGTTAAACATTAAGGCATTTGAGTGATTCTGAAGGGGGAAAAGGGATTAATATGCGTTTTCACTGCTGTGAAAGGGGAATGTGTATTTGCACATATTTAAAGTCTGCCACAGAATCAAAGAGAAACCAAACTAAAAGATAGGAAACACTCTGCACTTTCCTTCTTCCTTGACTTTGTATTTGCCTTTAAAGCTTCCAGGTTGAAATCTGGGCGGGATACCACAATCCCCCAGATTTCATGACATACTAGCCAAGCAAAAACTAGGGAACTAAAGTGATGTTCTTTTAGATCATGTCACCTTTCCCTCCTCTCCCCCCGGCCAATAATTATAGCCTGGTATCCTCAACAACCCATTCTGCTCCCCCATGCTTCCCATGGAAATGTGTGTCTCTCCCCTCTGCACTTTTGAGGGATGACTTACCCGGCCAGCCCCAGGCCACCATTTGTGGTCCCTTCCCCGCTGTGGCTGTCCCCTGCCCAGCTGGGCCTGGCTGGCAGAGGAAACCCCCCCCACTGGGGCCCATACTCCGCGCCAACAGGAAGGGTGAGCAGCCAGGGGTCCGGGGCAGGCGCAAACTCCCACCGAAGGGAAGGAAGGAGCACAGGGTCCTCCGGCGAGAGGACAAATCCCGGCCCTCAGGCCTGCAGGGGAGGAAGCAGGACACCAGCCATGGCGCCCACAGCTCAGACCGGGAAAGACTGACACGTTACACGTGCCACATTCACCGCCTTACTTGTCCTTCCCCACTCCCAGGACGTTATACATGTTCCGCAAATTCTTTTGTTAGTTTGGGTGGGGTTTTTTTTTTTCCTTCAAATAATGCTTGTTGCGATGCATCCCTCACCGGCCCCCAACCAGAGCAGCCCGTCCCCACTGCAATGCCCTCTGCAGCAGGGAGGGGAAGGCCGACCGTGGCAACGATAGCCACAGCAGGGTTTTACGACAAATATGCCTTAACGCACCCACCTGTCACTCATCATTAACATGTTTCACATCAACAGCTTCTTATTTCTGCCCCCCTGATATTAAGAGCAAATTGCTACGTTTGAGCAGGCAGTCTTAAGCTGGGCCTTGTCTCTAGGTAACCGCAAAAGCAAGCGGCGTAAGCAATACTTTAGGTGTAAGTATGCCAAACTACTCATGAAGTAACGGTTCTGCATTTTTAACATTCAATAAAAAAATTAGTTTCCAAACTGACTCATATTTATTATGTCTGGCTGTAGCTTAGTTAGACTACAAGACGATTTGAAGTCTCAGTTCCATTAAATCGCCTTTCCTTGTCTGCAAACACAAACTATTTGAAGCACTACAGACCTTTTTTGTTGTGATTTTTAAAGCCTGTTTCACATAACAAAATAAGCTACACTTCAACAGCATTTTAGGAGACAAAAATCTCCAGAAACACTATGAAACATTATCATAATGAACCAGATTACATTAAAATATTAGAGGAAAATGAAAATCCTAAACTGAATAATTGCTAGACTCAATTACTCTTTACAATGTAATAAATACTTTGTTTTTCATTGACTACAACTTGGTGTCAAAACCAGGAACACTAAGCATAGTGACATAAATTCATTTTTAGGCAAACAACAGAATCACTTGGATTTACTGGAGACACTAGCATGTTTTCCCTCCTCTGATCTCACTTGTCGCCTTCTTATTCTGTCTAATGCAATTATGGTACTTAACATCATTTTGCTTTGGTTTACCAAAACCAAATTTGCAACACCGCAGTTCCTTCTCCTGGAATTTTTGCTGTGATCCTTTGAAGCCTGGCTACCTTACTTCTGCAAATATTTTCAAGTGTTTTAGTGGTGAAGTTTCAAATAAAGGAAACGTGTACCAAATTTTAAAGACATATGCAATCAGCCCAGGAAAAACTTGCCAAGGAAATCATCTCAGTTGTAGAATATACTCAAGCTAAAAACTTCACTTATAGCACAGATTTTTTTTTTTTCTTAATCAGCTACTTTAAAATTAATAACAACAACTCCAGTAGTTAGCCAAGATAAAAATAATATAGGCCTCATTTTCCAGTGTACTTTGTGTGTGTTAGACCGAACATCCAGACTCCAAGCTATATATTCAAACCAAAATGGAGATGGAATTATGGTGGTAGGCACGGTACTGTAAATACACTTTTAAAAATTATTTTGGAAGTTGATTTGTTTTGAAACAGATGCCCGCTCTTCCAGGTTCCTTACGAGTCCCAAGTCCCTTCTTCAGAAGAGCTAGAAAATAAACTATGAATAAAACCACCCCTTACAAAACACCCACTCTCTGAAGCACAGTGAAAAGCCCAGATCCTCAGTCAAACTGGATTGTTTGCTAAATCTGTTGGATTAACCTGAACATCGAGCAGTGCTCACTCGCTCACTCTCTCTTTGTTACACTTAAAGTATTTTTCCAAGTCATCTGTATTCTTTTCCTTCTTATCACCTGCTGAACACAAGAGGAAAGTTGAGAATAGTCTACTAAAAAGCGAATGCACACGTAGCAGATGCCAGTAATCTTTTTCACATATTGCACAACTATGGATTTAAAAGTTCAGAGATTAAGATTTAAGAACACATTGAAAACATTTGAAATAAAATACTTGTAGACATATTTCTCGAAGTCTGGGGATATTTTAAACAAATATTCCAAAACGCCTGCTGAGACACAGACGTTGCTATGTGGAATACAACAAACAGCTATGTACTAAATGACATTTATGCACAGAATGAATTATTTGTCATGCTAAAGAAACTGTGCACTGCTGTTCGCAGTTGTTTATAAAGTTTGCGTTAAGTACTGTAACTATAAAAGTCTGTTGAAAATTAATCCTCTCTTTACTCTCTTATTTAAGTCTCCAGAGACAGAGAAGAGTTTTTTAATCATCTGAAATGTACTTATTTTAAAAAGAAAGAAAACTTTTCAGTTAGGCAGCAACATCATCCATTTTGTAACACTCAAACTTGATTTTTTTGTGCAGACTAACTCGACAGTCTGATGAACAATTCATCTCGCCGTATGATGAAAAATTAATAGATAAATGCATCTAGGCTATTCCTACTCTTTGCTCATCATTTTGATAAGGCTTGTCATGATATAGGAGGTAAAAACTCACTAAGCTTTAACAGAATGTAAGTTAATTTCCTGAAAGAATAATGTAAGGGAGATTTTTATTAAATCCTAATTACTTCTACTTCATTATCACTTCAGTAGGTGGATTGGCTGATATCATTATTGTAATGGAGGTCAGTGAGAATGAATCAGTCCAGTCTTAGAAATATACTGCTTTCTCACATCTTTTCATAATAGTCTGTCACATTTTCTTGTATTTCAGTAATAAAATTCACAGAGGTCATACTGGGAAAGTGAAAAAGCAATGACTGAAAGGTGTCAACGGTAGACAAGCTCTTACTGCCTTTTTAAAAAAAACTTCATCCAGAATTTCTTCCGGTTGTAGGGGCTGGCAATATTCCTATTATGAAATAATTCAACTTTCAGCCTGGTTTGACAGATGTGAAGAATGTGCTATGCATCTCCGTGTTTTGTCAAAAGTCAGGGGTAAAAATTCTGGAATATATTCTGACAATGGCTACTTCAGGAGTGACCTACAGCTTTGCAAGTCTAGCTCAAGCAAGTTGACAGGAATAGTCTTGAACTTCTGTTTTCTCTAGAATCGGCTTTTTTCCCCTCAGACGAGCATTTTAAAACAAAACAAGATCAGCACTAAAACTAACTCAAGTGATTACAATTCATAAGCCTGTTACACCGATTTAAAATTCTCTACACTTAATTAGAAAAATTGCTGTCTTGATACACCCTGAGTAAACTTCATCAACAGTAGTCCATAACTACTGTTTTCCAGTCCTTCAAAATAAAAAGCAAAGGAGTAAACAAAGGACTTGGAAAAGAATAAAATCCTATAAAACCCAATCTCTTTAAGAACTAGACTTTGTAAAAACTATGTATTTTTATGAAAAGTTAGGATTCCTAAAGAAAGGATTTTTTTTTGAGTTTAGCTAGTTCGCTATTTTGTTATTATTAACAAGTACTGCTGTTTATATCACACCTAAAAAAAATAGTTTAAGATTCTCACTGCTCATGTTCTTAATTCTTTCCTTAAATTTCTGGAGTTTCCTGTCCTGCCACACTCTACCTAACTTCTTTGCCCCACCAGGGATGCCAGCCTCATCAAACTCTGGTTTCCTCCTGACCATTTCCCTGATGTACCTGCCCTCTGACCCCCCTTCAACAACCCCTGCCCCTTTATTTCTTCAATTAAATCAGTTTGAAGTTTCAATATATTAACAGGCCAAAGAAGTTAACTGATCAATTTTGCCGTTTCCTCTGCCTTGAATCCCCATTCCTTAATTTCTGTTAACAGGAGCTACAGCTACCACAATTTCTAAAACCATAGCTGGATAGTATACATAAATATTTATTTATATTGCTTGGTTTGTCCTGTCCTGACCTGACCTCGTGGGTACCAGGAAGATTGCTACAAGACAGATGGCATCTTTGAACTTAATTAGAGGTAAGTGGAACTATGCAAATAGCAACATATACCTGATCTAAACACAAAATCAGGGTCATAAAGCTATAGAAAGCATCCACATCCTTACATCCATCAGTTACCTATCCACCAATTACATGTGCCAAACTACACATGAAAAGCATTCTTTAGATGAACTAATTTCAATCCTGGATTAAAGAACTAAAATGGTATTTCATACCCTTGAAATCTCATATTATTTTCTAACAGATGGAAAACAGTGATTGAGCCAGAATACCAGCACTTCAGTTATCCTCTGTACTAAAAAGATGTTTTTTTCTCTTCTTCTTCTAGAGTAACACTAGTTCGGTCAATTTAAAAAAGAAAAAAAGGAAAAGAAAAGAAAAATCTGAAAATACTGAAGATTTTCAGAGATGCTAAAAAGAAAAACCATTTTCAGGGTTCTCAAATGGCCAAGCAAATCATTACCAGGAAATTACTTTTTAATCAAACATAAGGAGGAAAGCAGAAAGCATTTAATTCCCTACAACAATACAGCACGTGCTTAAACAGTTAGAAAACCCTGTTTGGACTTCAAGCGAGACCATAGCCCCAAAAATAACTAAAACTCTAATATTTAGCTTATATCCACATTGAGATTGAAACTCATATTCTCCCATAGTTTACATTTCTTTACAAATGTCCAACATAAAACATCTGGTCACTCTGCTATTGTTTATGATTTTCCATCTGTCTCAGCTAGGACAACAATTATAGACCAGCTATTTTTCCTTTTACGCTGCTCAGCTGCAGTTAGTAAGGTTAGTAAGACCTAGAGAGAAATCTGCAATCCTTCCCCATCTTTCTTTTTATTTTTTTTTTTTAATTGTCTGAGCATAAGGAAGAATGGATACTTAGTACTGTAATTACTTAATAATGGCTCTGATAGTTAAGTAGCACAGATAAGTAGTATTTTAGGGCTGAATGTGTCATGAAAGCTCGGATAATATGATAATAGAGTAATATAAACACTCACTATTTAAAAAAAATAGTTGGCGTTTTAATAGAAAATCCAGTGGAAATAATTCTGCTGAACAGTCTACTAAAAGCTCTATAATTTATATGTTTTTCCTTATCCTTCTGCTTTGCTCTTCCATAGATCTTCACACAAACATTTTGCAGCTTTTAGCCTCAAAATGGTCAAATTGATCCTAGGTAAAAAGAGATTCTCGAGTCTTGCAAATTATCACCAAAGATGCTGAAAAGAATGACTAGTACCCATGTACACCCGCACAGTGAGTCAGTCTCTAAAACAAAAGGCTTGGAAATGGAGACAGGAATCTCAATTGCCAAAGAAATCTCTAGCCCTTCAAAAGCAATCTGCATCACAAATCTGCATCACCTGATAATACTTGGAAATTTAAAAAAAAAAAATTTAGTACTGGTGGCAAGTAATATCAGAATACCAATGTTTATGTATGACTGCAATGTAAAATGGATCTAGAGAGAAACCCTCAAATTTGGGGCACTTGACACAATGCTCTGTCTCTGGGTAAAGGCTGAGAGGCTTTTTGGAACAGAATTCCCTAAAGAATATGAAGGACCTTTGCCAGCCTTGCACTAATATAAAGAGAAACTTCACCTGGGTCAGCTGAGAGGCTGGAGCTCACTGCGGTGGGAAAGATAAGCAACATTCAAAGCCAAATCAACATCTTTCATCTTATGCAGGGATACCTGCATTGCTTCTAGTGTATTTCTTCAGAATAGTTAGCCAGTAGTTAGCCAAACATCCATTACAAAAAGTTTGTATTTTACCAATGCCTCTTTCATTAAGGTTGTTTTTTATTTCAAGGATGGTTTGAGTCAAAATGTAGACTGCAGACTGAGTCAGCACTGGTGTTTTAAGAGTGGAGAGCAATATAGGCGTCCTCTGTTAGGAATCATGAACTACTGTAAGTACCTCTTAGCTTTATTTCGCACTCTGCCAGTGACTCATTATCTCAAGTGACTCGCTTAACCTGGGTAAGTCAGTTAGATTGTCTGTAAATTACGCAGGATACCATACGGCCTCACGGCTGTTACGAGGCCGTACTCATTTCTGGAAGAACATTTGACATTCTTGGATAAATAAGAGTGTAAATTTTATTACTCATATTTACTATTTTTTTATTTCTAACTTTTATTCTCTTTATTACTAAAGAGAAATTAGAATAGGGCCATGCTATGTGCCATTTGCAGTTATTTTGCATAATAAGTGATTCACCATTCATCAGTGGTGAATGTCACTTTCCTCAATCCCTGACATGTTTTTTCATATTTACAAGCCTTTGCACTAGGTATGTGCGAGACAGGCACGAAACAAGGACAGTAATTGTCAGTTCACACAGAACTGAAACAAAAATGGGAACATGGCATCCACAAAAATGAGATACAGTGTTCATTTTGTTCTGGAATGTGAAACAAATAGTAACTTTTTAGTCACGACTACTACCTCCTTGATTAATTTTCTTGTTTCCTGAAAAGCAGAACCATATATAATATGGAGTCCAAGTACTTAGTTTACAGAGTACTCTTATTTGACAGGTAAGTGAAAACTAAGCCCGTTTAAGCTGATTATGTGTATTTTACTATTTTATTATTACCTGAAGCCAGAAGCAGAAAGACTGTTTACTACACAGCAGTAAACAGTATTTGGCAGTAGCAGGCATAAGAGCTACAGAGGTCACTGACTAGCGGAGCAGGAATACGCTTTTATTAGTTGACTCACAGGAAAGATCTTGCTACTAACACCTTCTTCTGGGTTCTAGCCCTCCTTGTTTTAATTAAAACAGGAATAAACTGTTTTCCAGTTTTGCTAAACAAACAGAAAAAAAAAGATCATGCTGACAGATGGAAGAAAAGGTCTTTCCTCAGGAGACATTTCTTAAATGCATAACCTTCAATAACCTTTAGTTTCTCTAGGTATAACATGAAATTTTGTTGCAGTCAAATGCAATTGTTTTTGAAAGGGGCAGAGAATCGTTTCGACTATTATCAATACACCATCTGTTAAGTGACATATCAGGTAGAAAAGCAGAAGCTAGGCTAAAGAGTATTTCAAGCCCTACCTCAGTAGCCAAAATCGCTCTTTAAGCCACTACAGACCAGTACTGCTACTGACAGCAGTCCACACATTCCTACTATGGCTTCCTCTTTCTGTCCTATGAGGCTGCACAGTGAACCAAATCAAGGACCCAACTGATTTTCTGGTTTCTCTGTTGGTTTTTTTTTTTGTCCTGCTGGGGATGTGGGAGAAGGTGGTGTCGGGTCCTCAAGGGCACTACCAGGCTCTGCTGTCCCACCTGCCACCCTGCCCCTGCAGCCCCATTTCAGCTCAGCCCTGGGCCATCAGTCCCTGACCCAAGCGATGCTGGAGGAGTGCCCATCTCCAGCCTTGTCTCTGCTCCCTTCTCCTTCAGCTCCTTCCCCGGGGGCCCCAGCTGGATTCTGGAACTGGGGCTTTCTTTGGATCCCAGTAGCAAGATGTTCCCCTGCCAGATGTGTTTAGATGCCGTGGGATCACGCCTCGTCTGTGAGGGCACAGCCAGTGCTGGGGTCATCCTTGGCTCCCAAAACCCCTTCCCCTAAGAAGCAGCCCTGCCCTTGCTGCTCCCTAATGGGGAAAGGAAGCTGTTGGTCAAGTTAATATAAGAACGTGTGAAACTACTGCCTAAAAACTGGGCTTCATCTCAGCTCATCCACAGGAAATAATAATATATGTACTCCCCCTCCAGTTGTACAAACCTCAGTAAGAAACAAAATCCTAAGCAACGTTGACATTTAAAGTATCACATTTGTAACGTGAGATAGCACTTACCAAAGAGCTATTGTTCAAGGTCTTCTGCAAAAGCAGTTACAGTAAAGTTAAACACTTCTATCACATTTTAAACATTTGCAGCATAACAGCTAGATAGCCCCTTCTTTATAAATTTAAGTGAGAAAACTGATGTGAGAAATCTATCCCTACCCTGACAACTGCTGATCCTTTAGCTATCTGAAGTAAAACCATTATGGCCCTCCTAGATCTCATACTAATGACAGACCAATAAAACTGACTGGGATGAACAGATACGGACTACCTCCAAAACAGAAAATAGCCATGTGGCCCATTAAATTTCTAAGGATGATCTTGTACTACAGAAAAATAGGAGCTGAAAGCATAGCGTGATCTTGAAAGGCTTCTAAAAGCAGGAGCTATTAAGCTCAATTTCAAAATGCTAAAGAAAGGTGTTTCAGGATTAGGGAGGTAGATTCATTTGACAGAACCCAGGAAGGCCTTATTTCAACTTTAAATTGCTTTAAAGAAAAAGAAACTGCAGGAAAATATCAAAAAGATGCGCTCGGGGAATTTTAATATGCATTAGATTTGAATTAATGTTAGCATACAGTTTCCCAGCATCGTATTGGATGTTGGATTTTTGAAACGTCTCTCACCCTCCTAATTGTTCCAGCAGCTATTCATTCTACTGACCACTAAGCACAATTTATTGACTTGCCTCACTCAGACCACGATATGATTTTTGTCTGCTTATCTAGCACAGATTCTTCTAGCTCCCATGACAAGATAAAATGAGACAGTGTTTATTAATTGGATAGTGTCTTGAACTAGACTTCAAGGCTGACTGTTGAGACAGAATGCTCAGTTAGACAGAAAATTAAGGAGTTTGCCTGACACCAACAAAATCAACCCAGTACCTACTATGAGACCATAAAATGAGTCCACACTTTTCCTAGTACTTTTTTTTTTTCCCCCAAGCACCCCTTTCCAGATGTACCTCTAGTATTTGTTCTTTCCCCCAACCAATCTAACTCTATATGCGTGCTGAAAGTATCTCACTTCTTATGTAATTTCTTACACTTCAAGAAAAGTTTAAGAAAAAGCTGATTTGGTAATTTTAAAGTTTCCTGCATCCTTAAATAACCAAGTGTTGTTTTACAATGTGACGTAGCTAATTACGAAGGCTTAAATGCCAAGATGAACCTACCTTTGAGCTGTAAGTCTGAGCAACATTTGTGCTCCTCTCCTCTCTCTATTGAGAAGTACAGCAAAATACAGAGAGGAACTGCAGGAACCTCTACTGTGACAATATTAGGTCGGATCTGATGTCAGCCTATTCCAGCTGCCGGTATCTTGCCTGTGGTAAAACAAAGTCCTTTGGAGACAGGGGCTAGGAACCCTAAAGTAGGCTGGCCTGAGACAATCCAGACTTCGTGTTAGTCTTTTCCTGACCTCTAGTAGTCAAAAAAAAAAAAAATTTTAGAGAGGCAGAGAAGCTAACGCTCCCAGCTTCGTGGCAAAGCCTACTAGAACACTATGCAACCATATGTTACACACAGCTTTATTGCCTTGAGTTTTTTCCTTTAGTAATTTACACGGTAACATTTAGTATCTGTTCTATACTTACCACACCAATATTTAAATATTACGCTACTTTGTTATACACTTGTTCGTATGAAAGTAGTTGATTTTTTCTGTTTCAAAAACTGGAATGGTTTTGGTTTACTGGAGTTTCAGGGGTTTTGTTCTTTTTTTTAAAGTAGCCTAATATTCCACTCTCATTGACCAGAAATAACACATATATTTGGAAAGTGCTGTTGTCTGAGTGCATAAAGACATGTAGTATGTTCCTTGTAAAGAAACAAAAACCAAAACATCCTTCTCTTCTCCCAGAGGAACTTCAATAGCTTTAAGAAGTACGTCCCCATCCAAGTCTCAGAGTAAAAAAAATTTCAGGGATCCCTACAAACGATTTGGAAACTACAAGTATGTTTCCGTGGTGTAACAGTTCAAAATATAACCCTCCTAATAAAGGTAAAATAGCTATACAGAATAGGCTACTCTCTGTTGCTGCTGAAAAAAGATGTGAAGGCAGAGCGAGAACTAGCAAGAGAGGAGGATAGGAAAGAAGGCCATAGAAAAACTATTTTACCATGTTCTCTTCATAAAAGTTTATCATTGTTTTGGATTAGAAGCAACTTACGCTCACAAAATACAGTCCATCACAACTCTAGTACGTATCTAGCCTAGCATAAGAAAATGAGGTCCAGGTGAAGTCAATGGCCGTGATGGACAGGACAACTGTAATTCAGCTTCAGCCCCTAGTGGATACAATGTGTTAACTAAAAATTAACATGTTCAAGTTCTAGGTGTTCTGTTCTCACAACTTCCATCAGGAAGTTCTGTCTCCTTATAAAAAACCATTTATCTTCTAAAAAGACAATTCCAAAAATCTACTTTAAAATTTCACTTCCAACAATGAGATTTGTCTCTTTTAAAAGACTGTGAGACTGAGGCAAAATGCTTTTTGGTATCATAACAAAGAACGTATCGAACAAGGAAAAACAGTAATTATACTTTTAATTATCGTGCTATAATTAACACGTCTTGTATAACGAACTTTAGAATTGTAGACAGAATATCAGATGAGGGCAAAACTTGGTGTTATCTGCTGCTATTTGCACTTAATTAGCAAATTGCAGAAAAAATGGTATCAGTTTCTAGAAACATGCTTTTTCACAATTTAACCTTGACATGGGTAGAAGGATGTGTTATGAAGCTTTGTATTAAGTATTGAAGAATGCCTGGAAAAAAAAAAAAAGCAGACTGTAACATCATTTATCTTCAACGTAAGTAATGGATCGGCATGTGTGGAAGCCAAGTGAACCCAAATCTCTTCCTGTGTTCGTTTCAAAGTAAAGGTAACTACCTTGCTCAGAATATCCCGTGGCTCAGCAGATGTGATGAAAATCATCAACATGGTTATATCCAATTGCTAGTCAGGCCTTCTGGAGTCAGAATACGTGCAGCCATAAATATTAATGCACGAGCTTTTTTAGACCTATCTTCAAATGTTCCATCAAATTTTCTTTAAATACGGAAAAACATAAAGGAACACAGTTTAATAGGCAAAGCAAAGCTCAGGCAACTATTAAGTAAAAAAGGATATCCCAGCATCCTTTAGGGAATTTCACAGTCTGTGCTTCCCTAGGCTCTGCACATCATTGATATGCTAAAATGCAGTATACCAACAAAGCTTTAGTCAGGAAATGAATCCCTGAAAAATAATAACGCTTAGAAAAAGCACCTCAAGTTAGAGGTGGCAAAGAGAGAAATTTGGCACACAATAACAAACAAGATAGCTGATGCAAAACATAAAGCCTGGGGCTCGCAGATTCAGCAGAATTTAGAGAGGTGCTATGAAGACTTCCCAACCGCAGAAATCTCATGCACATACTGAGCTTAAAGCAGAAGGAAGAGAGAATGAAATTCCTGCAAACAAATATATTCTCCCAAGAAGTATTGTGGCATCTGAACTGTACAGAATAGGAACGAGAAGAGAATCTTGAAGTAACAAAACCCCAGAATCTCCAGGTAACAAAGATGAATAAATCTTCTGGCAATTAAGTGTTGCTTTCATTACAAAGATCTGTCATTTAACAAATGCAGTACAAAAAATAGGACTTATGCGAGGCTTTAGCCTTACAATAATATTGAAAGACTCTTAAATGGCAACATAAAGGAAATGCATAGCTTCATCATAAAAGCAGCCCACCTATTAACACAGAAAATAGTGGCCTCAGGTTACATAATTTCAAGCACTTTTCTTCTCAATATGAATAAAATTGACTGTTGAAAGAAACTAGACAACCTGAAATTATACCAGAGGATCTTCTATATTCCCTTACACAGGACAGGCTCTATTTGCCAAACACAAAAGATAAATAGCAGCACTCTAGTCGTTGAAGCATCATTGCAGTATCAATTTTTATTTCCATATTAAAGGTGGAGAACTCACTTTTCCAAAAGAGTATTTTCATTTGAACAACAGTTATACGGGTAAATAAAAGATCTCAGAGGAGCTTTTTACCTGAACTTTAAAGGCAAATTCATTAATGGGAAACAAACCCACAAAACTTTTTATTTATGCCTGGATAATTTCAACACGTGCATTGCTAAATATCTTTCAGGAGATCTTAAAAATTATAGATTTCAGATTCCAGAAATAATCCACTTCGGGGAAGATTTTTTTTAATGACCCTTTTGCTGTTGAATGTCAGAACACCACTGCTGTTTACTGAAAATTATGTCTACCAGCTATAAAGGGGAATAAGTTGGTAGAAAAGGATGCATCTAATCCGACTTAATACTACAGAGAACGTCAAGTAAGAGTTGGAGGCATTTCCAATATGTACAGCTTGAAAAGTAGGAGGAGAAGAGAATGATGAAACTAAAGGGGAGTCTGGACAAGGTTAATTGATATAAATGTGTAACACCAGAGGAATACTGTCATCCTGCTGGTCCTGTACAGCTGTGAAGACTACACCTGACATAAATCCATTTTATACATGCAGAAATCCGAAGGATTGACTTCCCTGGGGAATACACACCGTATCCAAGGTATGTATTCCAAGGGCTTTCTCTTTTTCTTCTTTCTTTTTTTTTTTTTAAATGAACTTTTCTTCTTTATAGATCTGCACAGGAGGTAAAGTGACCTGTGTTAATACTTTATGTTAACTTCAAATTAGAACTGGATGCAGACACACTACAACAATTAGCATGGGTAATTTAAATTCAACAGGCACTATGATATACCCTTACAAAATATAGCTTTTTCTTGATGTAACTAAAATAATAATAAACTTCTTACTAATTATATAATTGTTCTTACTGCTATGCTAAAAAACAGCAAAAAAAATCTGCCATGCACTCAGTAAAGATGCTTGCATTTTGCAAGCCACATAATTAAAATGCCTAAATTGACATTTCTCCAAACTACTTTCTGCCTTCACAAACATGCCTCACACTAGTATTAAACACGGCAAGAAAAACACCAAAGCACACGTAACATCTGAATATCATTGCTGAAAGATACCACATATATAAAGATACATGGTACATCAGTTTATTCCACTGCAAAATTTCAAGGTCTCAGGCTGCCTTAAGTTTCACATAGCGCATTGTGCACTCACAAAGAGAACTTGGACGCGGCCACTGACCAAGCCCACCCTAGAACATGAGGATTTGTTGTTTCGGGCACGTAATCATCGCTAGTGCTGCTACACAATGAGCTTCCAAAACTCAGGCAGCATCTTCATGTTGTCCTGCACAGTGCTTTTTGGATTAACCAGTTCCCATAGGCACTAGCTCAAGAGCAGGTGTGCAATATCCCACTGATCTCCTCAGAACAGGATCCTCACCAACCCAGTCTGGACCTTTCAAAGACATTTCATTTGATGGGTGGCTGGCTAGAAGGAAGGTGCAAGAGAGCTGGCTAATATTCAAGCACCACCTCCTCCAAGCTCAAGATCGGTGCACCCTTATGAGTAAGAAATCAAGCAAAGGAGCCAGGAGACCTGCATGGATGAGCAAAGAGCTTCTGGAAAAACTCAAATGGAAGAAGGAAGTTTACAGAATGTGGAAAAAGGGACTAGCCACTTGGGAGGAATACAGGAACATTGTCAGAGGCTAAGGTCCACTTGAGAATAAACCTGGCAAGGGATATCAAGAAAAATAAGAAGCATAAGAAGGGCCTCTTCGAGTATGTCAGCAGCAAAAGGAAGACTAAGGAAAATGTGGGTCCGCTACTGAACGAGGTAGGTGCCCTGCTGACAGGGGATGCAGAGAAGACAGTTACTGAATGCTGTCATTACTGCAGTCTTTACTGCTAAGGCTGGACCTCAGGAATCCCAGACCTTAGGGGCAAGAGAGAGAGACTGGAGAAAGGAAGACTCCCCCTTGATCAAGGATGATCAGGTTAGAGATCAGTTAGACAAACTCAACACCCATGAATCCATGGACCCTGATGGGATGCACCCACGAGTGCTGAAGGAGTTTGCAGATGTTATTGCAAAACTGCTCTCCATCATCTTTGAAAGGTCATGGAGAACAGAAGAAGTGCTTGAGGACTGGAGGAAAGACAATGTCATGTCAGTCTTCAAAAAGGGCAAGGAAGACCTGAGAAACTACAGGCCAATCAGCCTCACCTCTGTCCCTGGAAGGGTAATGGAACATCTCATTCTGGATGTCACCTCTAAGCATGTGGAGGAAAAGAAGGTTGTCAAGAGTGGTGAACATGGACTCACCAAGGGGAAATCACACTTGACAAATCCAACAGCCTTCTATGATGGCATGACTGGCTGGGGGGATGAGGGNAAACTCAACACCCATGAATCCATGGACCCTGATGGGATGCACCCACGAGTGCTGAAGGAGTTTGCAGATGTTATTGCAAAACTGCTCTCCATCATCTTTGAAAGGTCATGGAGAACAGAAGAAGTGCTTGAGGACTGGAGGAAAGACAATGTCATGTCAGTCTTCAAAAAGGGCAAGGAAGACCTGAGAAACTACAGGCCAATCAGCCTCACCTCTGTCCCTGGAAGGGTAATGGAACATCTCATTCTGGATGTCACCTCTAAGCATGTGGAGGAAAAGAAGGTTGTCAAGAGTGGTGAACATGGACTCACCAAGGGGAAATCACACTTGACAAATCCAACAGCCTTCTATGATGGCATGACTGGCTGGGTGGATGAGGGGAGAGAAGCAGTCTACCTCAACTTCAGCAAGGCTTTTGACACTGTTTCCCATGACATCCTCATAGGTAAGCTTAGGAAAGCGTGGGTTAGACAAGTGGACAGAGTGAATAGCTCTGAATAGCAGAGCTCAGAGGGTTGTCATCAGCAGCGCAGAATCTAGTCGGAGGCCTGTAACTAGCAGTGTTTCCCAGGGGTCAGTACTGGTTCTTATGCAAGATTTTCATCCATGACCTGGATGAAGGGACAGACTGCAGCCTCCGCAAATTTGCTGACGACACAAAACTGGGAGGAGTGACTGACACACCAGAAGGTTGTGCTGCCACTCAGCGAGACCTGGACAGACTAGAGAGTTGGGCAGAGAGGAACCTAATGAAGTTCAAAGACAAGTGTAGGGTTCTGCACCTAAGGAGGAATAACCCCACGCACTGGTACAGGTTAGGGGCTGACCTGTTAAAAAGCAGCTCTACAGAGAGGCACCTGGGAGTCCTGTTGAACAAGCTGACCACAAGCCAGCAGTGTGCCCCTGTGGCCACAAAGGCCAATGGTATCCTGGGGTGCATTAAAAATGGATTGAGAGCAGCCCTGAGGAGAGGGACTTGGGCTTGTTGGTAGAGGAGAAGCTCAACATAAACTGACAATGTGTGCTCACAGCCCAGAAGGCCAACTATATCCTGGGCTGCATCAAAAAAAGTGTGGTCAGCAGGTTGAGGGAGGTGATTCTGTCCCTCTACTCCACTCTTCTGAGACACCACCTGGAGTACTGCATTGAGCTCTGCAGCCCCCGGCAAAAGAAGGACATGGACCTGTTGGAGCAGGCTGGGGTTGTTACAGCAGCCTTCCAGTGTCTGAAACTGGCCTACAAGAAAGCTCTAGAGGGACTTTTTACAAGGGCATGTAGCAATAGGACAAGGGGTAATGGCTTCAAACTGGAAGAGGGTAGATTTAGATTAGATCTCGGAAAGAAATTTTTCACCATCAGGGTGGTGAGGCACTAGAACACGTTGCTCAGGGAAGCTGTAAAGGCCCCATCCCTGGAAGCGTTCAAGGTGAGATTGGACAAGGCTTTGAGCAATCTGGTCTAGTAGAAGGTGTCCTTGCTCATAGCAGGCAGGTTGGAACTAGATGATCTTTCAGGTCCCTTCCAACTCAAACCATTCTATGACTCTATGAAAAAGAACGCAGCCAGCAGGTCAAGGGAGGATCATCCTGCCCCTCTACTCCGCCCTGATTAGGGCACATTTGGAGTACTGTGTTCAGGTCTGGGATCCCCACTACAAGAAAGACAGAGAACTACTGGAGAGAGTCCAGCAGAGGGCTATGAAGATGACCAAGAGAATGGAGCACCTCTCTTATGAGGAAAGGCTGAGAGACCTGGGTCTGTTTAACCTGGAGAAGACTGAGGAGAGATCTCATCAATGCTTATAAATATCTAAAGGGTGGGTGTCGCAAGGATGGGACCAGACTCTTTTCAGTGGTGCCCAGCAACAGGACAAGGGGCAACAGACACAAACCGGAACACAGGAAATTCCGTCTCAGCATGAGGAAAAACTCCTTTGAGTGTGGCAGAGCACTGGAACAGGCTGTCCAGAGATGTTGTGGTCTCCTTCTCAGGAGATATTCAAAACCTGCCTGGGTGCGTTTCTGTCCAACCTGATCTATGCAACCCTTCTTTGGCAGGAGGGTTGGACTAGGCGATCTCCAGAGGACACTTCCAACCCCTACCATTCTGTGATTCCTCGCCTCTAAGGTAAGGGGAATAATCAAATAGTAAAATTTTTAGTAACAATACAATCATATTTGAACTTAATGCAAAATCACAGTATATGAAGTTACTGGTGAGAAAAGCGCACCTGTAGCTTTCATAGTCTAATATGATAACATACATATTGAAAAGTGCTTTTCAAATCTGTATCACAGGAGAAGCACAGAACTGTGATCAATTGCTTGCAAGCAATTATCACAAATATTTGATGTTATTAGCTGCTGCAACATTATGACTTGGATAATTACCTGCACCTGTTTTCTCATAATTAAATGGCTGTGTACATCATTAAATTTCCAATGAGGTCCAGACAGTTGTTTTTTTTCCTTTGTGCTACTGAAATGCAGTTGATTAGAAATGTTGTGACTTCTAGATGAAGAATGCATTATTTCAGCTGGTGAGGGAAATAACTATATTGCTTTAACACTGAGAACAAAAAAATACTGAGCTCTTTAATTCAGCTCGTGGAATTCATGAAAGCCTTTTAATTGCTTCTTCCCTGACTCTGAGTTTTCCAAACATATACAAGGGAATTAACACTGAGTCTGATATGTTGGGAAATCTGTGCTTCAAATACAAGAGGACGTAAATACAATACAAGATAGAATCCATCCATTTTGCTTGAGTACTAACCTAGCTCTGCAGCCACATTTGCCACCTGATGTACAGTCACATGACTGTCCTCAGCTTAGGAGCAGAAGTCCAAAAAGTATAGACAATTCTCTGGTAAAATGAGGAAGACAAAGGGAGATGCTAAAAACAGATTGTTCTCAAACTTTGATCAAAATGGTGGTTTGGTCGGAATACAGGCCTGGTTTTTGACACTGATGAGGAAGCAACTTTCTTTATCACTGATACTTCAGGGTAATTTCAAATTCAACCCAAAGCACCAGTACTCCGTGAGTGACAGGTTTGCCAAATAGCTTTCTGATGCAGCATTTAATGACCTTTCCCTCAAATCAATGACTTTTTGGCTGCTCTTACTATAGTCACAGCTCGAGCTGCTAACAACATACTATCCGTCATTAATGCCTGCCAACAAATTAAGTGCTGTAAGAAGAGATGGAAAAGTCTCCCATAAATCTAATTGAGACAAGAATTCCCTCTTTAATTTCAGCAAAAAGCCTTAAAATAATATGCCAAGAAAATTATTCCCTGAGGAGACATAACGTTTGCGCTCCTGAAGAGGAGTGATGGAGTCCAACTGCAGCTCACTGGCATTTAACTGTGACTATGACTATGATCTCGTCATATAGGAGAACTGTCCTATAAGATAAACTTCTAACTCAGGAAATAACTGAGTTAGGCCCTGAAATGGAGGCAGTCGCATTACACACTTTAAAGTCTGTAGATGCAAGGGAAGGTTTTGATCCACTCTTTATTAGTTTCTAAAGGGCACGATGGATGAGAAGAAATCTAATGGGATAAGCATGAGACTGAAAGAAAAGCCCTGACGACTGCAAGAAATTAAGAGGCGTTTTTTTCCAGTAGATTAATTACTAAACAAGAAAAAGCTTATTTAGGAATACTCTGATTATTCCTCATCTTCCTGATCTTGCAATGCAGTGAGTGCAGCTCCTAGAGGAGCATCTTTAGACTCACTGTTTAGTCACAGTCCTCACAGACTTTTTACTGGTTGTAGCTTTTCTCGAACTGGCTAAGCATTTTCATCCTCCAATAGAAGAAAATAGCGAGGCAGACAAGGACAAAAATTGTATTGCTATGTAAAACAAGTCTGCTGAAAGTGGAGCAGAAACTGCAGTGGTTTCAGTAAGATTCCCACGGCAGGGAAGGTAGAGTAACAGAGTCTTCAGCACTGAGTGAATACCTAAGCTCAAGCACATGCTAACTTAATTTATATTACCATGGGGTCCCAAACTACCCAGATTAAAGCTTCTGGCCCTCTGATTATTATCTGCTCCTGGTAGACATGGTGCTGAGGGACATGGTTTAGTGGTGGTTTTGGCAGTGTTAGATTGATGGTTGGACTCGATGATCTCAAAGGTCTCTTCCAACCTAAGTGACTCTGTGATTCTTCAGGTACATTTACATGTCTCAGGCATATCCCCAGGAAAGAAAATTTACATTCCACGTCGTCTTTTCTGAACCCAGAGCCTCCGCCAGAAGTAATGAATTTTTCTTTTCCAGACCAGTATTCCAGTTGAAGAAAGCCAGTTCACCAGAAGGTAATGCAAAGGTAGCTGTCCTGAGTCCTCAATAAAATACTTCAATCATTTACTTTAATCACTATTTATGGGCTTTACAGCATGAAGCATTTTCTCTCCCTCCTCTTGGGATTCTCCCACCTCACCTTCCCTCCCTCGTATTGGGATTCTCCTCATCTGAAGGAACGCCCCATGGGCAGTCCAGGGAGGGAAAACAAATACACAAACAAAAGCCCAGTTATTCAGTGTACTTCTAATTTAGCAGGGAAATCTGAAACAAGATTCTGATGTACTTAACCAGCAGGATAGTGTCTGGCACTATGGGTGGAAGATGGGAGGGAGACCGGGCTTCCGCTGTGTAATAGTAAAACTTTGTAATCCTAAACATTTTTGTTAGCAGGAAATCCATCTCAAACCCAGCTCCAGTGTCTAGCTTATTACGTTAGCTGCTTCTCAGCATATATGATGGCAGGTGTTATATATAACCTCAGCAGGAAACATGTAAGCACAGCAAGATAAATGAGTTGGACCTAAAGATCTTGCTTAGCACCGTGTGGCATGACATGGCATTACACAGAAAGACCCTCAACAGTCAACTCTTATCGTCCGGGTTGCTTTGAGAATACTCTGGTTTACCAAGAATTGAATTCCCAGACCTCTATGTGACTTCTGTGGAAGAGGACAATTCCTCAAACATTGAAAAAAGTTATAGTTTATCACATCATCATCCAGTCAAACATCTTTAAGAAATCTCTAACAACTATGGATGGATATGGATGGACATGGATGGACGTAATGTCTCCCAGTCATTTCCGAGAGCTGCAGCATGTTCTGCGATTCTGTACTCAAGTATCACTGGAATGTGTAAGAAAACACGACAACTGCTTTCCTCCTCTTCGTAAGTTACCATTATAAATACTAAAGAAAGCCCATTGCTTCAAATGACAATTTGAAAGTCAATCATCTATGTTGCACATTACCTCATGAACCACACTGTTTATATTCAAAATACTTTGTTCTACGAAAGAAGGAAAAGATTAAAACAGAAGTCATATGTAGAGAATATTTACAATAAAACATTAAATAAATCATTAGCATATTAACCGCACCATTTTGTCTGAAAGCTATTAGGTGTGTAGGCAAAAAGCTTCTTGTCTAGTTGCCTACTAAGCAAGCTAGGAACACTGTCCATCAATGATTCAGAATCAGAGATTCTCAAGCTGATTAACCTTTTACTTCCCCTTGCACGAATACCGGATGCTCAATATTTGTAATAAAGCCAGTATTTTTGCCAGGTGCTGCAATCAGCAAGTCAGGTCAGAAATTACAAAAATGACCGTAAGATTCCTGTGAGCTGTCACAACAAGCAGTATCTCAGATGTAGTTGGTGGCATTATTTTGGTTGTTGAGCAAATCTGTTAAGCGTGCTACTCGCGCTGTGTCTTTAGATGTATTTTTGAAGCAGCTAACCTCTTTAGTGCTTGCACTGTAGCCATGGCAGCACAAAGCTAGCTGGGTCCGTACTCAGGTGCTTTGCTCGGGCTGACCTCCATGTTGTTCCATATTAGCAGCTACCGATATTAGCTTATGCGGTTAATTGGAAGCTGTCTTGAATGTGTCAACATGAGTTGGAGCTGCTGCAAAAGAGGCATGTCCTTAACGCCTGCAGCTACTACCTGGGTGTGCAAGGAAATGCTAAACATGTTTGTGTTCCAGGTCTAGAAAATACTGTGAAAAAATGTAACTTGAACACAGTGAACAAGGTGCAACTCCCACACCTTGATAACACTTTACATTATCTCTGGATAGCATTCAAATGAATAAAAAAAATGCAGCTATTTAAAGTAATCTGGGAGAAACAGCATTGAATAAGAAATGTATTTAAATCTTTTCTATGTGAATGTAAACAGAAGAAAAGCATCCCTGATAACACAGAACACAAACACAATGCAGTGCTAAAATATACTTAATGATAAAATACTCGTCACAGTGGAAAGTCAAAGTACCATAACTTTACATGGTAAGAGATTGCAGTTAGCTTTAATATAGACTTGTCAACTGATCACTTTATCGGTCTTTTTAAAACGGATCACAACTCTTCTACACACAATTAAACAACAATGTACATTTTTCACACCACTACCTCACATTCTATAATATTAAATACTCCTCTAAACCAGTATCTTGGTTTATGGGATATCTGCTAGCTATGCATGCATGCTAACTAGGTATCAAAAGGCCATTTTAAACAATAATTAACAAAGCACGATATGCATTTTCTGCAGACATTGCATAGATTAAGCAACACTAGATAATCAGGATGCAAATAACTATAGTAGGCCATTCAAAAAATTACATATGGCCATGAAAATCATATGTTATCACCTCAAACAGCACAAACAGAATCCTCATCGTGGCTTTGACCAGCACTGTATTAAACACAGAAATCTTCATTCCTGAAAACATCCTTTCAATGCCCTGAATGGCAGCCTGTGAAGATTTGACTTATAATTGGTTTTCAACTATTCTAAAATGAATGAAAGGCTGATGCCAGCAACTCATTGAAAATGCAGTGACATCCCTTCAGTGATATCAAACCAACCATTGCATCGAAGAAAAATGATGCTACTCTCCTTTAGAAATCAACTGGAACTGTGAAAACACTGTAGAAAGATTTTACACAACTGAACACAGCGTTTTGTAACAAAGTACACAGACATGAACAGAAATTATATCCAGCAAATGATACACAGAGCAGGCTCTTGACAGTATTTGCATTTCTTAGAGTAATCTGCAAAATTCTAATTGCATCACTCTCAGTGACAAGACTCACTGTCGCAGTATATAAATTAACACAATGCATTCAAATACCTCAAACATTCTGGTTTGATTTGAAATTTGTGTATTTCTCTGTGTTTTATTTGTTCGGTGTTTTTACTCATCAGAGTTTTCTCAACTCTTACCCTGCTCGTTTCTCAGCCTACCCCAGACCGAACCTAACTCACTGTTTGAGAGCTCTGACCCTGCATCCTCTCCTCTTCACTGCTGTCTGTATGCCAGCTGTTCTCAATCAGTAAACTGGCACCCATCCATACAGGTGTATGTGTCCATAATACGTATTTACACACCTACTAATTCTTCAGCTTGTACTCCCCTCCTCCCCCTTTAATCCAACCAACACCTCTGTTGCTCCTGGTTCTTCTGTTCTTCCCTTCTAGTACACACTGCCAGGTGTCAGGTGGCTTCGCTGCTGGAGTCTCACACATTCAGCCTGCGTTGCTTCCTATAAACATCTCAGAATAAGCCATAGTTTTGCAGTTTTAATGTAAAGTACGAGAGTGCTCTGTGGGAACACCACAACGCCAAGATGCTGACAGGCCACGATGAACTGGATGGGACATGAGCATAAATGGGACTATGGAGTCAGAGTAGAGCAGGCATAGGCCAGAGAAAGCAATCAAGATCTGGGAGATCAACCAAAGATCAGATTAGAAATGCAGGAAGAAAAGCGCTAAAAGACTGTTTATGTTTATTTGCATTATCATAAGACCTTGGAGCACTAAACAAGAACTGCTGGGTAAACACAAAATTAAAAAATGGAACAAACAAATGAGATAAGCTAACAGTACTGATCAGAACAGCGTGAAGGGATTTAGGCACAGCTTTTTTTTTTTTTTTTAATGGACACAATGACAAAAGAAAGTTTTTTTAAAACTGAGAAGGCCACATATGTGTTTAGAGGGAGCACATTCTAATAGTGAAGCCACATGAAGGAAACTATGAAGATCTTTCCCTGAAAATGTACGAACTAGGTGATAGGTGACTGCTACCATGGTGTAGCAGAAAGCGAAACTGGCATAAAGGACAGTTATGATAATATGAGATCACCGAGGAGGTTGCAGACAAATAATTGAGATAAGAGCTCATATTTGATGCAATACTGAAGGGGAAACCCTTCTGTACTGAAATAAAAAAGGGGCAAGCAGCCGGTGTGGAAAAGGATCTTTGCAACTACATTCCAAATGCATAGAATGGGTTTGTAGATACCCGTGGGGCATAAATCTGCAAGAATTTGACTAAATTATTATGATCTAAACTTGCTGTTTTCTAAAATAAAGCCAAAACTGAAGATGCCATCAATGTGACATAAGATCAGAAGAATGGTGGTACTGTCCACACTGATCAAAAATGTCATTTTAAAAAAAAAAAAAAATCTCATCCAAGTGATTGATTGGGAATGTCTTTACCAGTGGGTTGACCTTGGCTGGCTGCCAGACACCCATCCAGCTGCTCTCTCACTCCCCCTTCTCAACGGGGGAGGGGGAGAAAATGAGATGAAAAATCTTGTAGGTCAAGATGAAGACATGGCTATCACTCAACAACTACTGTCTCGGGCAACCCAGACTTGACTTGGAAAAAATTAGTTTGTTTTATTGCCAATTAAAAATAGAGTAGGAAAATGAGAAACAAAGACAAAACTAAAACCACCCTTCCCCCAACTCCACCTCTTCTTCCCATGTTCAACTTAGAATCATAAAATCACCTATGTTGGAAGGGACCTTGAAGATCATAAAGGCCAACTGTTAACGTAACACTGCCAAAACCACCACTAAACCATGTGCCTCAGCACCATGTCTACCCATCTCTTAAATACCTCCAGGGATGCGATTCCACCACTGCCCTGGGCAGCCTGTTCCAATGCTTGATAACCCTTTTGGTGAAGAAATTTTTCCTGATATCCAATCTAAACTTCCCCTGGTGCAACTTGAGGCCATTTCCTCTTGCCCTATATTGCTTGTTACTTGGGAGAAGAGACCGACCCCCACCTGGCCACAACCTCCTTTCAGGTAGCTGTAGAGAGCGATAAGGTCTCCCCTCAGCCTCCTTTTCTCCAGGCTGAACAACCCCAGTTCCCCCAGCTGCTCCTCATAAGACCTGTTCTCCAGACCCCTCACCAGATTTGTTGCCCTTCTCTGGACACACTCCAGCACCTCAATGTCCTCTCTCTCACAGCTGCTGCCCAGCATTTTTTATGCTTTCTTAAACATGCTATCCCAGAGGTGCCACCAGCATCGCTAAGGAGCTCAATGGTGCCCTGTGGTGGGTCTACTGGAGCCAACTGGGACTGGATGTGTTCAACACAGGGCAGGCCATGGTCTCTTCTGAGAGAGGCCACTCCTGCAGGTCCCCATCCGCACTGCCAACACCTTGCCAATACAGTAATTTACTGTTTGGGCTTATTTTTCTGAAGACATCTTTACTGGACTACAGCTAGAGGGTTTACACTTAGCTGTAACTGTAAATGTGTATTATATAAACACATTAATATCAAACTGCTGTAACCGTTTTATAGGACAATGCAAGGTGGCATTAATAATGACAAAGTGTTGGTGTAATTACAGTTTTGACCACTATTATAAACATACATTCTTGGAACAGAAAGACAAGGAGAAAGACAGAGGCTGAGAAAAGGGAAGGGCCACATTTACTCCATCTGACTCACAGGACACTGGAAACAGAAGACCAGTGGATTAACTACGCTCATTTAATCCATACAAATATATACAGAAATATACACGTCGTTGCTTTTGGGGTCTGTTTAACACAATTTCAGATTAGCACTGACTCATTAAAGGTCATGCTTATATTTATCAAGAAAATTAGAGTGCTAGCACCCTACTTACTTTAGTAGCAATAACTTTGTATTTCTCTACCACAGTAACAATCCAACAAGGATTAAAAGTCCACTGTAAGAAACACTCTTAGAAACTTTTTATTATTATCTTTGACATAACTTCCCAATTTTCATCTAAAACTAGATCTCACAATAGATCTCTATTAATGTTCACTAACATGTAAATAGTGTGTACATTAATGCATGTACACACATGAATGTTGTATGATATTTCTTTTGTCCCACTGAAATAACATATCAAGCCAAAATATTTATCTATCTGAAGTATAGCTATGCTCTCAACAGTCTCACGTGGATTAAAATAAATCAAATGCCATAACTAGTGTGCTTCCCCCTGACTGCCATCAAATTATACAAAATATTATATATTGACATCTACTAACTCACTGGAGCATATTGCCTGAAATTAGGAATGTTATGTGCATTAATTTTTTTCTACTGACAAGGGACTATTGAACTGAGAGCTCTGATTTCAGTCTAGTATTACAACACTGTTGCATAAAGTGTTTTGCTTTCAAGCCAAGAATTCCCCACAAACCATTAATCTAAGATGTTCTATTCATTATCTTTTCAAGTTATTTTTTCTAAAATACGTAGCTCAGAAACTGCTGACAAACTACTTGAAACCATTTTTTAAGTGTATCACAAAACCCTCTGGCTAAGGCTAACTGAAAACTAATTAAAATCATTAAGAAGATGATTTGAACAAGAACAGGAAAAAATGTCTAGATGAAATTATGAGGAAAAATTAGATACCACTTGACTGAATCGTGCCCTTAGACACACTGCTTCTCATTTTCAAAAAAATGAGCATTTCTTTCCCTCTCGAAGGGGTTTTTGACCTTTCGAGGCACCAATATCCACAACCCTCCTCAGACTAACTCGTTCATCTTCTGACCCAAGACCCCCAAAGCGTATTTCACTTCCTTTATGGGCAGAAATAAAACCCCCTAAACTCTAAATATAATTTATTACCAAATTAAATATCTTTTTACTTGATCATAAGAAAATTATTTTAGTCTTCTGATAAAAACACAAGAAGACAAATAAGAAACAAGTCGTATGACATCTGATAAATAAAATTACATATATATCATTTTCCCTCCTTAAAAATATCAGTCCCTGGTCTGGACTCTTGCCCCTGGGAAAGCAAAACAAAACAAAAAAGATCTTCAAACCTATAGTCATCACAGAAAAGAATATAGATTTGAAGCTCTTCCACCTGCCAAGAAGACTGAACATATACCGACAATCACTTTCACAAAATCCATGCGGGGATAGTAATGAATGAAATTTGGAATAGAAAGACAATTTCCACTGGGGTGATTGAGAAAAAGAATATATAGCTTGTACGGCAAGCCAAGATGACTGATAAACGATACGTCTTAGCTCCAACTTGAGAAACTGTATTAAGCACTTATTAAATAGTCCAGAATTTTTTTAGCATCATGCGCCAACACCACTTGGCAAAAGCCAGTTTAAAAAGGAATTTGCAAGAACCTCCTTTATCTGGGATGATGAACTCAGTCTAGCACAACAATCCAAGTCCTGGGACTCAGGCAAACCAAACATCCATCTTGAAGCTGGGAGTCCTACCTTTGCCAGAGGAAATGAAGTGCTGAAGGAAAAGACACTTCAGTTCAACCATCAACTTCAGATGTCCATAACACATGGCAACATTTATAAATCTACAGTGAAGACCACTGAGAGCACTTCTACAAGTGAATGATATCTAGGGCTGATTAGTGCATATCATACATTAGTGCATTTATTAGTCTGCTAATGATAAATGCATATGTTCAGGTTTTGTTTACATAGTCACTTCTGAAGATCCACACTGTTTACCTCCCAATTCCCTTATCCAAAACTAAGGGAGAAACACTTCTTGAGAAGGACAACTAACTATGAAAGAGATTTTACACAAACGCCAAAGTATGTGACCGGTGCTTTAAAGAACTAACTGAAATCAACGTGAAACACCAGGACATTCACCTGCAATGTTTTTAAGCATTCTGGACAAACAATTTATACTAAATTATGAAGCTAATGCAGAATAAGTCCCGTAAAGCTACAACCAGTGATTTTATGAAGTGGTCTTTTTGTTTTCGGTACTTTTAGATGACAACAGTCACAGGAGGCTCAGTCTTTAAAAGCCAATGAAGATGCTAAGCTGGGCTGCAGGCAATCATCCCCCAGGAGATGGAGAACAGTACATGAGGGGAACTCTTAACATGCCTAGGTAAAAACCATAAAAAAAAGAGCAATTGATAAATTTCAGGTGAGTGAATAGTTTAAAACCAATGGCCAGATTTTACATATTTGTGTGGGTGAAGTACTAAAGGAATGACTGTATTACAGAGTAAGTTTGCAGTTCAACAGAACGCAAGGGTTGCTGCTATGGAATTAGGTCCAACTGTATACAGTTCACAAAGTACATTAAATAATAGTATCACAACTGTCTTGTAAACACAACAAGCATAATATCATCGAGGCCTTTTGTTTTGGGATACCTCTCCTCTCCTTTTTCTCTCATCTCTTTTTCACACTCCATTTCTTTTCAGAACAGATTTTGATTAATATCTCTTTCAATGACAATGCCTAAGGCAATCTTTGTTTTATCTCTTACTATTCCCCTTTCCTTTGAGTCTTCCTGAGTAGTCCTGTCTGTCTGTTTCTAGTACTACTTCATATTCATTTTCATGCTATCATTCTGTTTCTCTTCCACCTTCCCTGATGACAGCGAGTATCTGTTTCTACTTTTTAACCTTTACGTTGCCCACACAACAAAAGAAAACCTTTGATTTGCAAAATATCCCTCACAAAAATCACTTGGACGATCTAAGTATTGCAATTAACAAACACGTTTAGACGAACTAGCATTCTAACAATAGTACTGTCAAGAAATGCTGAATAAACACATAAGTGAACGTCAAAGAGAAACAAAGCAAAATAAAAGACCAACCTGATGGCATCCCTTGACCTGAGGAGGGCTTTATCGGTGCGTTCACCTGATCCCAGTTAAGATCATCATCATCCGACTGACTATAGCCACAGGAACTGAGAGGCTCATCAAAAGTACAGCATCCTGTAAAATAAACAAAAAGTTAAAATTAAACAAGGCATGCAGATAACAGATTCTGAATGTCTAATCCTAACAACTGCAACGTGATTCAATACAAGCTGTGTAACATTTACATGTCTTTTAATACAAATCATCACTTTCTGAGAGGGCATAAAACCTTCTTGTCATGAAAACAAAATCCCAAGGGCAAAAGAGCAGACTTAGAACTGCAGACAAATTCTCTCCTGTGACACAATCATCAGATATCAAAAACAAAACAGCAAAATAAAACCCAGTAAAACTCAGAACATCAAAAGACTGAATGGTTAGCATTCTTCAGGAAAAACAAACTATTCCATGCCTGAGAACCCGCATCTTAGAAGAAAGCTGTAAGTATGTGAACATCAGCTCCCACTCCTGTAACTTGGCTTCCAAGTAAGGGAAGACCTAGATGCTCCCAGGTGTGCTGAGCTGCAAACAGGCACCAGCCTGGGTGTTTGTGGGATCAGCCCCTCTGGTACAATATAGCACATCCAGCTCAAAACACCAACCTATGCGTAGCCTCAAACTCTCTGAAAGAAAACGGTATTATTTCCTCTTTTCCCCCACTCTCTTTTAAGTAATTTAGAAAAGAACATGTTATAAAAGCTCACACTATGCCAAGCTGAGGCAGGGAAGAATTTAATGTCATGAATTTAGAAGAATGGAACCTAATGTAATCCACAAAAAAATGGAAAAGCTTTGCTTTTTCCCTTTGGCACAGAGAAAACTTTTCCAGCTTTTTTACGTTGTTCTTGTCTAACAGAAGACTAACACAGAGTTACAAAATTCTGTTTTCTTCGATGTTTGATGTTTCACTCCAGTGAAGAATGACATCTTTCCTATTTGAGAAAACAAATATAACCCTAGTCACGGATACTTCAGTCCATATTAAAGTAAATTCTGCAGCTGTTCAAACAAGACTAAGCTTTAGGGCTATTCATCATCTTTGCTATCTGTCCACAGGCACAGCAGGCTTAGCCTTGCCAAGTTGTATTAAAATAGGAAACAGACAAAAATCTAGCTTTAAAAAATACTTTAAAAATCTAAATTTTCCTAGAACATTATAAATGGCATTGCCGAATACCTTGTCAAAAAGCAGGATAAGAGAAGACAAAATTTCATTATATCTGACAAGCTTCACTTAAGTGAAGTCCAGCCTTCCTAATAGCTAGTCCCAGTTGATACTTGAGATTCATGACAAGCACTTTGCAAACATATAATCTTCAAAAGAAATTAACTTTATATGGAATCACCAAATGATTTCACTTGTTCTCTAACAGTGCCATTGGTCTTTACAGCAAATCGTGCTTGTCCTGCCCTTGGATACAGGTCATCCTTTACTGTTCTCTGTTCTAAAATATCTCTCTATAGAAGTCTTCGTTAGCTCTATATATATCAGGGAAATTGGCACCTCCGGACACTGCATCTTCCTGTATAATTTTAAGTGCAGAAGATTCAATCACATAATCCAGTGGGAACAGAAAACTTGCAACTCAGAACTCTAATCTCAATGATAAAAACACATACAAGTGATCTCTCTCAAACAAATTCAGTGCAACATTTCTTGTAGAAAGGCTTAGAAAATTAGGTAGCCATTTACACATTTGTTCTAGTACTTGCATAAATATTACTTCACATTTCATAAAATATGCCACAAGCTAAATTTCAGACACAAAAGCTTCACATCAACTTTCACATACATATTTGTGCTTTTTTAAAAAAAAATAAAAAATAACAAAATCCACAGGCAAAGCAGAAGGTAGCTTCCTTGCGAAGGTACTGCAAATGATACTAGGATATAAATTTACTTATAAAGTTATGCAGCGTGCAACGTAGTCGAGCTTGGCAAAAAATGTACATCCACATAAAACCTGACATAAATAATGGCTTACAAGTCAAACACGGGACTAATGAACGTATGGAATAGCTCCCATACCTCATTACATGATACGTATCTCTAGTGACAGGCAGACATAGAAAAGTTTAAGTTGTTTTCTTGCTCAAACCCAGAAGCACAGCCAAGTGCTGCAAAATGTCCAACCCGGAAAAAAATGGAAGAGCTTGTGATTCCAGATGGTTAGCAAAGGCTTCTCCCCTTCTCACTACTTAGGAAGATGTCAAAAACGTGGATAAATAGAATGACAATTCTACTTGTCTAGATCATTTGTCTGTCAACACAGGACCGTTTCTCACTGCTTGTTTTTCTTCATTTCTCTAGTGAGTCTACAGCTAAATGACTGTGTCAGTATTTCTTCTTTCTTTTTTTCTTCCTTCTATCTTTGCTATTTACATCCTACAAACCTTTGTGAATTTACTATCTTATAACTTCCTCAATATGGGTATCTAATCTTCACATGTCACGATGTGCTTACTGTACAAGGTTTCCACTTCATAAAGAGTTATCTACATACAATTATCAACAAGGGCTAGTAAAATGTGAAAAATTATCAGCAGTCTTTAATACTCTCATTGTTGCACTGTGTTGAAACACAAGCCACTGCCAAGATAGGCAGTTGTTTATAATCAGCTAGCGCACTTGAGAAATTCTGCCCATTTCTGCTATTAGAATTTATAATAACAATCAAAATACTTATTGTCTGCTATATAGTTTAATCAAGCAAAGCAATTTCCCTGCCTAGTATACTGGCATTACAGTTGGGATAGCCAAACACTATTTTAAAGGATGAGCTCTGTGCTGACTGAAATACTTATAAGTAAAAGAGGAGATACATATCCCATTAAGATTCTTTGGTTTATGCTATATTTTATAGGTATTTTTGGCTTCCTAAGAGGAATTGAGTTGACAAATGCACAAGATGCAACACAGTTTATTACAGCCTACCATTCTTTCAACTGCAATTATCCATTTAACCATCAGGAATCCAGTTCAATATAACTATGTCATTGTCCAAATGTAGTCCTTTTTGCACGTTTCTATTTTTATTTGGTAAAATTACTTTAGAACTTGAAAGATTTATGAGCTTAAACAAGGAATATAAGGAATTTAAGATGAAAGCAACTAATTAAAGTAAATGGGATAAAGAATACACCATATTTTTTCTAACATGAATAAAGTTTTACTCCAAGTATTGTGTGTGTGTTACAGACTATAACTATGACATCTGTTAAGAAGTATTCTCCAAGAATATCTTATCAAAATTAGGGTAATAGAAGACAAAATTGCTTAAGTGACAAAAACTAACAAAGAAAAAAGCTAAACTTATGCCGGACATTGCTTTATTTTTGTTGGTCTTATATACTGCAAATATCTCTGATCAATATGTACTTTTTACCAAAAAATTGCTGCCAAATGCACAAGTGCTAAAACTTGTAATGCTTATTAGTAACAATGTTAGCATTGGCAGAGAGCATATGTGCATACTAGAACTGGTACAAGGGCCCTGCTTTGAGACAAAATACGCTTTTTCTTCACAGCAAAACCCTGTGGTTTCTCGTCTGCCATAGTACCGTGAATTCTATTGCAGAATAGGTGAACCCAGAAGATGAGTTTACTGAATCTCACATGTTATTAGTATTCTTCTTTATTTCATTTTAAAAGTATTCTAAATTCTGTTGTGTCTGTATTTTTAGTTTCATACTGCAAATGTGTTCATCTTGATTAACTTTAAGTGCAAGGTAGCTATTCTTTGAAAGATAAATAAAGGGGTTTTGGTATCTGATCCGAAAGTTGGGTGTCTAGATGACATGCGATTTCAGGGAACTTTGATAGTGCAGTGAAAGATTAATCTCCAATTAGGCAACGAGTCTTTTCTTCCCATCTATTAGGAAAAAAAAAAAAAAGAAAAAAAAAAGACCCTCTGCCCAAACCAAGAATATACCAATCTACCAATCCTCAGACAGCCACATTCCTCCCTGTCCTCATGAACACATCTAAATCTACCAGCAGTGGACCAAGCACATCACCAGGACAACATACCAAGGCAAATTAAAAATTGAAATAACTGAAAACTGTGACAAACTGCAATTGTTAAGCTTGACCAGACTATGAAAGACTCAACTTTCTTCCCCAAGCGTTACTGCTCAGGACAATGAGCCGTGCTGCCTTGTGCTTCCTTTTACACGTAGATTTTGGGGCAATCATCCTATCTAGACACTCCCATGGCAATTAGAAAATGATCTGAGAAAGACAGCATTAGGAAAATGGGACCCTGAGCCCCTAAACTGATAAACCATCAAATCAGAGAACAAACCACTACTTCTTTGGGGGCAGGTAAGAAGTCAAAGTGGTAAAATAAAAAGCCATTTTCAATTATAAACTGGCTAACAGAGAAAGCAAAAGTGGGAATCAATGGACAATTTTTAACATAAAAAAAATTTAAAAAGCCGTCTCTAAACCTGTACGACAGGTCTAGTCTGCTGTATAACTTCTATTAAAGACAGGGTGATGACAAAAACTGTTTAATACAAAACTGTTCACCTCTCTGAAATCAACAAATGGTTGTGCCAACAAAGCTTCAAGTAAACTAACTACAGCTACATAAATGAACAGTTTAAAGTACATATTAGAAATTGGACATAATGGCCTGCCTGGATTCTGCTTTGCGTGTGTTTATCTTGGCAAAAAAAGGCTCTACCTGCCCTTTCAAAGGTGTTACACCTTAAAAGGACTTTCCAGACATGCTACCTCAGAGGTAGCTAGCAAAAGAAACTCTTCTTTCTCTGGGTGCCTCCAAAGTGCAGGCAGAGCTGCCATGTATCTGCAGTGACATATACACACCAAAAATTCTTACCCAGGCTTTACAAGTAAGCTTTCAACAGTGGGTAGTCTGTTTCAAAACGTAACGCTTATTTTCTCTCAAAACATACCAAGTTTTTGATTTATACCAGAGGCAAGTATCCAGAGCTGTAAAATAATACTTTAATCTAGATTACTGGTCAGGGAGCCTGAAAAACCATGTGCTCCATAAAGTCAATCTAATTTAAAATAGTATCTACATTTTGTCAAGTCTGCATACGCACAGGGGTGAGGGAGAAGAGCAAGAGGAAACAGATTTTACAATTAAAGAACTTCTCTGATTGCAGCTGTGCTCAGAAAGGGTTGTGAAAAAGGTAGAAGATGGAAGAATTATCTGGAAAAATCTCATGAGCCAGAGCAAAGATGATGAGGTAAAAGGATGTATTTTGCAACTACGACAGGCCAGATATTAATTCTGGCTGTGAGGGAGAATAACAGATGGAAAATGATACAAAATTGTGCTAAGGTATGTGGAAATGGTTGCAAGAGAATGCTAGAGGGTTCCGAATTCACAGACCCAATTCCAGCAGTATTGCAAGTGATGACAGTATAAAGAAAAAAAAAAAATGTTTCAGATAAACATTTAAAGTCGTTATTTAAGAGACTTCAAAACTCACCACATGTTCATGAAACATTCTCTCTGTTTTCCCTCCACTTACCTGACAGAAACTGAACCAGCACAAATGTCTCCGAAAACATTTGAGTTTTGGCGACACAAGACACTATAGCGGAGTTGCATTTCATGGAAGACATATCTGTCAGTTCTAACTTCCCCTAGAAACCTGCCCACATTTAGGCAAATAAAATGTTTTCTGAAAAACTACACTTGCCTAATAGATACTGAGAATAAGTTAATATTTGGGTTCCTCGACTGTACTGAAAAGCCCTGAAAAAAAGAATAGTTCCCTCTCAAAACGTTCCTTTAAACTCCTTTTAGATACCAAGACACAGGAACAGACAACACTCACCAAGGACAAAAGACACTGAATAAGGGCTCCTAAAATAAGTATCATCCATCCCGTGTAAGCAAATCATATCCATACATTTGCATCATTTTTTATCAGTGAATATTTATGAGGCCTGTGGGAAAATAGGTGGACATCAATACTCTCTGAGCAAACTTATTTCTGGCATTTTTTAATGCCAAGATCTTTGATTTTGCAATATTAACAATAGCTTTTCTTAATGTATGGCATGGAATATACAGACAAGTGCACGTCTGCTTACATACACAAATTATATCCCTGCTGCAATTGTCGTTAATTAGAACACATCTACCAAAAGAAATATTCAAGTATTCAATCCAATAAAGAAAGTATAGGATTATGTAGAAACGTATTTAGGAAACCCTATTTTGAAAGGTATTATTAAAAGAAGCATATTTGCAAAAGTCATTTGGATTTTACACTTTAGTAATAAGGAAGGATATCATACTGGGTGTTAAAACTACTAGCTGGTCTTCCAGTCCAACACTAGTTAATACTAACGGCGACATTCCTTCTCCAAATAGCTGCTGGATGGATAAATTTTAGTCCTGGTGGTTTGTGTGGGTTTTGTTGTTTCGGTGGTTTTTTTTAGTTTTAATTTCATTTCATATACATGCTGTTGCACCTTTTAAATTATTAATTTAATGCTTAAATTGAGTTCCAGATCAGGGAATTCACTTTATAAATGTAATTAATATTGTTACGATAACTTTTTTTGAAAGAAAGCCTTATAAGAAAAAAATCTCCACATTAAGTACTTTGGAATGACTTTTCAAGAACAACTAGAAGTCCAATTTGTAAAATATATTTACCCTACAGATGTATACAGCTTATTAGAAAGATCACATCAGACATTATAAGTTGCAAAAGGGACACAAGTGATGTACACATGTTTTGGAGCTGACTCAACCTGCCGAAGTTCTGGACTGTGGTCAAAACCACTACAAAAATGAATAAATAGAAGACAGATTTCCCATATGTTTTGTATCTTGTTTATCATAAATACATGACAAAACCATGCTTCATATGCAGAAGCCTCTTGTATAAATTCCCTGAAATGTTTCGACATAAAGCCTTGACCTACAAATAGCTAACAAAAGGAACCTTCTTTTCACATACTTAAAATAGAATTAAAAATTCAAAAAAATATTCTGGCAGAAGAATAAGCCTCCTGAGAAAAACAAAAAATGCAACTGAACACCCCTTTCATATAGTTTCTATCATAGGATTCACTTAATTTATTTTTATAGCTACCACCCAGGAGCGCACAAACCCCCTTTAATAAATGTGTAAAAGCATTCAATCATCTTGGTTGGCAAAGAAAGCAGATGCTACAGAACAGAGATGTGGGAGAGGTATTTTTTCCCCCCGTTTACTTGAAATGGAGGCTAGTGAGGACGTGCCGGGAGGGCTGGACACAGATGTAGACATCGCTCTAATATATACAGATGGTAATAATTTGGTACACTTTCTTTTGACAAGTCCTCTTAAAGGACTTGAAATGACACCTGTGTTTTGAAAAACTACAATAAAACATACAAAAATGTTTTCTGTACTCTTTCCTAGGGAAGTAAAGAAAGAGGAAAATTTTCAGTCCAGCTCCTGGCCCGTACTTCAGCCAGTTTCGGCTTTGAAGCGGTAGCCTGCAGCACACTTCACGCTTCTGTGAACCAACAGCCAAAATACATACCATAGGTATCTCTCTTTCACTCAGCATCTATTTGTGATTTCTTATGCTGGTAACAGAAGCTGCCCCTATTAATTTAATTACTATGTAGAATGCCTCTATTCTTTCCTCACCTGCATTTTATTGCAATTTTAATTTTACTTCTTTCAGTTCACTCAGGAGAGCACCAAAACATGCCCAAGTATGTGCAGCTGGAATTAAAAAGAAAAGATCTAAACATAGTAAGAAATTACTNTTCTCATTTTATTCCCCCCCCCCCCGTTTTCATTTGCTCTTATACAGCTACCAAGCCCTAGAGGCAAAATGCTAAATTGTCTCCTTAGGTAAAGTGCTGCCCTGGCAAAGGGTAAGCTCAAGAACCTCTCAATCTGGTATTCATGAGGGATGTGAGCAGTTGTGCTGATCTGTTGAAGACAGGCAAATTTCAGCAAAAGGAAAGAAGACAGCTGTCTGCTTTCAGTAGCTTCATATTAATTCCACTTTTTTTAATTGATTATCCTAAAAACTGCTTACTCCTTTTCATTTCACCTCACCTGGGTACCCCCAGCATCTTCAAATATCATTAAAACACGGCACAGCTGTTGGTCTGCCCCAGAAAGATTTGTCCAGGGGAGGGGAGATGAGGGCAGGGGAAGGCATTTGGGAAAAAATACAAAACTGCACAGGTTATATCCAAGAAATAAATGTATACACTGGAAAGCCTGAGACGAAATAAAACGCAGTTCAGAAGGAAGGAAAAAACCAGGTGGGGATATTCAGTCTTTTTTTTTCCCCCCAGCTGGGAGGAAGGGATTGAAATGCATGCCTCGAAGCCAAAATCCATCATAATAAAGGGTCTGCTCACCCCGACGCTTTATTTAAAATGCTGTGTAACCTAAGAAACATACAATCATCAAAACTGTGATGAGACCACACCAGACCACTTCTCTAACATCTGCTCAGGAAACACTGTATTAGATTTGCAGTTTGTCATAAGGACAAACCTTTCCATGCTACATCCATTTTAGGGCTCTCGGGAAATACAGCCTAATAAAAGACAGTCAAACCACCTTCCCACAGCCAGCACCGCCAGCCGTTCAGCTCACAAAGCCATTAAGTTCCCAGTCCCAGTGCACTCGGATTTTCACTAAGGTACTTCTTAGTAGTTTTGAAAAACAGCACTTTTTCCTTAAAATTACTAAAACTCAGTATCTGCATTCTTAGTTTGAAACTGTACATTCAATTATCTCCCCAAAAGGTTTTCCCCACGTTATAATGGACGTGCATGAACAAATGGATGTGAACAAAGACAAGAATAAGCAACACGGTAAGCAGACACTGTGCATTTGTCTACGGTTGTCCTCAGAGTCACACAAGTTTTCACAAAACGACTCAGCTTTCAGCTGCATTTCACGCTATGAGACTATGAGGAAAAGACTATGTTGCTTCAACACATTTATCACATAAATTTACAGTTTAGATAGAGTTAAAGAACACTTGCTCTGACTGAAAGAAAAAACCCAAAGTGTTTCTTCATAGGTCAAAGTTGCTTTGTTCATTCCTTGCCTCACAGCGCTAGGTAAATGGACAGCCATTGACGAACAAAACTTCATGCTGTCACAGAATAATCAAAACCTGTGATATTTTCAATTAGTTTAACTACTGTGTAACTATTATAACTGTATCTGTTAACAGCACAGATTATATCAGAATAAAAAGCAAGTATGAAGGTAAATTCTGATTTTAAAGCTCAGGTTCGTCACGTTTTTCTGAAGCCAATAAATACAACGGTGAAAAGTAGTTCAAAGTCTTGGAAAAGGCGGAAGTCAACTCTATGACGATGGACCCACAGCAAACTTTGAAACACCATACCTGGATTGCCAGTACAGTGTAGATTTTTCTCAAAGTGAACCACAAGACTCATTTCTTCCCCAGCTTCCACAGCCAGTTAATACTGTCTCTGAAGTTACCAGCTAGCAAGACTGAAGACAACCTGTTTTATCAACTCCAGTTTTGACAACTGTCATTTCATCCAACTATTAGGAGATTCTGAGCTGAGTAAGCTTTTTGGGTTTGGGTTTTGAGGGTATTTTTTGTTGGGTTTTTTCTTTTCTGTTGTGAAAAAACTACTATAATATCCGATTTATCTACATATTAAGGGATTTCCTTGAGAAACCTGACAGCATTCTTCTCATCTGCCAGTTGAGCTTTCAAAATGTATCTTCACCTTTAAACTCTTCAAGCTAAAAAACACAAGTGTACTTGAAGCTCAATCATTCTCCCTAGCGCTGCTCATTTTTAATGAGCCTCTTGTCTTTACGTCTCCCAGAAAACAGACTCCACAAAGCAATCTCAGGTGATGCGAAACCAATGCTCGATGCTTCTCCAAACCCCTGTCTTTTTGAGCCTGAAATCTTCCTGCTAAACCCATATGGGACTGATGGGCCACTTCAGTCAAACCCCATTTCACTTATTTATCACAAGCCCCTGCTTAGAAACTCTACTGTGGATTGCTTGTACACACAATCTGTTTCCAGCTTTGAACTTTAAAAAGGATTTAAGCAGTCAATCTCAATATCACGGTAAATCCGATGTGCATTACTTGCCTATTGATTGCAAAAAAATAAAAGTTTGAAGCTTGATTTCAGGGCTAATCTTTCCATTTGCTTGATGAGTTCTGCAGTTGCTACAGAACACTTAGTGTGCATCCTGTTAGATAACAGCATATTAAGCTTGGATGAGAAATCCAGAGTATTTACAACACACTTTTAGCTTTAAGTAAAGAACAAAGGCAGGGCTAGCTTTACTGATCTCAGAGGTTTTTGAGCTATACCACAACTGGAAAAAACCCCAAACTAAAACAAAAAAACCTACCAACAGCCACAAAACAAACAAAAAACCCCAACAAACCACTAAACGTTTCTGTATAAAGGATTCTGCAACCTTAAAATATTTTCATAAAATTAATAATGTTAAGATAGATTTTATATTTCTTCTGCCCAATATATCCAACTGCAATATGTTCTGTTGAAATCTCGACTTTCATATTCCATTTCATCAATGACAGAGCAAATGAAAAAACGGACAGGACACATTGGTATTCATCCCATTTGTTATTAGACTACCTTACAAATGGTATTTTTCCCTATAAATTCTAAGTGAAATAGTTTATCATCTAATTAAATGAGCCATTTATGTTCTGAATTTTAATGTGTGTACTGAGACATCTGAGAACAAATGTCATAAAAGAATTTTATACACAGAAAGAATTCCAATGGATGTTGAAGCCCACGCAACCCTTCCCTGCCTGCTAATCGAAGAATTCCCCCACCAGTTAGTTGTTCTTTTGGGGTTTGGTTTTTTTTTTTTCTTTTTTAAATCTCTACGTTTTCTCCTGCATTTAATCTGGGGGCTTTCCTTCAGATGAGAAAGGCTGTTACTCATTTTGTTTTACTTTTTAAAGTTACTGTGTGTGCATTTTCCCATACAGTGACTATGAACTGTTAGAGATGCATCCCAAACCATTTAGTTCTATGATACAGCTCTAGCTACTCGATCAATAATTCAGGAAAATATTCGTCTCGATTTAGTTACTGCTGTCAGTACAACTCTTTGTGCCTGGATGAGAAGAGAGCAGGACCTCCAGCTGGAGGTTTTACCTGTGCTGCTCAATGAATTAACCTGTAGGAGGTGCCACAGTGATGAAGCAGTCAAAAACCTCCAGCAGGCAACTTCATCACACGGGTAATTAGTTCACTACATCAATAACGCCTCCAGTCGTTAGCAGCGCCGAGGCTGAATCCCAAGCCTGCTTGTTAAATTCAGTCAGCACAACAGGCTTTCGCCGTGCTACAGGTATAAATAACTTTCTATTTTTAAATGTAGTTAGCAGCTACTAATTTTTTTTCTTCATTTTTAGTCATTATCTCTTGTAATAAATTATACTTTCTTTCATTCATCATGTCTATAACATCCTCCCAGAAGAAATAATAATTAATTTTAGAAGCCTCTGACATCTTCACAAGGTCTGATCAACGATAAGAGACCCACATTTGACGGGATGAGAAACGCTACTGCGCTAACACTGACATGCCCAATCTTGTGTGACCCAAGGAGCAATCTCTTCAATCTCCCACATATCAGAACTGGGCACTATCACTACACTACCCAGATAAAATAATTACTTCCAACTCTTGCCTACAAGAGGATTAAGCTAGTAGTAAACTCACTTAAACATTGTACCCACAACAAAAACACAGATCGAGGCCACACAGAGCTTCATGCTTTCTAGCCTTGTAGGAACAATTTCAGGTGTGTGTGTGACTGACTGCAGTACCCAAGTATAAGAAAATCCAAAAACTGTCAGGTCAATTCAAATTATTTTTTGCTTTCTACTAATTCCTGCTCCACGCCTGATGAAAGGGATGTTTTGTCCAGGTCACAACACTGGAATAAGCATCTCGGATCCTTTGTGAAAAGGGCCTGATATTCCCGGGACCCCGGTACGTTACTAAGGTCTTGCCCTCTCGCTTGCCAAAATTCACTTCAGGACAGGACAATCTAATAAAAGCTCTATGCTGTATGCTTCAAACAATATAGATTAGGACTGATTTATGACAAGTTAAACCAGCTCAGAGTTTTTGGCTTAAGTACTTCAAAGTACCCACTTTTTACTATAGTATTTTAGTAATATCATATACCTATAATATACAATGTATACAGATATATTTTGAAGTATTTTTCATACTTTACCTTTAATTACTTACAGAGAAAACAATGAACAGTTGAGCTCTTGGAGCAATTTTCTTCTTATTTAAATGTGTCTTCCTTAAATGTTTAAAAAGCTTAATAAAAGTTATGTTTGGCCTTTATTTTTTGAGGGAGCCGATAGGCCTGAAGACTTCAGTGGGTGCTCAGAATTGTGTGTCACGTGTCAATGCCGTCCAAATGCAGCAATATTTCAAGCAGAGGTAAGATATTCGTACATTAAGCTGTCATCACCCAAGCTAATACAATGTACAGCACAGATCTCAGGACTTAAGAGTAATTAGTTCCTGCCTGAACCAGAGCATATCTTTTAGTGACATATGCAATCACAGATTTTAAACATTTTACACCACAGAGATGTCAGAGTTACTGAGCTAACTGCATTCTCTTCTTTAATAATCTATGTGAACACCATTTCAGGTCTTAGCTCTCAACTCTGTTCACAGATGGAATTTGTTATTTCTCCTACTGTCATGTCACATCAGAGACTGCAGTCCCCCAATCCCACTCTCAGCCAGCCTGACCTAGTCACATCTTCCAGTTCCTCTTCTCCTTCTGGAGCCAAGGGTGACAGCCCACAACTAAATAGCTTGGAAAAGTAAAATATTATTTGTTCATGTTAAAAACACACTAGAAGAGGGGTTTAAGCACAGTAAACCAGTGTGTTTTGCATGGAGGTTTTTTTCCATAATATTTAACATTTTTAGAACCTGGAGGTATAATAATTTTTTGGTGGGTTTTGTTCTGCTTTATTTTTAAACTTCCTTTACAAACAGTCTCTTTCTCTCCCTCGCCCTCCCTATTGATGCCATACAGATCCTGATTAGTTGAAACTTTCTCACTTCAGCAAACATTCCTAACTTTTTACAGTCCTTCAAAGTACTGTTCCCATAAACTAGCAAGACAGTCCTCTTTTCAGCTTCAGGTGTGGAAGCGTGACGCTCCCCTGAAGTTGTAACCTGGTATTAATTTGAAGATTATGCATCCATAGCTATTGTGTCCTCCTGTGGTCTGTCCTCCTCTCTGAAAGAAGCATTTGGACAGAATAATCCAGTTATCACCACAACATCATCTCAAACACGTCCCTTAAATGTATTTGTAAAATTACTTCTCAGCATTTTTAGATTCTTGAGTCACAAAAGGGTTGAGGTTGGAAGGGATGTCTGGAGGTCATCTCGTGTCCCCCACCCCAAACATGGACAGCCTAGAGCAGTGGTCTCCAAAGTGGGGTGCGTGCAAGACAATCTATTGGGGTGAGGGAAGAAAATATTAGAACTGCTACTTTTTAAACACAAAAATAAGAAAGAAATGAAGATTTATTAATATTTAATATACAGCTAGACACTGGCACTCTCAGATGGTCCACGTGTCGCAGTTGTGTCTTTCTGGAGGAAGACTGGGTGCTCTGCAACACAGAGCAGGTGACAGCGATGCCCTCGCTCGACCGTTTGCTTTAAACAAATTGCAACGTATTGCAATTCAAGCGTCCCTGGTAAAATGGATTTATAGATATTATCTAGCTTTAAATAAAGTACAGTAACCCTCACAAAATGGACAAGCGGCTTAAAAAAATTCCTGCAAAGAAACCAAAGTCTGAAGACAATACTAGTAACGCAAGCACAAGTGACCAACAAGAAAATGGCAGAGCTGACATTTCTCCTTACTAAGAGCTTTTTGTCAGCCACATTAAGAGCTAACAGCAGCGATGACCTAACCAGTTCTCACAAGAACACAGCCAAAAAAATCTGAAATTAAGATTGACATCAACTGAACTTAGAGGCAGACCTTCAAATCCCTCCATTACAAAGTGTTAAACCAAGATTTTAAAAAGTAATGAAGCATATTCAATCACATAGCTGTCCCTAAAAAATGTATTGTTAATAGCAGTATTTTAACCAGGAGACCAAAAAAAGGGAGTTTTTACCATTACTAAAATAAAATCTCAAAACATTCTTTCTTTTAGCTCTATATCACTGCATTTAAATTTCTTTTTTAGTGCACGTTTTAAGTGTACTAATTATATTTGTATGGTAGTATGTGCCTATAAATTATAAATAACTATACACATATTGGGAGTGCACTGTCAGAAATGTTTTACTGACAGGGGTGCATCATCAAAAAAGAGTTTGGAGGTCACTGACTTAGAGCAAGCTGCTCAGACCACCTCCAGATGGCTTTTTACTATCCCCAAAGATGGAGACCATCCAGTGCATCCACCCTGTTCAAGCAGGGCCACTCAGAGCCACTCGCCAAGGACAATGTCCAAATGGTTTCTGAGTATCTCCAAGGTTGGAGGCTCCACAACCTACCTGGGCAACCTATGCTAGTGCTTAGTCACCCTTACAGTCAAAAAAAAAAAAAAAAGTGTTTCCTGATGTTCAGAGGGAACCTCCTGTGTTTTGGGTTGTACCCATCACCTCTAGTACTGTCTCTGGCCACCACTGAAAAGCGTCTGGCTGTGACCTCTTTGTACCCCCATCAGATATCTCTATACATTGATAAGACCTCACTAACCTTTCTCTTCTCCAGGCTGAACAGTCCCAGCTCTCTCAGCCTTTCCTCATAGGAGAGACGCTCCTGTCCCGTCAGCATCTTTGTGGCCCATCATTGGACTGTCTCCAGTATGTCCATATCTCTCTTGTACTGGGGAGCCCAAAACTGGACCCAGCATTCCAGCTGTGGCCTCACTAGTGCTGAGCAGAGGGGAAGGATTACCTTCCTCAGCCTGCTGGCAACACTCCTCCTAATGCAGCCCAGGATACCACTGGTCGTCTTTGCTGCAAGGGGACACTGCTAGCTCATGGTCAACCTGGTGTCCACCACAACCCTCAGGGCCTTTTCTGCAAAGCTACTCTCCATCTGGGCAGCACCCAACCTGTACTGCTGCCTGGGGTTTTTCTTCCCCAGGGGCAGGACTTCACACTTCCCTTTGTTGAATGACCCTCTAGTGTATCAACCATCCCTCCCAGTTCTGCAGCATCTGCAAGCTTGCCGAGGGTGCACTCTGCTCCGTCATCCAGATCATTAGTAACGATGTTGAATAGCACCGGACCCAGTATAGACACCTCAGGTACACCACCAGCCACTGGCCTCCAACCGGACTTTGTGCCACTGATCACCTCTGGGTCTGGCCGTTCAGTTTTCTACATATCCCATCATCCACTCATCCAGCCCATACTCCGTCAGCTTCTCTGTGAGGAGCTTATGGGAGACAGCATCAAAAGTCTTACTGTAGTCAAGGCAGACGATATCTAGTGTTCTCCCCTCATCTACAAAGCGAGAGATCAGAGCAGGTTATTAGGGTGCTCACTCTCCCTTGGTGAATTTGTGCAGACTGCTCCTGACGATCACCTTGTCCTTCGTATGCCTGGAAACTGTTCCCAGAATGAGTTGCTACAGCACCTTCCCAGGGATTGAGGTGAGGCTGACCTGCCTGTAGTTTCCTTGTCCTCTTCCTTGCCCTTTTTGAAGATAAGAGTGACATTTGCTTTCCTCCAGTTCCCAGGCACCTCTCCCAATTGCCATGATCTTTTAAAAGGTTATGGAAAACGGCCTTGCAATAATGTCAGCCAGCTCCCTCTCAGAACCCATGGGTACGTCCCATCAAGACCACAGGTACCAAAGGAACATCCACTTCAATGCTTAAGTTTTTCCAAAATATGAATTTGCCTAGTTCTCAGCTTGAATTTGTTTAGTCACTCAGACTTGTTCTACTAGTAGCCTGCTACTCTGCAGGTCCCCTCAATTATTAAATAGCGTTTCTCTACAGCATGCTTGCAAACCCAGATCAAATATCGTAAATTTGATTTATTGAATAGATTCTAGTGGCAGATTTAAGGAATTTCAAAGATGTGCTTCCAAACACTTACTGGTTCAATATAGTTCTTTCTGAGCTCCCTTGAGTTCATTAGCCTTCACGAGTTGTGATGTTGCACCAGCTAGATCAAGTATTCCAATGGCATTGTAATAACGCCAATTATTCCTCCTGTTTCAGATACTTCTGATCAGACATGAAAAAAACATGCCTTCCAAGTCTTTTTCAATCCCCGTTTCCTTGATAGTGTTTCTTTAGGCTGGAGGCATGTCTTTGTTTCTGTGTCAAAACACACAGTGCTTTCTTGCACTCCAGCTTTCAAGATTGCTCAACTCTCCCCTCTGATCACTGCCTACCACAGCACCAGCCCTGTTGTAATCTGCATGCTTTTATCAGTAATGACTCTATATTTCTTCCTCATCACTAATAAAAAGGTTAAACACTGTCACATCTAAAATTAATCCTCAGAGGACCTCCGCACACTCCACATTGATTACTGACTACAATTATGTTATTGAGACCTATTAGCCATTTTTTTAAAAACACAGTTGATGTATGCTAATGATTCTGGTTTTTNAAAAAAAAAAAAAAAGTGTTTCCTGATGTTCAGAGGGAACCTCCTGTGTTTTGGGTTGTACCCATCACCTCTAGTACTGTCTCTGGCCACCACTGAAAAGCGTCTGGCTGTGACCTCTTTGTACCCCCATCAGATATCTCTATACATTGATAAGACCTCACTAACCTTTCTCTTCTCCAGGCTGAACAGTCCCAGCTCTCTCAGCCTTTCCTCATAGGAGAGACGCTCCTGTCCCGTCAGCATCTTTGTGGCCCATCATTGGACTGTCTCCAGTATGTCCATATCTCTCTTGTACTGGGGAGCCCAAAACTGGACCCAGCATTCCAGCTGTGGCCTCACTAGTGCTGAGCAGAGGGGAAGGATTACCTTCCTCAGCCTGCTGGCAACACTCCTCCTAATGCAGCCCAGGATACCACTGGTCGTCTTTGCTGCAAGGGGACACTGCTAGCTCATGGTCAACCTGGTGTCCACCACAACCCTCAGGGCCTTTTCTGCAAAGCTACTCTCCATCTGGGCAGCACCCAACCTGTACTGCTGCCTGGGGTTTTTCTTCCCCAGGGGCAGGACTTCACACTTCCCTTTGTTGAATGACCCTCTAGTGTATCAACCATCCCTCCCAGTTCTGCAGCATCTGCAAGCTTGCCGAGGGTGCACTCTGCTCCGTCATCCAGATCATTAGTAACGATGTTGAATAGCACCGGACCCAGTATAGACACCTCAGGTACACCACCAGCCACTGGCCTCCAACCGGACTTTGTGCCACTGATCACCTCTGGGTCTGGCCGTTCAGTTTTCTACATATCCCATCATCCACTCATCCAGCCCATACTCCGTCAGCTTCTCTGTGAGGAGCTTATGGGAGACAGCATCAAAAGTCTTACTGTAGTCAAGGCAGACGATATCTAGTGTTCTCCCCTCATCTACAAAGCGAGAGATCAGAGCAGGTTATTAGGGTGCTCACTCTCCCTTGGTGAATTTGTGCAGACTGCTCCTGACGATCACCTTGTCCTTCGTATGCCTGGAAACTGTTCCCAGAATGAGTTGCTACAGCACCTTCCCAGGGATTGAGGTGAGGCTGACCTGCCTGTAGTTTCCTTGTCCTCTTCCTTGCCCTTTTTGAAGATAAGAGTGACATTTGCTTTCCTCCAGTTCCCAGGCACCTCTCCCAATTGCCATGATCTTTTAAAAGGTTATGGAAAACGGCCTTGCAATAATGTCAGCCAGCTCCCTCTCAGAACCCATGGGTACGTCCCATCAAGACCACAGGTACCAAAGGAACATCCACTTCAATGCTTAAGTTTTTCCAAAATATGAATTTGCCTAGTTCTCAGCTTGAATTTGTTTAGTCACTCAGACTTGTTCTACTAGTAGCCTGCTACTCTGCAGGTCCCCTCAATTATTAAATAGCGTTTCTCTACAGCATGCTTGCAAACCCAGATCAAATATCGTAAATTTGATTTATTGAATAGATTCTAGTGGCAGATTTAAGGAATTTCAAAGATGTGCTTCCAAACACTTACTGGTTCAATATAGTTCTTTCTGAGCTCCCTTGAGTTCATTAGCCTTCACGAGTTGTGATGTTGCACCAGCTAGATCAAGTATTCCAATGGCATTGTAATAACGCCAATTATTCCTCCTGTTTCAGATACTTCTGATCAGACATGAAAAAAACATGCCTTCCAAGTCTTTTTCAATCCCCGTTTCCTTGATAGTGTTTCTTTAGGCTGGAGGCATGTCTTTGTTTCTGTGTCAAAACACACAGTGCTTTCTTGCACTCCAGCTTTCAAGATTGCTCAACTCTCCCCTCTGATCACTGCCTACCACAGCACCAGCCCTGTTGTAATCTGCATGCTTTTATCAGTAATGACTCTATATTTCTTCCTCATCACTAATAAAAAGGTTAAACACTGTCACATCTAAAATTAATCCTCAGAGGACCTCCGCACACTCCACATTGATTACTGACTACAATTATGTTATTGAGACCTATTAGCCATTTTTTTAAAAACACAGTTGATGTATGCTAATGATTCTGGTTTTTTCCAGTTTCTAAATCAACATGTCACATGGCACCATATCAAACATTTTACAAATATTAAATGTCATATATATTTGAAAAGTCAAACTTGTTCTCTCAAAACATCACATTCTCTTCAGAAAAGATCTATTTCCTGTAACTGTGTTTACTGAAATTAATTAGTAAAGAATTAAAGGTAGGTAACACAGTTGACTCTCAGTCCGCCATTCTATTATTTTGCACCAGATTAATGTCTGCTTGACAGACTTATGGTTACCTGGTTATCCTATTCACCCTTTAAATACTCTGTCTTAGCAATTTTAAACAATTCCTAATTTTTTTTAATGCACACAGCTCTCCATTTCTCCTTCTCCTCTCCCCTTCACTGCCTCCCCATTTTTATAACCTATTTTACTTTTTCTCCCTTCTAAACAAGGATAAACCAAACTCCTCTATTATTGCAATTAGCAACATTCTGGGTATAAATTTGAGTATCTCTTCCTCCACTACTTCCAAATCCACATTACTTTTGGAAGCAGAATTAAGTGCCTATGAATCGTTGGAAGAGAGTCTTACTCTCATGATAAACATGCACACCAATATACTTATGTGGTTTTATGATGCTAGTAAGTAAATTGCCAATAGTAGTAGTAAGGACAGTGCTGGGCAATTCCTAACCTAAAAAAAGTTCTGAGTTGTGAAGCAGGGAAAGTCTTTACCAAGTCTATCCTCCCTGAGAGGAAAAAAAAACCCCACAAACTTAAACATAAAAATAATAATGAAGATACTTTTATATAGAACTTACAAATCAGAAATGTTTCATGAAAATAACATCCATAGCCATACACGCAGGGTAGTGATGTAAAACCACCACCTGTAACAGAAAACACCCTGTCTGTGAAGTCACTGACCTTTCAAATAGCTCCACTAAGCTGGACTGAGACTTTCAGGAACTTCACACACATACACACACACACACCCCTTTCACGCATGAGGGGAAAAAAAAAAAAATCTCTATATAAAACTCACCTGTGGTATGAAATCATTAGCAGTGTTCTGGGAAACAAGGTATTTTATTTAGAAAGGCATTGATTTACAAACAATGGGGCTACAGAAACAGAGCTCAACAGAAGTAAATAAAGGACTAAACAAACATTCATGGAGAGAGGAAATTCTCTGCGTGAGAACTTTCTACAGAAAAATTTATAATAAGCTTTTGTTCTCTAAAATTGAGACTAGTTGTTGCAAGATGAATGGCCAGTTTTCACCGTGTTTAAGAGTTTCTATTCCTTAAAAGTTATTTTACAGAGGTAAAATTTAAACCATAGCTGACAAAATGCACCTCTCCTTCTGCAGTTGTGAGAGTACTACAAAATCATGGATCTCCTTTCTGCAAAAAATTGCCTCATTTGCAAGACAAGTGTCATGCATTTTAGACACACATTAGATTCAGCCATATTTTCCCATATTCTTATGTAGTTTTCACTTTCTCTTTTTTCTCCCCCTAGCCTCAGCTAAGCCTGAGAGCAACCAAGAGTTAAACAAAAGCAGCCACAATGACATAAAAATTGTATTTCTTATTTTTCTTATTGTTGGTTAGCATATTTACCTTCCAATTTTTTAGGAAAGTATTTTAGTCTAGCTTCAAATTCATGCATACTGAAACTTATTTAAGGTAAGCGCAATACTAATACTAAAATAATTTTCCCCCTGCAACGAGCAGGGACATCTTCAACTGGATCACGTTGCTCAGAGCCCTGTCCAACCTGACCTTGAATGTTTCCAGGGATGGGGCATCTACCACCTCTTTGGCCAGCCTGTTCCAAGTGTTTCACCACCCTCACTGTAAAAAATTTCTTCCTTATGTCCAATCTAAATCTTCCCCCCTTTAGTTTAAAACCATTACCCCTCATCCTATCACTATGCTCCCTAATAAAGAGTCCCTCCCCATCTTTCCTGTAGGCCCCCCTTTAGGTACTGGAAGGCCACTATAAGGTCTCTCCAGAGCCTTCTCTTCTCCAGGCTGAACAAACCCCAACTCTCTCAGCCTGTTCTCACAGCAGAGGCGCTCCATCCCTCTGATCATCTTTGTGGCCCTCCTCTGGACCCACCCAACAGCTCCATGTCTTTCCCGTGCTGAGGGCACCACAGTACTCCAGGTGGAATCTCACAGCAGCCGAACAGAAGGGAATAATCACCTCCCTGCACGTGCTGCCCACATTTCTTTTGATGCAGCCCAGGATGCAGTTGCCTTTCTGGGCTGCGAGCACACATTGCTGGCTCATACTCAGTTTTTCATCCACCAGTACCCCCAAGTCCTTCTCCTCAGGGCTGCTCTCAACCTCTTCATGCCCCAGTCCGTACCCCATTTGGTTCTGCCTTAACCCAGGTGCAGAACCTTGCACTTGGCCTTGTTGAACTTCACGAGGTTCACATAGGCCCACCTCCCTAGCCTGTCAAGGTCCCTCTGAATAGCATCCCTTCCCTCTAGAGTATCAACCACACCACTCTTCCGGTTGTTTTTTGTTTTGTTTTCCCAAGATAAGCATATTAAAACAGAAGAAATGGCCTACTTACAGTCTGTCCTATTAACCAACCATACTTCCGAGCCAGGTAGATACAGGACAGGAGGGAATGTTGCACGCTCACTAAGCTGTCCTCTGATCACGTTTTTCCTTGCTAAGGAAAGGCACTAGAGCCTCTTTATGTGCTTGCTTGTTGTTGCCATTATGGTTTATATATATGTCAATGCCCCAACTCTGGCATTCTCTTTGCAGGGAACTAATCCCCATGTTAGAGTATCCTCAGCACTATGTGGAGCCATTTGACATTCACCAAACCTGACAAGAATGAAATCTCAAGGTCTTTATACTACAGCAAACAATAGTCCTTGTGAAGGCCCACCCTAAACAGACAAAACAAAGGAAGCAACAAAGATGGCTTCACTATCTTAAAAAACTAACACTGCTATCACATCAAGTTCCATGTAGAGAGAGTCAAGATAACATCTCAAATTAACACCACTGCAGCAGTTCTCACAGATGGTAAATCAACAACAGCTTCTGTACTGTAAATCCTTTACTAAAAACTGTAAATCCTTGCCTTTAAGGCCCATCTCTCTGTAATCATCTTTGTTCATCTTTCAGTACATTGCCAAAAGCCCCTAATTAGTATCATCTTAGGCTGCCTTTCACTGCCCCTCGTCCTAATCAGTTGACTAATTACTTGCACATAATCTCAGTGTCAGGTTAGAAAATGTTTTTTGAATGAAGAGAAGCATGTGGAAGGAGCCCCTCGCCTAGGGGGCACAGCCTGTAGACAGCTACAAGAAGACCTCAAGCAGCAGGTAGCCTTGCTTAAGGGAAGAAAATGGGGAGGAAAGATGCAGTCACAGCCAAAAGCAAACTTACAGACACGATAATCCACAAAAGCCAACAGCAGGAAGCTTTTAGTGAAGAAGACAAGTCAAGGGAAAGGCAGCAGTACGAAGAACACTCATTCTAGCATGACAGCAGGGAATGCGACTGGATTTCGGATGGGCTATACAAAGCAACACCAGCAGATGCTGCAGTAACTGATGGAGGAGGAGAGGAAAGCACGAAAAATGGTTTTCTGCAAAGGCAAGAAAAGAACACATCTGTTTTCAGGAATATACGAAAATATTTGGAAATGGTATACATGACAGAAAACAAAGCATCAGAGGTGTACCTCCAAGAAAGTAACAAGATTAATGAATCAAGGAGCACGGGTAAACTTTGGAGAGAAAAGCACTTAAGAAGAGTTAACTGCCCCCCCCCCAACTCAAACGTCATTAATATGACTTCCTCAGCATAATAATGGTGCATTAAAGAGTCAGGATGGTGGGTTAAAGATGAAAAGGACTGGATTAGGAATGAAATCCTTTTCAGACTCTTCTGCAAAGAACAGACTTCATGACAGAAAATAAAAGGAGGAACAATTAGATGCAAAAAAAAAGAACAATTTTTTTAAAAATGCTTTGCAACTACTACATTTATATCATATTATTACAGTTAACGAGAGAAGAAATGCAATAAAAATAAAAAAATGTTCTGATGACTTCATAAAAATTCCACCGTGTGGAAACATCCTAAGGATTCTCTGGATATTTTGAAAGCAGTACAGAACTTAAGAATGCAGAAAAGCATTTCACAGACATGTCTTTATGATGTTGCTAATTCAGTAGTTACTTACCAATGGCGTAAGTACTGCAAAGACCCTAAACTGGCACCAAAGTAAATTTGTGGGCATGACTTTTTAATTATTAAACTCAAATAAACATAGTTTTGTTTCACCTTATGTAGTTTATGTTAGTACATCAAGGAACACTGGAATTTCAATACCCACAAGTTGTGGCTCTGCCCCTCGCCCCCCTCCCCCCCCTTTTTTTTCTCCTTAACTAAAACCCCTCACAAAAATGCTTCTACTTTGTCCCAAAGTGCAGGAAAATCTGCAGTACTACATTCAAAAGTATGAACTCATTTGAAAACGTAACAGCAACATTTCAGAAACATCTGTGCTCAACACAGCCTTCCAGCAGAATCCCAGGGTGGGGGGGGGGCGGTGGGACGAACAGTATTTTGCCCAACAGGTTGCTCCACGCAACATTTCTAGGGGCAGGTCCTAAGCTTCTTCAAGCCAAGCAGAGTAACACTGCCGAATCACACCCATGAAGTTTGACTGACCAGCGGTCAAGGATGTGGCCCTACAGTACAGCCAGAATCTCCAGGCTGACGCCCTGGATCCGATGGCAGCCACACTCCCACCAGTTTAAAGAAGAAAGTCTGACAGTCCTCAAATCTGTCATATTTCACATCCTGTTACGATGAGCAGAGGCTGAAGATTTAACTCTGCAGCTGGCAACAGCCCTGCAACACGTCAATCCTGAAACTGCAGACCTGGGCTGTGTCCAAGAGCCAGTGCAGCAGCCTTCCCTGTGGAGTCACTACTGGCACCGCTGTCGCTGTATCCTCTCAATAATTTCTACCGATCCTTGCTAGTCTCCTTCACTGTCAGCGACGTGGTCCAGAAGCAAATATTCGCTCTAAATTTATACGTGCCAAGGCCTGGAATTCAGCGTTAGCACGCCACAATTTCTTTTCTGTGACAGTCTCCATGGCAGTGTCAGAACTCAGAAAAAAATTTGTTAGCATTTTCTCACCTAACACACAACACGTGTATTCAATTAAATGGCTAGTTACCACATATGTAGAAAACTACAAAGAAACTACTTGGTTAACTGGATTTCCCTCTTTATTTAGCTTGGTTAATGGGCAGAAAGTTGAGTTTGGCTAAACTATCATAAAAGCAACGTACAATAGTTCATTCGTCTCAAGAAGTCAAGAAAGAAACTGAGGCACCTGCCAAAACTAAGGGTTAAAGAGTCTCAGGACTATAATGGGATTTACCTCCCCTTGATTTTGGGCACAACTGCCAAAGTTAGAAAATCAGTTCCCTTAAGGCCTTGGCACCCCACCATCTAATCCAGGGAATAAGCAGGTACCTCTAAAGGACAATTCAGATTCACAGTAGTATTGCTTCCAATTTAGGTTTGGATGCTGCTATTTCTGTGCGAGACACATATAATGCTTTATCTATCCAAGTCTGGTTTTCAAACAGTTTTGAAAAATCCCTAGTTCAAATTAAATGTTTTGTAACAAATGTCAAAACTGTAAATCACTGAACAGTAGCAGTAAGTTGATAGAGAAGATGCAACTTACTCAATAGAATTCTCCAAATCTGTTAAGCCAAAAGTTGTTTAATACAATTTAACTCACCCTGGAGTGCAGTTAAATAATTGTGATGGATGGCAGCTTGTCTTAGTCTTTTCCATTTGTTAAATTATGATAGATGAATTATGCACATTACTGAATTTCAATGCATTCTTTCTGTTCACCACCCCTGCTTCATGAAAAACATCCAGTCAATAAATAGTCTAAACCGATCTCCATCAGAACTGTATGACGTTCTACAATTATGATAAAGAAGCTGAAGGCCAAAAATATTTCAGAGTAAGTCCCTTGACATTAAGAGCAACAATAAATGTATGCATGTAACTACTAACACACTTGCTACTATCTCTTATATTTAAATAAAGTAACTGAATCTGTATCTGGTAAAAATGTCCATTATTAGTGCTTTCTGAGAACTTTGGGGGAGGGAAGACTATGATGAACCAAATCTCCAAAAAGACATAGGCTTTTTTCTTTTTTGAGCAATTAGCTAGCTTAGTATTGAAGCCATATATTGAAAACCATGTAAAAACAATTATTTCATAAAAGAAGATAAACAAGAAATATATAGCTAAATATAATACAATATTTTCTAAGAAAACTTCACTTCAGCAGCCATTTGGTAATTATCTGCTCTTTGACAACACCTGCACAGAGACTCCTAGGATGTAGAGTTTGTCATTTTAACTATTCCACAAAATCCCAGAGCACCAAGCTTCAAAAAAGAAAATCCATACTATCTGCTTTTTCAAAGGGTTTTTATCTTGCAATAATTGTTGCATATGACTGCATCTGACTTCCAGCCATTTCAGTATCCGTGTTCAACCCGTGTTGCATTTCAGGAGAATGTCTGTTTACTTTGAATTATTTCCTTCAACTAGATTGTTCCTCATTTAATCGCAGATGAACGGTGTCTTAAGTTGCTCAATTTGGAGGAAATTATAAAGCGAAAATGGCTGATACAGAGGTTTTCTTTAGGAAAAAAGACAGTGTGCATCTCCATATGTATCCCTGCATGCATTCGTAAATTACCACAACTCATAACGTCTGACAGACGTACTGGAAGATTAACAGAAACCACTTCTGATTTCAGATGAGCTGGGGCTCACCAGGAAAAAAAGTCTGCGAAACCTATGAAGGTACATCATAGATTAAGGAAAGACAAGTCTACAAGAAAATCTAGTCAGGCTTTAAATGTGTCCCCTCAAGACTTAACGAAAACAAAAATCAAGAAAACAAAAGGACTTGATTTGACAAAGTGCCACACACTTCAAAGATTGCAGGGTATTTACTTTAACTGTTGGTGAGGTACAATTTAACACAGCTGAAGAACAGCATTATGTATATGATTCATACCACCAGCCTGAGGTACCTTCCACAGCAGGTTTTCATCAAACACAGATTGAAGGAGGACTCAAACTAGAATGGCTAGTTTAAAGAATAATGTGGGGGGGAAGGGGCAGGGGAATAGACTTTTAACTTCACTAGCAAGTTTCTCCCTCTTTGATGAAAAAGACTTATGAAAAGTTTATGAAAGTACAGACATGAGGCAGTACCTCTGTCAAATCTCAGCGATGCGGTCTGACTGACAGGTATACAGCTTCACAAACGCAGCCTGACAGTTACATGCAATGCAGCACAAGGAATCTTATTTTAAGTAAAGTTTGCAAAAACTAAAATGTGACATTTACAAGATTTCTGAGCAAAAAAATACCACAGGGACAAATTCAACCTGTATTACCTTCACTTCATCCTAGTTTTCCTTAAATATATCGTCCCAGATTGTTCTGATGTCTCCTATCCTGATATGGACCTAATGCTTAGGAACGACATTGACACTGTGAATCTGCCAGGGGCTTTCAAAAAGCATTTTTGTCTTAAATGTGAAGTGTTTTCCTGCTGGTGAAATGGCATTACATCTTGAAGAATTCTTCATTCACCCCCAGTGATACCACCTACTGTGGAAGGTTAGATCTGAATCATCTGCCTTAAAGGAAGCTTGACAGTTCATTTCAGAAGTTCCTTTTTCGTCTCCAATTTCTAAGCAGAAAGTAGTGTACATTCAGAAATTTCAAGCAGCTGTGTACCACTGCAAGTGCCGCAGAACTAAAATAACATTTCTCAGAATTAGTCTGTCATAGTTTAAAGCATCAAAATTGGTAAGCAATTCTCAAGCGACATCGTAATTACAGAGTAGAAGCCCCAGTGATGCTATACTTACGGCTGAAAGCGCTATTCCTATCTAAAACCCTATTTTCAGTTTCTTGCAACTTTCTCAGCACCCTGCCTTTAAGACATACCTGACATGGGGCAGATAGAAGCACACTTTTTTGACATGGGCCTCCTTCACAACTCTGATTTTTATTGACTAAACAAGCTTCTGTTCCTTAGAGAGGATAATATTCAAACAACAGACAGAAGAAATTGCTATACATAAACCTTACAGAAAAAAAATTAGGTAAAACCATACATTCTTGTCCCACTGGGTACTACTTGGATAACAAAAGCTACACATGTAGTTGAAAGCAGGTTATACCAGCAGTGCGGACGCTGTGAACTGGTAAAGCACTCAATTAGGTATAGTACAATTCGAAGGTTTTAACACAAAGAGCCGTTGTTCTTTGTTGTCCCTAATTAGCTGAACCCCAATCCTAGACCACCTAAATTCAAGAATTTCAACTCTGCGTTCCCTAGAGCTAAGGCTACGATGGGCCCAAACAGGCTGCATGCTTGTATCTGACTCCTTGCGGCAGTCGTGATCCTTTTTGAAAGCTCAGCTGCACGATCAGGTACGAGCTGAGCCCTGCCACTCTTTCTCCACAAGTCTAACTTGTGCCAAAGGCTATCGGCCCTACTGAGATCCAGAAGTGAGACATACTTTAACTGCAGCCTCCTGAGATGCCATTTGTGACGGAGACCATGCCCAGTGTACAGCCCAGGGAAGGACCACCACACAACACTGCCGTGAACACCTTTCAAAAAGCAGCTAAAGAGGTTTGCCCTGTCCTTGGTTTTTAAACTAACAGATTAGATCTCCATTTACTGACCAACATATCCCTAAATTCTCTGGGGGGAAGACACTCTCCAATGGTCTTGTTAAAGTATACTACTGTGCAGAAGAGGATGCAAGACTCACTCATCCAAAGACGAGGAGACAGAAGGATGGTTGATGACATTACAGTCTCACGATAAAAGAACTTACCCTGAAGATTAAACACTTTAAGCTACTCTACAGCAAGAGACAAGAGAAAATCCATAACCAGAAAAAGAGGAAGCAGACAACTGCACTAAAGAGCAAGTTCTGGACTGTCATGAAGATGCACATGCCAGAAGACCTGCCGAAAGCTTTTGGGGATTCAGTGTTTCCCTGCTGGTTAGATGGAAGCAGGCTTGGCAACGTGAGCTAGCGAAGGTGCCTGTCTACTCAGCCGAGCATCCTGGAACGCCTGGCTTTCTCCTTGTCCCACAGAGAATGCCTCAAATACGTTAGAAAAACCCTACATGCTCAAGAGTCCAGCATTTCGCTGCAATACCAAAAAAAGCTCTGTGGTAGGACACCTAAGCTCTTTAAAGTATTTTTACTGGATTTGCACCTAACACTTCTCACTTCAGGCTCTGAAAATCAGAAAGATGAGGGCCCATTGATAAACTGCATTCATCGTTTGTTCTGCCTGGTTTCAGCAGATTTGTAGTAACAGTCAAGACAAAAACTAAACAGCATTTATCTGCCCCTTTTCGCACTAGCCTACAGTAGAGGAATACAGAGAGCAACAGTTTTCTCCTTTTCTTTTCTTCTGCTTTCCTGACCTTTTAATCACTTCATATTATACGTCAACTTCTCGCAGTTCTGTAGCTTCTTTTAGGCTTTCTCAGATACTTAATTTACAAAGTCTCCCAGTGCAGGAAATGCTCAGTTTTTATATGAAGGATAGCTTTTTCCCCCACTAGCAGTCATCTCAATTACCAGTCAATAAGCAAATGATATCCATTTAGGCATATTGAAATTCTTCCCAGAACATGCCATTACTACCGTTTCCTTCCCAAGACTGCCTTTTAAATTGTTAAGACTGAAGAACAGAGGGACAAAAAAAAAAAAATCTGCCATTCTTTCTACCCTACCGGATCTACATTGTATTTAACCCAACAGACAAGGCAATTTCTCATACAAGACGTGCAAGATCATGAACACGTAGATTTTGTTATCCAGCTTCCACATTTCACCAGACTTAGTTTCTGAGAACAGTCCTCAGACTACATGCTACAAGGCAATGTGCTGAATTTTCACTGAGATGAAAACAGTAAATTATCTTGGATTTATTTATGTATTTGGGGAGTGGACAATTTTTCTTCCTTATCCTCAACCAACACAGACAGCAACTATCCTTAATTCCTGTAGCTGAGGTTCCTAAATGTCAAGGAATAAGCCTATATATTCTGAAGAAGAGGAGAAGGAGAAACAGAGAGATGTCTTATGAATATAAATAAATAAATGGTAAATCCTTTGATAACTCTGGCATACTGGAAGTGGGAGCCAGTGATCTTAATAAGCAAGTTCTTCTCAAGACTGCTAAATAACAACTCCTCCTAGAGCTGAAACAGCAATACTTATAAAACAATACTGGCTTTAAAAATAAAAATAAAGATAAGTCCTCAGATCCTTCTTTTCATAGAAGGAAAATTAAGAGTGCAAAGGGAGATCAGAAGAGCCAAGCATGAAAACCAGTTATTCAACAATTCTTAAAATTCAAAAGTTGTGAGAGAAATACGGGAATTTGTGAAACCTAGCACATAGACCAAACATGGACAAAATTATAATTATTAGAATTAAGACTTTTTTTAATTAATTTTGTTCCTTTCCAACTTCCAACTGTATAACTCTAGATGAATTTAAATAGCTTCAAAAAAGAGCTCTTGAAACAAGAGTATACAGGTGGAACAAAACCAGCAAGCACCTCTTCCATCTGCAATGACCAATCACCGAAATGCACCAACATCAACAAACCACCCTTATTTTAAAATTGAACTAAAACTAAAATTAACATACTATAAACAATGAAGTGTATTATGTGAATGTTCTTAAGACTTAATAAAAATTCTTCCTCCTTTGTATGTACTCAACATTCTTCCTTTCTCCCAAAAACAGGAGACAGAAGAATTAATTTCACCCCATTGTGAATAATCTAGACCTATTTCAATACTTACTACATTTCATTGCAGTAATTTATGGGCTGAACACTTGCAGTAACAAACACCAGGCCAGGATTTTTCAGTAAAATGATGAAAGAGCACTGTAAGTAAATAACATAAAATGTTTTCACCAAATAAACTGCTCTCTTTAAAATGTAATCCCTGGTAAATTCTTCAAAAAAGAAGCCTGATTATAATTGGCAGTCCTTCAAAACAGGTTAATTTAATATAAAGAAATTGGAAGCCAATTTGTTTCACAAATACTGCTAGTTATGTTTTATTTAAGTCATGGTCATAAAACGTCAAATATCAAGTTTAGCCTAGAAAGTTATACCTTCTCTTAGTTCAGTTACCTTTTTTCCCCACAAAATCACATAGAAATACCTACGATATAGGTAGACAGATGTAGAACTTTTATACATGTCCCTGAGAGAGGCAGTTAAAAAGTCAGAATCAATCTTTCCAAAGATGAATATCTGCAAGGTGAGAAGCGGAGATGCCCCTCCATGCCTTCTGCCTGCTGTCAATGCAAGAACAACCCAGGAAAACGCATTTACAGTCCTTCTGCATACAGACATTTCCCCAGTAATTAACTCACTGGAGGTAACTACAAAACATACAAGAATAATCTATGATCTGAAGCTTAAAAAAAATTCTGGACTTTACCCACACCAAGACTCTCCTGAGACAACTTATAAAAAGTCTACACTCTTTCTGTTTTTAAAGCATAAAACAATTACAGGCATTTGCAGCTTATTCAGCGACAACAATTGGACATTACTGCTAATTTCAATCTAATTAAAAAAAATACAAATCCACACATTATATTAAAATAACAACTGCTTGAATAGCTTAAATATTTGTCTTGAATAAAGACCAGAATACTGGCATAGATGTGTTTGGTTGTTTGTGGTTTTTTTTAAACGGAGTTTTTTTATAGCAGTTGAGCTTTTAGGGAAATTATTCAAACATTAGAAAATTAATTTTGTATCAACCACTAATAAAGTTTGGAAATAACATGAACAGACCTTTCAGCCTTCAAAACTAAAAATGCACCACTCTCTTTATACATATTTTTCATTGTAACAATGTCATTTATTCCCCCTGTCCTGGCAATTTGCAAAAGGTCAGCTTGTTATACACTAAGGAAAGATTCTTAGACCATAAATTAATAAAGTCAGTAACATGACATTCCTTATCAAACTTAAAGTTATTCCCCACCAAGAAAGTTTTGTAGAAAAACATTAAATTGCAAGATTTTTGTAACTATACGACCAAACTGTAAATGCTTAGCATTTCAATTATATTATCAGAAGCAGAGGGAAAATAACTTGTTACATCCAAAAGGCAAAGCAGTGACAGAAAGGAATTTTTTAAAAAAAAATAAAAATCTTAATGCTCCCTGTGCACTACAGAACATCAGAAATCCATTCTTTGATGATGCTATAATGAAAGAAAGTTCCTCTGGTAATATATACAAAGCCCCAGATAAAAGCTTACAGGATTAAAGGATTACACGAAGGTTATTAAAGGGGTTGGGGATGGAGGGAGGATGCACGCTCTTTTAAATAACGTTCATCATTCTGTTTGGAAATGTAAGCGATAAGTTTGTTTTTTAGGTTGTGTTTTAGCTTCTGCAATAAATGCTCTACTTACTTTCTTCTAAGCAAAACCAAACCAGTAATATATAAGGAAATAAGTGCTTAACTCGATCTTCAAATACACAAGAAAGATTTGTTTGCAATATAAATCCGTTGCATTGGCATAGCTTCATTAAATAGAGGTTTCGGTTCTGAACTGGCACGTTATGTATTGCATTTTTATCCACCAGACTGTCAAGCACTGTATTTTCAGTATTTGTTCCTATGGAAAAACAGATCTAAATGAAAGTTAAACATATCAGTGTAATGAATTGCACTATTTATTACTTGTAAAATAAATAAGGGATTATTGTTAATTTACGCATCTCCTCCACATACATTATGTATAAATTTCACAAAGTTTACAGTTGACCAAGATTAAATCCACTGTGGCCTCTTATTTTCACTTACTGTTGGAAGTAAATGCAACTCATCATTTGAGTTAAAAAACTGAACGTTTCCCATACATCTCAAAATCATCAGTTTTCAGCTCATCCTCAAAAGAAAACTCCAAAATTGAGAATATATAATTGTCTCCCAAGGGGGGAATTTCCCCCTCCAAGGGGGAAATCCTCAATATGACTTGGAGTTACAATGATTATTTACAAACAATGGTTGCACCACACCCACTACGATTTTATTGATTTTCAGTGTAGTTAAACTGACTTTTTATTAAATATAAAAAACTAACCTCAGACATGTAGGGTATTAGACTAATGGCCTATTACTTTCTTCTAACTCAGCTGTACATTTTACAATTAAAGCTTCCTTGAGAATTATCCAATTTCTTAAAACTACCAAAGATGAAGGAAAACAAATAAAAATCAAACATTCTTTGCTTCTAAACAAAATACTTATGTTCCCAGTGTACCAGGTAGAGCTGGTATGTGAAGAAATAAGTAAAGTAACTGGAACAGCACTCTAAGTCATTTCAGATATAACAAAATACAGGACATCTCCTTGGGGACTCATTTGTTCTTAATAATTAAGCATGAATCAAAACTCCTACTGAGGGCAGATCTGTAAACAAGCATTTACTGTAGCTATCTAAGAAAACAGGACAATCTGTCTATTCCGCAACCAGCAACTACTAGCAGCTTTTAAGGAAATACATGTATTTAAGCTTATATATTTGGTCTGTACTCGGTAAATGTATTTCATTTTACACATACCAAATCATCCTATTAATACGTTATGCAGTTCTTTGAAAAATAAATTGAGATAATTTTATCACTTTCCAAGAGCAGGTTATTTTGCAAGTTCTTTCATATCAGCAAGTGTTTTACAGTAAGGTATTTCTTATACAGCTCTTAGTGTATGTTGCAGTACCTACCAAAACTGGTATGGGAACTAGCCACTTTCCAACCAGCTCTTTTTGCAAACCTTTAAAACAATCCATGTAAAAAATTATGTAATAACTGGAAAGACCCAGAAATCAAGACTATAGGTATGTCTCTGATGTCCTACTTAAAAGGCATTTGGCATCAGCATTTTTAAATCTTTTTACCAATCACCGAGTCATCCAACAGACAATAAGGGGAAAAAAGGCCAGAAAGTGAACACGTATGACAATAACGAGATGTGTAACAAAGCCAGATAAAATAAAAACTTTACAACTGATACTGAGAGAACATGGGAACATTATTTAAAATATCAATTTTATCCCTCCAATATCCTTAACTTTTAATCTATTATCTTAATACACCTGCTAGAAAGACATACTGCTAAGTAACCATGGATGGGTACAGAGGATTTATGGCGATAATCATATTAACATTACCTGGCACTACAAGTGTCAATCATCACCAGAAAAAACCCCAATATAAAACTCCCACCACAGACAGTATGTACGTACTTTTGCTTGCATTTGTTGTATATGAAACCACTATTAAAGCCTTGTGTTGCACAAAATCCCATCCATTACTGGAACCCTCATGTAGAAAACATTAAAAAGGTGGTAGGAAGTTTTCAAGTGCATAGAATGTGACTTCTCGGTTTCCACCTCAACATTTCCTATGTACCTTACATTCACAAAAATAAGCGAAAGGCTTTATGCCCATTAAAATTATCAAACGCTCATAGGTCATTGGCTCTCATTCCGCTGGGAAGGAGAGACTATGGAAAAGCTCACATGAAGAGACACAGGCTGGAGAATATAGACAAGTCACGCTTCTTCCAAACCATTCTGTCAAGCTCCTGGTGGGAGAACCAGTAGCAAGACCCTCAGCACTCCAAAACTGTCTTCTACAGTAAACGTTAATGGATCTTAGGAGTAGCCTGATAAAATGGCGCAAACCTCAACCGCTCACGCTGCAGCCAAATGCTGCCTTGGACCTTTTCTCTGCTAAAGAGTCCAACATTTCATTTAACCCTATTCTTCACTGCAAGCTCCAATAACCTGTATCTCAAGGATTTTGCCGAAATCTTCTACAGATGGACAGCAGTCATTACCTTGGAAAGCTCTGAGATGCAGCTTCTTTGAGTAGTTTGTTCAAACACATCACCGCAGCAGGCACATTCATAGATTATCTTTGTTGTGGTTTATACCTTTTACTTGCAGTACTCGCCCAACTTGCTCTAGTTATAAAGCTTCATACATATGGATAATGCTGCTTTGTATGTGCTAACAATCCTGGCAGGTTTCCCTTCAATAAACCACTCCAGATGTTAGTCTCAGTAATTATGTCTGACATCTCTCAGCTTTGGTAATGAAATACTGCTGATACAATTCCTTGTTTGTATTTCTATGGATCATCTTCAGACATAAAAACTACAGAGTTAAAACAGCCACCTCGACGGGCACAGAATGAAAACCTGCTAAATGAATATACAGCAATCGCATGATTAGCATAAACAGGATAAATATGGAAATACGGGATGCTATGAGAAAACTATCAGTTACACAGCGTACTTCGCTCTTCTGCTTAATAAGGATGCCCTTTCAAATCCTATATATGCATATGTATGACTACATGAAAGACAAAATTACCAGTGTTATCAATATCATGTAACACTGTATAAGATATAACCTCTTTCTTGCTTCAAAGAATCAAAACTCAACTTCACACAATAGGCCTCTTGCCAACAAGGCAAGAGAAAAAGAGGAATGAGAAGAAAGATGTACAACAGAATTTCTAACCTGAGAAGTCTAGATTCATTACTTATTTTACCTATGATATTATCGCATCAACTAAACCGAACATTAGAAGTATTCAAGCAAAAAACGTGGTTAAATAATTTGCACCCAAAAAGCTTGAATTTTGCAGATGTGATCTTACAGAATGCAGTATCTGGAAGGTATATTATAAGACATGTACAGTTTCCACACTTGATAAATAAGCCTGCTCAAGAAGTCGTCATTGGTTCATGCTACTCACTTGGGGTTTTTAAATTATCACATTAAATGTCAACACTAACAATAAAAGTGATTAAATCAGTACACAACTACTGCTGAAGCCTAAAATTTCAAATGTTAGTAGCGCTGTCAATGTTGTATGGGGCACACAGAAAGGAATTTAAGCAGCACCTGATTTTGTATTAAAAACAAACATTTCTTCTGGTCTTAAGCTGTGATAGGTGTCATGCCAATATTTCTGCCAACATTATTTTATTTCAGATAAATTATCAAGTAATGTTGACAAGTTCTGAGCAATAATACCTTTCCTATATATTAGACAAAAAAGTTAGATATATTGCAGGAGCAGATTAAGTATTATGACTACTTAGCAACACTAAACCCCATCACTAAGAAGCAGCTACCCATCAGCACAAACCAGTTTTCATTTAAAAAAAAAAAAAAAGTAATTATTCTCACTGACTTCCAAAGGACTGAAATTAAGTCAGTCACTTAGATCAGTAGGAACTTCAGTGACTGTTAATCTGAAGTCTTCTTAATTGAAGCCACTCATATGTACTGTAATATTCCACGCCATCATTTTCATCACATAAAACAAAAGCTTCACACGCAGAAGTGAAAGAACTTCTCCACAGGCTACGTGAAGTACGTGAAATGGGCTGTTTCCCAAATAGTATTATGACTGTTCATATTGTTATTCTTCAACTTAATACCGTAACTGAAAATCACTTATAAAAACATGCATTGGCAATAATGCTGTCCCATCACTGAACATTTTATTCATACAGGCATGAGTAAATGTTTTGAACAGAAATGCATAGACACACATACAGCTGCCTGTCCTCATGGAAAAAAAAAACCCACAACCGGAGACTCTAACAAAAACACATCCAGCATACTGGATGTGCTTCGGTGAATTCAAGGTCATCCAAAATAGTTAATGGGTTTGAATTTCTCTAGGTACCTTTAGACATTTAAGTCAGCAAAATGTTTGTCCGACTACAACATTCAGTTAATGATCAAACACGAAAACCAGTACTAACTGGCCACCCGTGGCATAATCTCATGACTATAGTTTACTAATGAGGCAATAATTATGTTTTGCAAAAAATAAGGAAGTATACCTTTCAAAGGCATTCGCGTATTACAAAAACCACTTTAATATCTCAGAAGAATGCACTTGCCCCGTCAAGTGAGAGAAGAAAGGTGAAAAGAAGTCAGAGGATCATTATCTGCAACTCTGAACATCTCCGTTTGCTCATCACACGAACTCTGTTAACAAGAACCACACCACTTAAGTGAAAGAAGTGAATCAGTGCCAATGCTGTCATTCATAACAAAGTACATGAAATATCCTGATGATAAGGTGATTTTATTTAACTTAGACTCTGCTAATAACTTGGCAGGTTATTTTTTTTCCTGGTAGGATGAAAGGATATGAAAGAAAAGGACTAAGAAAAGCTCAAGAGACTTGGAAGGGAACAATTTAAGCAAAATATGAACAGCATATTTTGGAAGGGAAGACATTAGCAGAAACACATCAAATGCTTATGATGATTCAGAAAGTTCAAGTAGATGGGTGTTACAGACACTGTAGATTTTAAGACACTACTGCTATATCTGACTCTAAATAGTAAATCATCAAGCTCAGAAAATACAAAAATAATGTTGCATATTTAAGCCAAAATTTTAATTGTGAAGATTCATAAAATTCCCTGTATTTCCTTCAAAAAAAGCCTGGCTGAAGCCTACAACCAGTGTGTCAGAAAGAGCTGATGCTGCTGATTACAGCCTGCATGAGTACGCCCGATCTTACAAAGGGAGTCAGCTCCTTGCGGACGGGGCAAAAAGCCCAGCACTGGTAGGGACTTTTCTAAGTCCCAGGTGAATGATTCCATGACCCAGGTCAAAGCTGACAGAGTGGTAAATGAGATCCAAAGGCAAACTCTTTCCCTTTGTCTGTGCTACTCCTTGCAACCCATCTTCAGTTTATTCCATGGAGAGGGATAAATTGAATCTCTCGGAAGACACAGTACCAAGTGCCATATTGGAGGCACAGAAAGAGCTTTGTCTTCCCATTGCCTAGGCCATTGACCTGTCTTTTGAAATATTCACACCGTGCAAAATAGAAGTGTTACATCTCACGTGCCAACTGTATGAAGAGGACAGACAAGCCAGGGGAAGAGAAAATGGTAACAACTGCTCTTTGCGCAAAAAATAAAATATGTGTTAGGAATAATTGATTATGCAGAGTGGATAAAACCGTTTTAAATAGCTCTACAGTATTATTTTCTGTGTGTCTCTGACAGGAGAACCACCTCCAGCTGAAGAACTATTTCTTGACCTCTCTGTTCCTCAGGTAAAGCCTTCTACATTACTAACACAGTATATAAACGTGTGCTTACTTAGGATATAAAGAGCATCATTATTTTAACAGAACTGCCTACATAACAATATGCTCATGCTAGACTACTTTGCCTAATTGGGATCTAAAGGCTGAAGTAATGAGAGAAAAAACAGGAACCCCTCCACATTCTCTGAAGGTAATTTGACCAAGTGCTATGTGAGACACTGATTTCTACAGCTAAAAGTTTCGGTTAAAAAACTTTTGATTTGCGAACCCTTTCAAAATTCCTTAATATCAGAGCTTAAAACATCTTGGTTTATGAGGACTTTCCACAGAGAAGCCAATACCCACCATTCTGATATACATCAGAAAGAAATAGGTAGCTTATCCTGTGCCTGGAAATATTTCCCAAACAAAGGTTTTCACAGGGTCAAGGCAGAATTCAGAGACAGAGTAGTTTTGTTTGTTCTTATACAATAGCCAACAAACCTATGCTTTCACCTGTTCCTCAATAAAAATATTCTGAATTTTCTAAAGCACAGACCACGCCAATCTTCCTTTACCACGTATAATCATTGTAACTATTTCAGTATGAGCCATATGCAAAGCTGGTGTTAAAAGTTTATAAAAGAAATATTCCTCAAAAGCATCATTACTGCTTTTTACCTTTTGAACCATGTAGGCAGGTGTGCACAAAACAAAGCCGCAGCTTTCTCCCTCCTGGCCTATGTGGCACTGAACCAGTCAGCCATTCTTTAAAAAGGCAGATTCTGATTTGTGGTACTTAATGCCAAGGCTAAGCTAGCTGCATCCAGACAATAATAACTATTTTTACTACTTGGTTTCCGAGATAAGAGGATTCTGTTATTAAAGCATTCCCTTATGCAGTGCTTATTCCTGCTGTAGTATACTGGCTGAGACTGGGAAAGCTTGGAATGGATCACTTCCATTTGTTTTAATAAACTGCCCTACTTAACTCCCAAGATTGTATTGGCTTCGTTCTCCAAGAGGTTTCAACGATGCTGATTAAATTATGTTGTATTAAGATAATTTCTAACTCTTATTTCAAAATGCAGCATTAATTTATGATGAATTTTCTAGCAATGCACGGTATACAGATATCCTGTTTAAACTAGGAAAATGTGAAAGACCTGTTTCTATTCTCAATAGAATAAATAGCACTTTGGACAAAGTTCCTGTACTCTCACTGTGATGTGATACAAAGAATTATTAGGAAGCCTCATGACAGTGTCTGTCTTTCATCATGTGAAAATATCTTGACAGCTGCATTCCTTGAATATTGTTACGTGTTTACATCAACATATGGTTCCAGTAGGTTTTGTGTACATTTTCCAAATAAAATTTTTATTTTATTTTTTACCCTGCCAGTGCCGTACCCATGCAAGCAGAACACTGTTACTATTTACTTGTACTGTGTTTTAAGCAACAACTATGCTTTACTGCAGGGAGTCTCACATTATTTCCCTCCGTAATAAGTGTGCAAAACATGATAAAATCCAACCTCAGAGACACACAGAGGAGCAGGTACCTGGCAGCACCACACCACTAAGACTGCATCTACACGTAAAGACAAAGGTGTGCATCTTCTGTAATGAAGAAGCGGTCTCCTGCATCACTGATTCACAGCACAAGTGAAAGTCAGGGACAAAGATCCAGACACAAACAACCAAAAAAACTCCTGAATCTTCCCAAATCTCAGTCTGGAAGCCTATGACAGAAGTAAAGAGTTGAGCTAAGGCAGAGGAAAGGTCCCATAGCCTCAGATTCTCCTCCAGACCTTTCAGTGTTACTGCATCACCTCACCCTTTTCCCCCCTCTATCTCCAACTATTCACACCAGACTGCCCAGTTCTGACCTCCCCAGCATGAGTGACTTGGACATACTGGAGGGAGTTCACCACAGGGCCACAAAGACGGTGAAGGGGTTGGAGCATCCCTCCTATGAGGAAAGACTGAGAGCTGGGGCTGTTAAGCTTGGAAAAAAAGAAGGTTCAGGAGTATCCAATCAATGTATATAAATACCTGAAAGGAGGATGCAAGGAGGACGGAGCCAGGCTTTTTCCAGTGGTGCCCAGTGACAGAACCAGAGGCAACGGGCACAAGCTGAAACACAGGAGGTTCCCTCTGAAAATCAGGAAACAGTTTTTCCCTGTGAGGGTGACTGAGTACTGGCACAGGTTGCCCAGGAAGGCTGTGGAGCCTCCATCCTTGCTGATATTCAAAAGCTCTAGGGACAAGTGTCTCTGGGCGACCCTGCTTGAGCAGGGGAGGGTGGACCAGATGATCTCCAGAGGTCCCTTCCAACCTCAGCCATTCTGGGATTTTGTGGATTGTGTAGAGGCAGAACATACGCCAACTATAGTGTCTGATCCAGGACTTGCCTCTAACACTCAAATGATGAGAACACTTATTTTAACATGTCCATTATGTACCTGACCTATTTTTTCCACATCTTGGCTGCTAAGAGATGCATATAGTACATTTTATATTATCCCAATCAGACGAAATTAAATGATCGTAGGAAGAAATTCATCTTTTCAAGACAGCTGTGAATCCCTGTGTGACTTATCTTTAACTTTTGGCATATTTTGAAGCATCACATCAATTTTTAGAAACTCAGTGAGGTTCATCCATATATAAAGCACCTCATGAAACAGACTGAAAACAGTTGATAAATATCTGTACCTTACAGAATATTTAATATACGTTTCTGTGAGAACCTGGTTAAAGTAATGAAAATCGTATTTTTTTTTTTTTACTTTTAATAATACGGCAACTCTTGTTCTGAGTTTCAACTGGAAATAAGATTTATTTATTTTCCCATTAAACCGATTTCCTTTCTCTGTGAATATCTTATACTACGAAATAGAAGCTTTAAGTCTGACCCTTGTAATTAATTTTATATTGCACTGCATTACCATTAGTATTCTAAAGTCAAAAAGCCAGCCAGTATCATCCCAAACATAACCCATCTAACTTACTTCCTGCATGTTCACAGGAATATTGTCTAAGAATATAGTTATCAGAAAATGTGGTTTTCTCTAGACACTGAAAATACACTCTCTTTTGCACTAGTTATTCGTCATGAAGCAAATATTGCAACCTGTTTTGCAAGCTGTTACTCTCCTACTTGAATTATATTATCTCTCTGAGCTTTCTGTAGCTGTCATTAACTTTGGTCTCTTTTTTATCTTCAATCTGAAGTTAATTCTCTGTCCGGCATGGTGCTTGCCGCTTTGAGGGATTAAATATAAGGGTTTATGAAGAAAAGGAGCTTTTCATACAATGCTATTACACCATGATAGCTTTCACAGAAATTGTTGACTCTTGAAAAAATGCATGTTAAACACACATGTTGTTCATTTAAAAAGAAATAGTCATATTGCAAAATAATAAAAAAAGGATTATTTTAAAGCATTCGCTAAACATACATGCAATCCTATTACAAGCAGCAGACAGTAACATACCCATATTCTCAACGCAGCACACAGACATTGGAAATTCTGCTTTTGTTGTTTATATGCATTGTACAATTATTCTTTTAAGATATATTCAAAATAATACCTAAATTTTTACTTCTAAAGGAAATTATCTTAAGAAAATGGTAGATCTAGAGAAGCATTCTAGTGTTGCAGAGTTAACAAATTTGCAGTTCTGTTGTACCAGCCTTTCATTCTACCTCACTTTAGCTGCTGATCAAGTAAGGCATTCATCTACAGACCAATCTAGAAGTTTAGGACAGAAAGTAAATGGTTTATGCTAACCATAATATAGTACATCTGTGCTAATGTCTAAGATCTGTCTAACCAACAGGTGCAATAACAGAGGAGAAACGTTGCGTGTTTGTGGACCACACTTCCTTTCACGCATTCTTCAAAACAGAAACTCACAGATAATTCTTTCATGATAAAAATACATACATAATTCGATTTTAAAAAATGAGAAACTTCACCTAACCCTGCTGATCTATCTGAGCACCAGTAGAGTATCTCAGGCTTTTCCACTGCAAACAACTGTGAAAATCTTAGAAATTTCAAGTACACATGAGATGCTAGCCAGACTTAACCTGGACCAGGTCATCAGCTGGAAATAATGGCGATATCACTCTCATTTCCCTTCCCAACATGTTTTCTATCCCATAAGGTGAAGAATGCTGTAGGAAGCTGCAAAAGACAACTTTGCTAAAGATCTAGCTACTGATGAGTCTTCACATATGAGGGAATTTTCCATAGCATTAAGCAAGAGCCTAAACAACATCTATTGCTACCTGATATTATACATTTAAAGCATCACAACAAATAAATAAAGCCACCAAAGGAACACTTCAATGTGCTAGCAAGCCTGTCTCTGTGGAAAGAACATGTTGCAACATGATTTTGTTTCACTGAAAAACACATTGTATACAAAAAAGAATGCACCTATCTCAGTATCTTCTACAAGCAATAATAAATGAGATGTGCTCTCCTGCCTCACATGCTCTGAAACGCTAGAATAAAGACTATTTCTAACTTCAGTTAATTTACACTGGATTATGACTGACTTAAGTAAAAAAAAATATATTATTAATATTACATCTGTTACAGATGGGAATAAGCATGGATAAGCATAATCTTTTCATTGTTTTATGGAATCCCAATCCACCAGCAAGTGTACAAATCCGCATGATATCCTTGAGTGTCGGATTTAAATCTGCATCTTGGAGAGAGGTGAAAGATGTGCAAGGCCTTAAGTATACAAAGAATCCTTGGGTGACTAAACACACAAGCTAGCTTCCGCAACTCATCTGCACGGATAAAGCACATCTTTATTTCAGCATAATCAACATAATTTCTCACTTGTTCCCGATTTTCCAAACAGTAGAGAGAATAAACACACAAATGGGTGCAACTGGGGACTTGGGAACCTGCAGCTCAGTATGGCACGCTGCAATATGTTTCCTGCACACCCTCCAGGAAAACCAGAGACAAAAGTTTTTCCGGGGTAGCTCTGCAGGCAAAAGCCTTGATGTACACTTACATACCCACTCAGCAAGGAAAATTGACTGTGAGCAAAAGCATTTTCATTCCAGTGTAACTGCACATACACTAGACACGAGCACTTAAGCACCACAGAATAAGCATAATGTATACAGTTAGTCATACTTTGAAGTATGCAGATACCCATATTTCACTTTTCTAGATGACGCTGTTACCCTTGAAAACTTTTTGAGTGTAGCCCTTTAGACCTTCACTTCAGATTAAAAAAAACTAATAGTACACAAGCACTTTTTCTGAAAGAGGTCTAGAGGACCGATATATTAAAGATCGTGAAAGATGCAGATAATCAGACAGAATGAAGTATCTGCCAGACATCTGAAGTATCAGTACTTTCCCATTAAGTACAAAACCTCTCTCTTCTTCCCTTAATTGTCCACCACTGACTATGACAGTAACTATCCAAATGGCTCTTCAGCTCACCTTTTATTTTTAAATATGCAAGCTCAAAATTGCTGTTACGCCCACCCACAAGAGATTCTATTTGGCAGAGTACTTTCCACCCACTTAGCATGCATAGGCCAAAGGGGAAGATGGTAAGCAGTCCATCATTTTTACATCCTTTGTTTTCCCTAAATACTTCAGACAATTAATTCTGAACGTTTTGCTGGGTTAAAAACTGTCTGGATGGCCGAGCCCAGAGAGTTGTAATAAAAGGCGTTAAATCCAGTTGGCAGCAGGTCTCAAGTGGCGTTCCTCAGGGCTCAGTTTTGGGGCCCGTCTTGTTTAATATCTTTATTGATGATCTGGACAAGGGGGTTGAGGGCACCCTCAGTAAGTTGCAGATGACATCAAATTAAGTGGGAGTGTTGACCTGCTTGAGGGTAGGAAGGCTCTACGGAGGGATCTGGACAGGCTGCATCGATGGGCCCAGGCCAATGGTGTGAGGTTCAACAAGGCCAAGTGCCGGGTCCTGCACTTGGGTCACAACAACCCAAAGGCAACACTACAGGCTTGGGGAGGAGTGGCTGGAAAACTGCCTGGTGGAAAAGGACCTGGGGGTGTTGGTCAACAGCTGGCTGAATATGAGCCAGCAGTGTGCCCAGGTGGCCAAGGGATATTCTTTATCAAGAACAGTGTGGCCAGCAGGAGCAGGGAGGTGATTGTGCCCCTGTACTCAGCACTGGTGAGGCTGCAGCTCGAATTCTCTGTTCAGTTTTGGGCTCCCCTCTACAAGAAAGACACTGAGGTGCTGGAGCGTGTCCAGAGAAGGGCAACAAAGCTGGTGAGGGGTCTGGAAAACATGTCTTATAAGGAGCAGCTGAAGGAATTAGGATTGTTTAGTCTGGAAAAGAGAAGGTTGAGGGGAGACCTTATCACGCTCTACAACTACCTGAAAAGAGGTTGTAGTGAGATGGGCGCTGGCCTCTTCTCTCAAGTAACTAGCGATAGGACAAGAGGAAAGGGGTTCAAGTTACGCCAGGGGAGGTTTAGGCTGGACATTAGGAAAAACTTTTTCACTTAAAGAGTTATCAAACATTGGAATATCCTGCCCAGGGAGGCGGTTGAGTCACCATCCCTAGATGTTTTAAAAAGTCGTGTACACATGGGGCTTAGAGACATGGTTTAGCGGCAGACCTGGTAGAGCAGGGTCAATGATTGGACTAGATGATCGTAAAGATCTTTTCCAACCTAAATTATTCTATGATTTTAAAATTTAAGTTATATAAAATGCACCTTTCTCCATGCTGACTGGTTATATATTAGACCAGCCTTTATATCGCGTATTCCAAGAGATGATGGACAGCAAACAATCAGTGTGACTCACAATGAATTTAACTGCCACACAGGGAAGTTTATGAAGCCTGTCCCTAATGACCAAGGCGCAGAACTGAGTAAGTAACATGTTGCCACATAACCTACAAAAGGTTAGCAAAGTAACATATTCCAGCAATACTCACCAATTATTAGCCACTTGAAGTTGAGGAAAAGCCTTCCTTTCCACCGCTAAATGCGATAACCAGCATGACCCCTGAAGATGTGGACAACCCCCTCCACCATCCAGGAGAGAGGCTTTATTAAAGCCTAAAGTTCAGCAGCTGCTTTTCACCAGGCGGCCTGCTGAAAGCTGAGGGGAAGCCTTCAACTAATGGAACCCTATGGAACAGAAAATAAATGGCTCTTCTTTTCTAAATGAAATTGTTTTGTCAAGACTTCACATATATTGTTATTTATTTGGGGGGGGGGCGGTGGTGTTAACTGAAAAGAAAAGGCCAAATGAGGTTCACTGCGACATCTAACAACATGTACTTGGTCACTTCCTTTAAACCAAGCAGCGTTCGGACAGCATGGTCTCGCTGAGCAGTTCACTGTCTGAACACTGGCTCAGCCTGTATGGGAAATCCAAAACTGATTTACACAACTATAATTTTAAACTAGGCATGAAGCAACTGAAAATTGCAGTACAGGTATGAAAATGGACAGTAAACAAACTCTTTACAGAAAACACCAGCACAGGCATCTACGGGATACTCTGTAGTGTTACACAAATAGCAGAGGAATTATTATCTAATTAAGCTTGCTTTGCAAGCATATCCAAAGAAGTTGTGAGCATCTGCTTCTTGCATCAAAAAGCTGAAAAATCAGAAAAATTTCAGTTGACTATATACCAAATTTAGTCTTTATAATGCTATCTACTGACAAATAGACCATTCTGTCATCATTCCTCTTGGCTGACTACTAACTTCATCTGCACAACTGAAATAAGCTATGACAGTTAATAGCACTACAGAGATCTGTAAAAGCCCCTCAGTGGCTTGAAATAGTAATTTAAAAATAATTTCATAGTCCCAGATCCTAAAGAAACTTAAATGCATTCTGAAGAAATTCAAACTTGAAGCACCTTGCCCAGGAAGTTGTTGGACACCATCAAATCCATACTGTAGTCTTCAAATCGTAAGAAATGCTTGTCCTGAGCAACGACCTATTTGTGCAGGAATATTTTCTTTCTCCCCTCTCCCCCCACAACTGGGTCACACAAACTGTTTGCAGTTGAAGCTAAGCCTGACATTTAGCTCTAAAAGGTAGTTTAGACAAAATTAAAAACAGCCAAAAAAGCCAGCCAACATCAAGGAACACACTGTTGCAAGTTGAAATTGTGTCAAAAAACAGAAAAGAATTTAATCCAGTTCAGAACTTCCAGCCCAATAATACAAATACAGAACCGCACAGGAAGTATCCTGCTCTCTGCAGAGGCTATCCAGTGGTTGGAAGCCTTTCCTTAAATAGCAACTCAGTTGAGAGAATAAGACGAATCAACTTTCAAGCACAGCTTTACCTTCCCAAAATTAAAAGTCTACTGAAGTATTAAATGGATTAAAATAATCTTGTGAGCATAGAAGTTTCAATTATAATCTTAGTGGAAAAATGAGACAGCAGTAAAAAGTAAACGTGACACAGCAGGTCAGCTAAGCTTGCTCTTAACTTGGGTAAGAAATATGCAAGAGAAGTGCATTTCATACAATAGAAAAATCTAAGCTACCTGTAACTGTAGGACAATGAACCAGTTTACACAGCACAAGGAGCAATGAAGACTGGGAACTGACTAAATCACATACTTCCTCAGAGTCAACACAATGGATTCAACACCTACCTAAAATAGCAACTATGGGCTGAAGAAAGCAGGTGAAAATACAGTGGCAGTCACCTTAATGCTCACCACTGAGAACATACTAACACCAGAAGGCCCGCTGTGATGCTTCCAGGAGGTACGTTAGTAATGCCTAGGCTTGTGGTGGGCACCCGTGCCAAATCAACTGGTCCAGCCCAGACCAGTACGTGCTCAGTACTCCAAGAGAACACAGAAACGGGAGCTGGAAGAGGAATCTGCAGTTGCTTAAGAAACAAAGCTTCACAACGTAACATTCAGACTCTCAGGTACTCATTACATTTTCTGCTGAAATTCAAATTATCAGTGTGTTATAAAAGCCTTCATACAGTGCAGTTACCTTACAGACCACCTGCCCTCCTCATCCCAGGTTCCTCTGAGATAACAGATGCATTCCAGCAAGAATTCCTCTCCTAAGAGGACAGAATTCATAGGACAGAGTTTACTGTAACAGGCTGTTGACAGTGGTACTTTTTGCTCCACTTCCATTCCTCATTAGAGTTTTCTTCTTGCAGCCTTACAGATTGTACATAAGATCAGATTCCTTCTCCTCCACCTCGCCTCAGCTTTACCCTGTGGGCTGAAATGCTTGAATTTATCACATTTGCTGAAGACATTCATTCAGTAAAACTACGGGAAAAAAAATCCATTATTAGATATTCCTTGTGTGTTCATTCTTTAATTCAGAGGATAAAAGTCTAGAGCAGTTAGTAAATACCTTGAGAAAAATACACAAGAACGTATTTGCAAATCAAAATCATTTGGCTCTAGAATAAACTCACCTAGTTTCTCTGTGAAACCAAATTTTCAGTTAGTTCTATTTGAATAGAAGAAAACTAAGAATTTGTTAGATAAAGGAAAAGTGGGTCAATCTAAATCTCAATTGTTCATGAAGCGGAGGATGGCTCAGTGCTGTGTCAGGATCATAACCGGTTTCAAGTTTGTCAATGTAGTTTCTCTGACAAGGGCTGGTAACGAGTCAACTTTTATTCCTTTACCCCAAGGCTGAGGAAAGAGGAAAATTCTTGAAAGAACATTTAACTGACCTCATAGTGCTAACTCAGTCCACTTTCAAGTGATAAATGACCACCTCTACAAGGCTCCACTTAGAAAAACTTTAAATAGCACAGCTGACCACTAACACTAAAAGGTTCTACAGTTCTGACCTACACTTTTGCTGTATAGATGCAGAAAGGGGCAGGAAGGGGAGGGGGGCGGGGAGGGGGAAGATGGATTTTGTCCTGAGGGCAGGGAAGAGATGCCGATTGAAATTTCAGATGAGGCTTTAGAGGATGTAATCTTTTATGTTACCGAGAGCAAAAAGTATACTTACTGCATGTTTAACCTTCACTACTGAAGTTTTTCCTCAAACCACTTGAGACGCAAATGTGCACAGGCTGTAATTTTTTTCCTGGTATAGAACTGCTCAAAGATTTTCAGTTTAATTAAAATTGTTGTTAATTTATGGTCAGTTCCAACTGACTCCACTGTGGAAGTCTGCAGCATTGATTTTTTTTTATTTAATTTTATTTTAATTTTTTGTTAAGGTGAAGGTTGGTGGGGTTTGGGGGTGGGTGTTTTTGTTGTTTTGTTTGTGGGGGCTTTTTTAAAACAACTATTTATTCATAGCACTATCATCAACAGTAGGCGTGTAACTAAGTCAGTACTTCTGCTTATACCCTTGTAAGGACTTGCTCCTCCTATTTGAGTAAATTGTCCATTTCCTGCTGATACCAGGGTGCACTGAGATTACACGTATTTTCAGAAAGCTAGAAAGTATCTTTAACAATATTTATTTTACAAGTCACAGTTATGTAGCAGTATGAAATGCCAACTATATTATTGGCAAACTCTGAATTTCCTGTTCAAGTCTTGAAAATAAAGGACAAGTTACCCATAAGAAAATAATTTCATAAGGTTGACATATTTATTACAAAGTAATAAATCTTCCAAAATAATCTCCTATCATTCCGATTCCCACTACAACAGTATACGGTTATCCACATACGTATACAGAAACTCAGGCTATGAATACATCAAACCAAATCAGATTTAAATATGATAAATATCAGTAACTCTCCCTAATACATGACACATTTATTTCGTAGATACACACTCTGTGATCGTTCAGAAGACGCTGGAGCTTTTTTTTCTCCAAATGAATAAAATGTAACATCCTTCCACTTCAAACAAAATTAAGAATAAAAATACAAGTGCTTTCACTCAAAAAAAAAAAAAAATATTCCTACCTACAAGAGAAAAGTAATCATGAAGTTACGGTGATAAGTTACTCTAACAATATTCTGCTGGACTCGAAGTGTCGAAGTGAATAATTGATCGACTGTGACACCGCAATAGCTGGGACTGTATAGCAAAAGAGAGAGAAAGATCCCTAAGGACTAAAGTGCACATCTTTGTAATGGGAGCAGCTGTAATAAATCTAAGCTGACAAGTATTCAGAGACTGAAGCAATGTTCCATCAAATATTTTTAAAGTCAGTTCCACACAAGTCAACCCAGCTTTGCCTGGAGATTTATCAGACATTTAGCTGGTGCACATGTGATCACTTGTTAAAGTGAAGGGGAAAGCTAAAGAAGTGGACAAATGAGAGATACTAGACCAAGGCACAATAAGATTTTTAATGCCTAAGGATGAACTTTCACATTTCATTAAAGTTTAGAAACATTTAAAAATCTGTTCTCGTACCTCACATTTTTTAAACCTCTTTTGTTTTCCCCTAAAGGTTTTTATTTAAGGAAAATAATTGAGAAGCTATTTTCTTTCTTTTCTTAAAGTTATGAATGTGTTTAAAGTTCTTTTTAAAAAAATGAATTTTAAAAAAATTCATTCAAGATGCACATTTAAGTTGTTGTTTATTTCCTAACACAGTTGCACTTGTTTATTTCCTAACACAAGTTTTACAGAGAAGTTCATAAAATGCTGCTGGGAAGCATGACCAACTCAGACAAAAGTAAGACATTCAATTAAAATGGACTTTAGAAAACAGTACTAGAAAAGTAAGGTAGTCGTTCATTCAAGAAAAATCAGTTTACTAATATCCTTCACAGTACTGGTTTAAGCAAAAGAATAAGAACGACCATGGAGTCCCTGTTCAAGAAGCACCATTCTCAAGAGCAGACTGAGCCTGGGAATTCTTAAAAATACTTATCAAAAGGGACCAACTCGACAAACCCTAACATCAGCAAAAGCCCGAACATTTGGCAACAAAAATAGATATACATCAAGTACCTGACTATATGCCAGACTGATTCTGTATCCTGCTTCCATCTACACCCACACGAGAAATGTGAACCGAACAGCTCTCAAATGCTGTAACTCAACGCAGTTCAGACACAGACACCGTTAAAAAAAACTCTGCTATGATCAAGCCTTTCCCAAAATTTAGAAATATGTGAAATGATAAAGCAGGAAGTGGAATGAGGACATGGGGCAGGGAGTGGAGCGATAAGGAGAGGAAGCAAAAAAAAAAAAAAAAAAAAGAGCTTAATGTTTTGAAATAAGACAAGAAGGCAGAACACCTTATCATTTCACAAAAACCATTTGGGGATGGTGGAGTTGAGCAGAGCATCAGACATTGTCTGATGTGAGCCCTGGATCCACACTCCTCCTGTATGTATCTCTGGTCATACCCACCCAGCACAAGCACGACTCCGTTCCTAGAGTTTATGGTAATTTTTGGGTTTGGTTTCACACAAGTGAAACACAGATGCAGCAGAAAGTGGTCAGGGGTATTCCAGACTGGAACAGGCTGCTTGCTCCCTACAGCTTTGCGTTCAGAGAATTTAGTAGACCCGAGTCAACTGATTTAGGGATACAGGAGTTTCAGAGGCTTTCTGAAGAAATATCTTCAATCTCAACCGCCAGCAGGGAAGTCTGCGACTCTTCTATTTATTTACATTCACATTTTCATATTCAAGTTTGATGACAGCCATCTACTGACAATTAGGTTTATGGAGTGAACAGAGACGGATAAACTGCCACACAAACTGACGTCCACAGTTCTACTCATCCGATGATGGAAGCTGGCACCGGCTTGTCTATATGAATGAGAGAAGACAGCAGAGGGTGGAGATGCATTCTAAGGGGCTGTTGATGTCCCTGAACGCAAACACAAGCCGTTTATAATTGATGAGGTAAAGATGTAAGAGCCAGATGGATTTCTATCACCCAGCCTTTTTTTGATCCTCGTTTATGTTCTCCTCTGTCAGAGTACGCGGGAGTTGCTGGTTTCAGTGACACAGCGCCACCCTGCCCAATACTCGCCATGGAGAAATGTACCATTCCACCCGGCAGCCCTCTGACGGCAACTGCCACGGGGAGCTAAGCATCCCCAGCAACAGGGATGCAATAATGCCTCTGCTAAAACGAGACTGTCTCAGTCAACAGAGAAGGGAGGGCCACAGCAAGGTGACCCATTCCATTTTGAAATATCGATCTGTTTTCTTCCTTTTGAAGCTTTTGATTAACTTGAAAAATTAGTGAAGGGAATAGTTTCAGAATTCTGAAATTCACAGGCAAGCTTTTTTTATGGACCAACAAGCATCAGCTTCAAACTGATCAAGAAAACTTACTTAGAATCATAGAATAGAATCATAGAATCACTTGGGTTGGAAGAGACCTTCAAGATCGAGTCCAACCATAACCTACACTGCCAAAACCACCCCTAAACCATGTCCCTCAGCACCATGTCTATCTGTCTTTTAAATACCTCCAGAGATGGCGATTCCACCACCTCCCTGGGCAGCCTGTTCCAATGCCTGATAAGGCTTTCGGTAAAGAAGTTTTTCCTAATATCCAACCTAAACCTCCCCTGGCACAACTTGAGGCCATTTCCTCTTGTCCTGTACTTATGACAAGACAAGCACAAAAGCACATTTTCCCAAGACCATTACTTATCCTTACTAATTTGGCATTTTTGTGCCCACGTGTAGGTACTAATATGTAAAGGATTATTTTTTTCTTCAAAAGTTACTAATACAGAATGACATGACAACCACATTTTAATTCATATATGGAGGGGGTCAGAGACAGATTAAGAAAAAGCAAAGAGCACCCATTTATTTGTGCTTTAGTAGAGTCCAACCATGACAGTGATGACAGCACTGATGGTGCCACCATGTACCTGCAGCACCATATCTGAAGAGGATTCCCAATGGCTTGAGCTGCAAAAATACCGATGTGGACACTCACTGTTTTTCATCTCTCTAAAAGTCATTATTTAATTTATTCATTTACACTATCTCCACAATAAAAAGACAGCCACTGTATAAAGTAATTCACCCCATGCAAAGAAAGGTAGCCAAGAATAGCAAGATGAAATCGAGACCCTGAAAGAGGTCTCATGCCACTAATAATTGAAAAAGCCTAAACAACTAGGTTACACAACATGTCTCGAGTTTAACACATGAAGTCAGATGAAATAAATCAGTCCCCTGTTTGCTAGACTGAGTTGGGTGGCTTGATTTTATTTTACTTTCTTTTCATGATCTGCTTTATCTACAAATGGAACACAATGCTTCAAAAGAAGCAAACAAGCAGACACTCTGAAATGGACTTAAAAATTAGTTCTAGATCTTTGTCAGACTTGAAAAATACAACTCAAGGCTCTTGCCACTCACAGAAACGCTATTAAAAATATCATAGAATACAGTGGCTCCAAATTAATTAAAATCTTTATCTATATGTACAATCTTCCTGGTTTTCTGTAGGGCTTTTTTCTGTAGTTGCTGAGAGGCAACATGGACATTGCCTACAGCGGCTACTGCAGAGCACAGAAGGAGCTCTAATAAATTTTGCACTTGTTTGGAGAGGTTGGAGGATTGAGTCCTTATCTTAAACACCAAACATGATTAATTTTATTCAATGGGACAACTCGCATTAGCAAAAACATTTGTATGTTTTTTTCTGCTGTTTGCAGAATGAGACCTAAAGCAGTTTTGTTTTCCCTGACATTCCGTATCATGCAAAGGCCTTTTATTTTCCATATACAACACTCATATTTTATACATGGCAGCTTGGAGAGCCCTACTTTCATCAGCCTCGGCACCTTTTTGAAACCCTCTGATGCATTACAGCTTGTGTCAGAAGATGGCAAGTCTGTATTCTGCGCTTGAGATAAAGGAAGTTGTTGTTGTTTGAAAACACAACATAGAAGAGCGAAGTAAAATATATAACTTGGTGAAGAAATTTTAACACAGACTGTTCATGCATCTTTCATGGGTTTTAGGTCACAAAGAAAATGCATGCAAAGTACATGTACACTGTGTGAGCTGGACTCAGCTAATTTAGGATTTAAAACTGCATAAAAATACCTAAAATAATTATCTGAATAAGCAAACATTAATAGGAAATAATTTTCTTCATTTTCACTTCTCTGAATAATTATACCTGTGGGCTATTATGAATAATTTATGAGATGGCATGCAGTTTACGTGTAGCCCTGAAAGTCTATGCATTTATAATATGATCATTCCAAATAATTCTGGAGCAAACTATGCCTGGTAAGTGACTTCTGCACAGTCTTTCAGCCTTAGGATACTTTAAGCTTCTGTTAACAGAGCAAGGCACTCCAGAAAAAAAAAAGAAAAAAAGAAAAGTATTTTTAGTTTATTTAAATCTCTCTCCCGCAAGTAGCATTCAATAATTCATTAAAATCTTGTAACTCCAAACTTCCTTTAAGCTTTGCGAAATATTGACTAACTACTTTATATATTGATCTTTACAGTGATTAAATTTTTAAGGCACTTGAGACTAAGTTCTGGTAAAGGCAATATCCTCTTTTTCCCAGCAGCATACAAATTATGTTGCGCAGCCTAAACCCAAACCATTCTGAGTACCCTGCACTAGTTTTAAAAGTGCAACATTGTTTTAAAAACAAAAGCCTGACTCATAACTCCAATGTTCTATTTTCTGACCAAGTGGGATATATGGGTACCATTTACAACAATTACATACTATTTCTCTATTTAAAGTCCTGCTTGCCAAGAAACAGTGTATCGTACACACACAACAACAGCAACAAAAATCCTCAAGAATATGCAAAACCCTTTTCTTTTTCTCTTTTTTGGTCTACAGAGAATTTTAGTCTTGACCAAAGATGAAGAAGCCACTTGCAAGACTACAATAGGACTAAACATTCTTTTCTCTCAAGATCATCGTGCAGATTTGTAAACATGCAGTACTTTTGTCTTCCAGCATAAGTAAACTACACTTAATGACCAGAGGAGTACTGTATAAAGAGATAAACTAGAACAAAAAGCTGTCTGCAAAATACAATTTAGTCTTTATGCGTAAATTATCCATTCACAATACTGGTGCCTTTTAATAAATTTTGGCCTTTAAAGTAAAATTTTTTTAGCTTGGTTTGTTTCTAACATAAGTACTGTCTTTACAGTACATTTTACTCCTTCCTCTTCAAAATGCAATGGAAATAACAACCACCAATGTAAACTGTATTTTCAAAGCCTCTAAGTTTATTTACAAATTCTTTTCTGCTTAAACTGTGTATCTCCAAAATATGTCTATTGTGTTCCTGTGTACATTAAGTTCACAGACTGGAGTCCATCTTTTCAGTATTACTTCACTTATACATCTGAATCTATCTTCACAGTAAACAACAATGTTCCTTATAAATTTAAAAAAAGAAAAAAAAGGCAAGAAGAAGGTTCTTGACAATCATCCAAAGCACTGACATAGCTCCATCTTCCACCCACCACATTTTGCTAATTATATCTCAACGGCTCAGCTCTCTTAAGACATAGAAGGAAGCAGATGACACTGTCAGAACGCCAGGGAAAAGAGTAAGATAAGTAAGCAAGGGAACCCCGGGAGGGAGGAGGATCAAGAATTGCTAAATTTTGTAGCAACTACCGAAACCCAGCTCAATTGTATGTAAAGATTACATGTGCTTCAAACCCGCACTGAAGCCACTGTATGCCCAAGAACTACCATGTGCATTCCCTCTGTGCAGAAAAAGGGTGGTTTGGACACAAAATCTGATCTCAAAGTTGTAAGAGGAAAAGAAAAAAATCACCTGGCCAAAATAACAAAAAATTACTTAAAATTCTCCCGTTAAAATAACATCTCTTTTGCTAACATCCTCCATCTCTGCCTGCTACCATATACTTTTACTTCTCTCCAACAAAAACCTGGCCTTGTGAGGTTGGACTATTGTATCTCTGATACCTTCTCCCTTTCAAGATCTTTCAGTAGTACTCAGCATCTTGCCTACCTTCATCCAGTGTCACTCTCATCCTACTAGTGCTTTAAATTACTGGACGCGTACTAAAAATACTGGGGTTTATGAAGAAAGTTGGTACTGGACCAATGACAAAACTTAGCAATTGCCACCCCTGCCAGGAAAGGGCGGTGAGCAATACCTACCCTACTTGGAAGCTGTTGATATATTTGGAAAGTACATCAACTTCCTTTATGAAAAAGTAAAGGTCACTGGCCAGAGAACACAATTCCAGATGTTCTTTCTTGCCTTTACTGTTTGACATCTTGCTGCGGGAGTGATTACTTGTATAAAATTCTCCTTCCATAAACATATGTTACATCATACCTAAGCATATGCTTAAGTTGCTTATAATGTTAAAGTACACTAGCTAGTTTCACAATCAAAGCTCTAGTATCCTCTTCATTATAAATGAAACAAACGTTTAAGATTTTTAATTTAGAGACCCACTCAGGGAAGGGAAGAGGAGAAACAACACAGCTACATAGCGCTTACTTGTGATATAAATGAGGAAAAATGAGTTAAATTTCAATGGGGAGAGAAGCAGCAAAACCAAGCAGTCTACTTTAATTCTGAATCAGCAATGCTAGCACCCACATTTCACATTAATCCACCCTTCCCTGGTATCTATTGCCAATGGCACACCACAAGAAAACTTCATCAAGATTAGTAATACACATATAACAACTAGAACAAATTTCTGTGGGCAAGATATCCCTGCACATTACCTTTAATGCATGAGAAAGAGAGAGAGAGAGATACTGTTCCATGTAATGTTTCCTTGACAGTATACCTTAGCTGATTTCATACCCTTCTAGCAGAAAGGGCATGTCAAGAGGAGAGATGACAAGACCAAAAAACACCATGTTCAGCAAGTGCCAGTATAAAAAGAGCATTAAATGCAAAGATGATTCATAGGAATTTGGCTTAACTTTATGTGAATGCCAATTCTGCTATATAGTTTTTTTTAAAAAAAAGCAACTAAGCAGCTCACTCTGTTCCTCTGATACCACCTTGCAATTGAAGTAACATATGATGCCAGACATTTTCTGTTTTATAGAAGACACGGACAGCACCACGCAGTATTTAATTTCTTACAAAAATACCTATATTTCATCTTTACTGAGTAAGTGGCGAGTCAAGAAATTAGTTCATCTTAAAACAATCTACATTGCTTGAAAATCAGTTAGCAAGCACACTTTAACAGAGCAGCCTTTTAACTTGGCACAGGTTGAAAAACTGAAAATGCCTCAGCAGAAGGAGGTGGTCTGGATATCACATGCCAGATGCTGACCATCCATCATTTCTATGCAATTTCTATAAAAACAAAGCACTGCAGCATTCTGGTCTGCCCCAGAACCTGCTCAGCAGGTTTCCAAACAAGCAAATGGCTAATTTTCATCCTCTGCTTAGGCAAGATTGGTCCCTGTTACCTACCACCAACCCACACTCCTTCACTCTTAGCTCCAAGGAGATACGAGGGGAAGACAGAAGCCAAGTTATTACTGCTTGCTCCCAAGTTATTTTTGAAAGACGAAACCGAGACATTGGATTTCACCCATCCAACAGAAAAAATGTCTTGACACCTCACCAAATGTTTAAGCGTAGCAACCCAAGAAACCATTTTAACTAGGAATGAAGTCCGAATTTCATTCATTTAGCTATTCCACATGAAAGACGCCATCAAACTGGATCTTCATTTAATATTATCCTGCTTCCTGAGAAAAGCATTGGCCAGTCTTCAACTACCTATGCTAGAAACCATATGGGAGCAGACAGATTTCAGAAAGTACAGAGGCCCACCAAATACTGAAGATATAGTTAAGTGCTAGTCATCAGTCAAGCATACTCAGGAGAGACAACAGTCAGGTCCTGAAATGACACACAGAGGGGCAAGCATTCCCCAACATGTTTTTGGATCTGAAGTGCTCCAAGCATGGTAATACCAAACAAAAAGAAGATGGAAGCTGCTGTAGCAACTGCATCTAACCTTCGTCCTCCAAATAGGGAGCTATTTATGAAGGCAGTTACAGAATAAATCAATTTAGCAAACTTTTGACAACTGAAGACTTCACAGAAATTTTATTTTCATGCGGTACTGAGATTCACATGCCTATAGAAAACTACAATATTTGAAACTTTCTTGGAGTACCACCAATTTTTGCTACCACCTTAAGATTTCAGAATTCTACTTTCTACATAGACTTGTTTTGCTTTCTTGCCCAGATATTATTCATCTAATAAAGAGGGTATTTTTTTTAAATCTCTGTATTCTGGAAGTTAAACATGTGCATCATATATAAAGCAGCATGCAAGTATGACTAGAGCACCTATGAATAAGTAAATATAATATCTTGCCCTCATTTTCACATACATTTAAGGATAAGCCTGCTGCAAAGCAGAGGAAAAACACCTNAAAAAAAAAAAGAGATGTTTGTAATGAAGGAAAGAAGAAATGCTTAAGGGGGGATATATTTTAAACCAAAAGACAGTCAACACAAAGAAGGTCCGATACATTTATGGCATGCAGTATTTTACTACATAAATACTACAAATTAAAGCAAATCATGTACCAGAAGAAATCCAGATTTTCCATACAGGAACTTGGTGCTATATCATCACATATGAAGACTAAATCCTGTCATGTACTCCTCAGAGTACAAATGTCTGGAGTAATACAACCTGAAATAAGTAATTATTTTAATGCAATCAGAAATATTATCTGCAAAACTCTTGCTAGGCACCCTGTACTTTAAATGGTTTATTAAAAAGGAAAGCTGGCTTATCTCTAGAGATCAGTCTTTCAAATTAATATCTTTTATGTTCTAAATAATGTATTGTAGCTAAGTAGCAGAGAAATTGGAAGATTTATGAGTAACATTATAGATGGTAATAAAAAATTAACCTTTCCATTTTTTTTCCTTGAAGAAACCCAGCACGCTATTCTTTTTAAACTCACAGTAAAGTATCTCCAAATACTCATGATATTCCTTTTCATATTTTTAACTAACAGCTTTCCTGCATTAATACTAAACATGCAATAACAGTATCCTTTTCGGGAACAGATACAATTTTACATGCAGCTTCCATCCATAAAATAAAGTCGGAAAACCAAACCAGTCAGGGTGGTCAGTTGAGCTTCATAACCCAGTGTAATGAATTTCTCAGTGTAATAATAGATATTATGAGAATTTTCATATTCTCAAGAACAGTGGATTAGAGGTAAATGAAAGATGCACACACCTGCAATATCTATATAATGCCCAAACTTTTGTCTTCATGATCTGCCTGATAGCAGCTCAATGCACAAGAGGATTAAACAGCATAAATACACAGACACCTGAAAATGAAGACCTAGCCAGAGTGACGTGTTTTGTCACATGCCAGCTTCCCCCCCCAAAAAAAAAGTTTTTACCTTAAATGTGTTTTATACAAAGGAGGAAGAAACATGTCTTGCAGCAAATAAAACACTTTCACTGACTTTAAGGAGCTTAATTTATCATTGCATTATTTCTTGAGACATGCCCATGTTACAGTCAGGAGGCTACAACGACAGAAGACAACAGACACACATATTTTTGTCCTGCTACTAAAGAGCAAAACCATTATAGCTCTTCATGACCCTTGAGGGAATGAACATACATTGCTAAGTTCTTCAGCAATCAAAATCCACAGCTGATGAGCTTTCACTTCCCATTATTTTCAACCATATCAAACAACACAAAAAAAACATGCACTCACTTTACAACTGAGCAGGCTACAGTTTGGCTGGTCTTCAGCCTGCATGTGGGCATCCTCAGCTTAAAACATGCCACAGAACTTCATTTAAATTTCTCTCAGCTGCATAAAGAAAGTGCATTACCACAGCTCCACAAACTGCTCTACACTGTGCATCGGAGCATCTGAAGGAAGAAGGAGCAGAACATTGGAAGCCTCATTTTATTTTAATTTGCCCTTATCAGTGCCATGTGTATTTTCTTTTCAATGGGTTTGAGTAGGTAAAGACTATTTTCTATTCCAAAAGATTACCTTCCTTCTCTTTCCAGATTAAGACTTCAATTATAAATCCACACCCACAGCATGGGATAGAACACTTGGCCACAGACTTCTGATTAGTTCAGTATTTCCTTCCTAACAGAAATCGTCCTCAGAAATGTAAATAAAAATGTAAACTACAATCCAAGTGTAAGCCGAGTATGTATAAATGGACAATTATTTGAATTACCCAAGATCTCTTGCATCTCCTTCCCAGTTAAGGGTCTCCCCAAGTAACAACAGATTTCAAGATTAAATCCGTTTCAATTTCAGGGCTGTAATTAAAAACCTACACTAATGCATACCATTAGCTTCTACAAGAATAATATCCATTTGAATCCAGCCTTATTTCAAAGCACTGGGAAGTATAAGCAGTGAATTACTGAAGACACTTGCAAGAGAACAGCCTCCTCCACTTCCTTCATGGAGGACCTTCATGGAAAAGGTCTGGAAGAAACAGAAGGGAAGGCTGGATGTCAACAGTAAAGCAATGGAAAGGAAGGTTTTGCTTACAGGCAACAAAGACAAAAGCTAGGATTTTTGGCAAATACATCAATCAGGAACTCTTCTTCAGCGATTCACGTAGTCACTGTAGTTCTTCTGAGAACTCCCTCACCCTGCTATGAAGAACAACAAGCCATTCAACTCCCTGGCCCCATCAGAAACCAGAACTGAGATTATCATGATGCCGCTTCTCTTTCTCCACTTACTAACCAGGGCGGCAAACATTCTAACTCCTCTTCATCTCACAGCTGTAGAATATGCAAAAAATACACAGAAATTTTCCCCTTAAGATTCTTTTCTCTACAACATGAGCTTGTATCTTCTCATGAAAGGAAGCAGGCAGAACACTGATTTGGAAAATACATGCACTCTCACACTTTTGGTCTATAAAGGAATCTGTTTTGCACTACACTTTCCAACTTCTGCATTAAGATCCCACCTGAGCAAAACACAGTAATAAGACATAATAAACACGAAAGCCTGGAAGATTATTTTATATGCAAAGTGTATTTTGATAACGGTACTGTGCCTGTAGTAAACTTAGAAAATAATTCTAGAGCAATAAACTGAATACCTGCACATTCTTGGGTATCTATGATTCATGAAAAACAATCAAAAAAAACCCAAAACAAACAAACAAAATCAACAACAAACCCACTTTATCCTGAATGATAGTTCCATAAGGTCAATGTCAATTAAATCTTAAGTGTTCCTTTCATGGTTGAGCTGGTGAAGCTTCCTATATAATTTTACTAGAATATACAGCATACAAAATAAGTAATGGAGCTTGTATTTGTATTCTGTCATTCTCCATTAGTGTTGTGTACAGAAAACAAGACCCGAACAGTTAGTGATGAGCGAGGTGAAGAAGGCAAATGAAAATGTCAAATGCAGGAAGAAACTGTTAAATGGCACCAAGTGCCTGGGTGAGGTGTTTGTCTATCCATGTGCTGCTTGTCTTTCTCAATCTATCATCAGAAAGGACAAGGAACCTCAGGAGGGATGAATGTCCTAAGTCAGAAGGATGGAGTGGTCTACATCCTCGACTGCCTCAGGCAACAGCATGCTTGCCCTAAACTGTCAGTTTATGGTCTTCACTGCAGTCTGCCTCCTGTCAATGTGAAATTCAGAAATTGAAATTCAATGCGACTTGTAGCCTTCAAAAATACAGACTTTTCTTTTGTTTTGCTTTTTTCAAATGATAGAACAATGATTACGGGCATTTTGGGGGGAGGGATGGGACAACAGCATGGGAGGGGGGACACATTCCAGTACACCAGCTTGCCCCATTTTTCCACTCAGACTGATGCTGAGAGATAGGAGGCCGACTGGCAGCAGTTGGCCCAAATGACCATCTGACCATGAAAGAGAAATATGGGCTAGAATTTGAAAGGAGGTCCTAATGGAAATGTAAAACTGAGAGAAGCAGCACTGCCACTACCGTGAGTAGGAAAAGTCTAGACTAACAGAAGCAAGTCGATCAAAATAGTTAGAAATAAGGAGACACAGAAACATGTTTGTCTCTACATGTCGCTCATCTCTCCGGTTTCATAATAAGCAGGAGGCAAACTAACAGGTTGTACACCCGCTACTGCTCTCAGAGACAAGCAACACAGCAATTTTGACTGAAAGACCACAAGCCACCTACTTTGGCAAATGATGCCATCATGAATACATTAGGTACACCCCAGTTTACCCTAGTTCTGCTTTGCCTTTTTCTTTTTTTTCTTTGTAAAGTATTTTTGTTTTTACGTGTGATGCTGGGTGCTTGAACGCATGACAAACAGAAGAGGTCTACATGAGCATTCAATTCAGAATGGCTATTTCCCTTTTACAACATGAAAGCTCACTGAGAGGATTATAACCCGTTTCATCACAAAGTAGTGATTTAGATTTTATTTTGTTAAATCTTCCTTATACCTGGGGATTTTAAAGAGTTATTTTAACATTTGCTAAGAATACTTTTGAAATGAAGGCACATTATTAATATTAAATATTCTGGAGCGCTTACAATAGTACCACAGACCATGGATTCAATTCCTCAGTCATGCACAGACACAAAGTCAAAGCAAATATCTGACAGTATTTTACCAAGAGACCTGAAAATTCACAACCCTTTAATGAAGTTCAGACCACACTGGGGTCTTGCACTGAAAGTTTTCTTTATAGAGAAGTCTCATTAATTTACCATGTACCCAATTAAACCAACTGCATTTTGTTTAAGATCTCCAATAAAGACTTCACTTAGTCAGTTTACAACTTAAAAAAAAAAGTCATTTTACTAACTTCTGCAGTCAAAAATCAACACCACAAAATTTCATAAAATTTGTATTCAGATGCATCCTAGACCTACTTTTGTTTTTAGCTGAACTCCACAGCCAGGCTACTGTCAAGCTGAATGGCAGCAGGGTTAGATCACAGCTTAAAGCATCCGAGACCCAAACTCTATATCCACATATCACAGATGAATGTTGGCATCTTTTGGGTTTTACATGCAACATATTTAGGACTGGAGACTGTGCAACAACAGAGCCTACTGCTACTCTCAAGCAAAACTAGAGGTGTCCCCCTTCTCATAACAAGTCACCAAAGCCCAGACAAAGAACAGACAGAAGAGATGGAGAAGGATGCTGAAAACACAGGCACAAAACACACCAGCTCTGGCGATTCATACCCCACTTGCCAAATGCTTTAAGCAGAAATCCAGACAACCTGCACCCAATACAGCACCACCGTCTTCAGGTCAATCGCATCTGAATTGACAAGATTTTTCTGAATAACCTCCAGAACCTTAAGTGGTTGCTGGCATAGGTTACACCTTGGCAAAGGCGCGTGCTTTAAATCCGATACAGTCCTTGGAAGCTGACTTTATACTTCTGATGAGGTTCTGTGCCAAGCCAGGCCACATTTTCACCTTCTACCCTACATGCTGAGCACTGCTTCCAACCTAATACCCATATATAAACAGGAAATAAAACCGCTGGTGGAAGACTGTCACACAGCATGAATATCTGTTCTGGATTCCTCTAAAAGTGGTGTTTGGTATAAGCATGAAAAAACAGTAAAGTTTAGTTTGTCAACAATTACCGCAATAATTTTCATCCTATTTATAGGTATTAAGACATGTAAAAACTGATTAAATGGAGAATAATTTAAAGAAAAGGCTATTTACATACTGGTTTTGGTTATGCAGTGTTACTCCTATTATTTGATCCAATCAGGAGAAAGAAGCCGACAATGCAGACTCCTCATTTTCTCCCATTTTTTGTTGAGTTTGGTTTTAAATGCAAAATTGTCTGAGCATCTCAAACCGTAGCCTTTTCCACTTAGAGATACACAAATATACATATATACAGTGTGTGTGTATGCATCTATCTGTATCCTCAGCAACCAATAACCTGGTGCAATATCAAGTAACAGCATCCTGATACCTTCTCCCCCTTCCATCCCAACAAACAAACCCCCCCCCCCAAAAAAAAACCCGAGAAACTTAAAAATGAACTTATCCACCTTACACCCCCACTCCTTGGAAAACAAGCCCTAGCAGAAAACCAGCCAGTTTACTGAAGACCCTCTATCCCCTTTCTTTCCCTGATGACTCCCAGCTGGCTCTCCTTTACCCTTCCAAGCTGCCTAGGCTCTGACCCATCACAGGCTGGTGGTTNCCTTCCCCCCCTCCCAACCCAACAAACAACCCCCCCCCCCCAAAAAATCCCCCCCCAAAAAAAAACCCGAGAAACTTAAAAATGAACTTATCCACCTTACACCCCCACTCCTTGGAAAACAAGCCCTAGCAGAAAACCAGCCAGTTTACTGAAGACCCTCTATCCCCTTTCTTTCCCTGATGACTCCCAGCTGGCTCTCCTTTACCCTTCCAAGCTGCCTAGGCTCTGACCCATCACAGGCTGGTGGTTCTTTGCCTCTCAGCAGCCTCTTTCTAGTTCCTCTCAGGACTCCGCTTTGGCACAAGCACATATGGCAAAACGTGCTCTGTAAGACCCAGTGATAACATTGGGGGGAAGGGGGGGGGGGCAGGGGAAGAGTCTTCTGAAGACAAAATAATTTTTAAGGAATTCCCCAACAGCATCGCAATATTCACTTTGACAAAACAAGAGTAAATACAGTATCATAGCTAGGATTGCCATTCTGCCTCTACTAGCACAATATTCTCTGTGGGGAAGAAGGGAGAGAAGCAGGGCAGAGGGGCATGGAGGGGAAAAAAAGAAATAAGCAGCCTCAATGACTTACGACACAAAATTTCTCCCCTAGCAGGACTAATCTCCATTTACTCTACTGAGATGGAGCTTCTTTATGGAACACTTCATATACAGCAAGAGATTATTGATTCACCATCCATCAGAAACAAATTTTATCTTTTTTTTTTTTTTTAAAGCCCAATAGCTTTGTAAATAGAGTTCTACTGGATACATGTAATAAGATTGCTTCTTATTTAGTGGATTATTCCCAGGTGCAGAAATAGCATCCCAAATTTAAAAGTAATTCAGCTTCACCCTCATCCCACCATAACTATATATCTGTCTTAACAGTATGATCATCATTGACCACATCCAAGTTGCCTCAGGTCAGATGAATTTGCAATAATCTTGATACTAAAATAATTTAATTTGAAGGGATGAGAAAGCCCCAGAAGATACAAGTAAATGGCAAAATGTTCAGTTGTTCCTTCTAACTGCAGCAATCATGGAAAGAGAGGCTCGCTCTCAAGACAGCTAGAGTTTTCTAAATGAAAACGGGTTCTCACCCCTGCCCCCCAAACACCAACCAGTGAAGCCAAGAAAGGCTCCCAAATAATCAAAAGAGGAAAAGCAGCTTTTTTATTCAGCCCAGTGGAAAACAATCCTGATGATAGCTTTTCCAGTATAAGCAGATTCTGATCATAAAAATATTCTGCTGGGAGTTTTACTGGGGGGGATTTGGTGGGGTTTTTGTTTGTTTGTTTTGTGGTGGTTTGTTGTTTTTAAGTAAATTATTATTAGGCAACTATTCTCCAAGACTGGATAGTTTCTGCAAAGCCTTAGCTATGGGTTCTTATTAGGAAAATTATAGTCAGTCAGCACATAAGGGAATGAATTAACAGTCATAAAACTGAGAATGTAACTGTACCAGTTTTAAATTTGAATACACTATAGTGTTGCTTTTACCCCAGCAGCTTCGATAAGTTGCTTAAGGTTGTAGTTAACAAAAGGTCACTCTGTAGTCATTTTTTTCTTTATTTTTTAATGTCAGAGAAACCCCCAGGGCTGTTGCAAAGAGCTCTGCAAATGCCATAACACGGAACAGAAGAGAACAGCTTTTAGGCTGGATGTAGGCGCCTGAGAACCCAAAACTTCTTGGTCCCCAAGGTGACAATGAAGAGGAGTCCACTATACGGGCTCATGCAGACAGACAGAGCTACCTAGGGCTACAATGGTCTGCTCTTGGTGTCCTCACCGAAAACCTCCAGAATGAACATCACCTTTCCACAAACTTCTACCTGCTTGTAGCATAGACTAATGATAATCATCTAGTGTTTCACCAAGTCAGGAGATAAGAGACGGGAGACTTGGAGAGGACAAGGGCTCAAGGAAGCATGCACGATTCAACCAGAATCATTCAAAAAGAACCACTTGGAAAACCAGCGGTTCAGCACAATAAACTAATCGTTTCCAGACAGAAAAGTCTCACCGAATAAAACAACCAGAGTGTTATATGAAAACACTGCACATCAGTAAGAGTTCTTAGCATACCTAGATCCTGCTGACTCAACATAACTTTAACGATTGTTATTTATTTCCTCAAAGTACAGCTCTTATTTACGATATAACCTAGGTATAACAAAATACTAAAGCACAGTATTTGCTTAGACAAGTTTGCTCCCCTTTTTCTTCTTTAAAAATTAACGAGCCCAGAGAAACAATTATCTTTAAACAAAAAGATAGTTTAGGTCTGATTTTCTTTACTTATTTCCTAATTTATGGCTATGCAAGTCAGAAGGTAAAGAAAACTGGCAACAGAAAACAGAGTTCCAACTTCTACTATTTAAAAAAAATGGACTAAACTGCATGTAATTTAGGAAAAGAAAAAGTTTTAAAGCAAAAAAAGCAGAACAAGAGTTTTCCTTGAACATCTTGCCCCATTAATTTGGAGATTTTTGGTTTTCTTTGAGATGGCAGAGGAATGAGTTATAAAATCCTGAGCTTTGAAGTTTTGTTCATTTGATATTTTACATTTCAGCAAGTATTTTTTCATTATTCACTGATCTCCTTATATTATAAGGCACAGCTATAAACTCAGAATTAACTAGCTCATGCAGTGCCTCGATACCAGGACGCCATTTGGCTACTTAAGAAATGCAGAGATATTCTCCATCAGCCAACAAAAACAAAGTCAAAGCTCCAGGGTTAAAATGAGATTGTAGCAACTCAAATTAAGGGTGCCATCACTATCAACTTCAGCTATAATAAGCATTTTTATTATATTTTATTTTATACTACTTTTAAAAAACAATTCTCTTGAAAGAAAAGTACTTAGGTATTGAGTAGATGTGGCAAAATAAGAAATTCAAAAAAAGGTTTTTTTTAAAAAAGCTTCCATCTATTTTTCATGCTATTTTTACTCCTCCAAGGTGCCTCAGTACATGGAAGAGTAAACCAGTTTTCCTCGCCCATAAAGTCTGACTTTCTTATTCTTTCTTAATCTGACTCTTCTCTCATCCACCTGTGGAAAAAAAGATGCTGCTAAGCACTGTAATAACCCTCTGTAGAAATTACAGAAGGAAATTACAACAGGCAAAAAACAATTAGAAGGCAAACTCGTAAAGAGATTAAAATCAGTAATTTTTGCAGAATGAAGAAAACCACACTACTATACTTTCATCTTCATACATAATATTGGTAACAGGAGATGGTCATTCAAATATACGGAACTTGTGAAACTGGGCATCATAGCCAGCACGTTTCTAAGCCAGTCCAGCTTACACTGACTGTATTTCTTCCTATGACCTTTGACTGAAGGAAAGAAAAAAAAAAATCCACACACAACATAATGAAGTTGTGAAGACCTGAAACATTTCAGACCAAAGTTAGAAAGGCAACGCAGGAACAACATCCAAGTCAGCTTCCTGCTTCATATGGTCACAGCCAAAATACAGTACTCCTTTTTCTTAAAATGTGGACATTGAAACAACCGTCTGTGCCCGTCTCTCCTTTGTTTGTTTGGTTTTTTTTTTTACACTGTTAAAGTTTTTTTATGACCATGTTTATCCCAATAGGATTCTGATTTGAAGTATCTTTAAATCTACCTATGAGAAGTAACACCTGTCTGTCATTAACCATTTTTGCAAAAGTAGCACCATTTTGTCCAGTCTAGCTATTCAGAAGTACAGATGAACAGCACACAGATGTCAATGAACTCAACAGATAATGGAATCTAAAAGCAAAAGGTTTGTTCAAGCAGCTGTTGCTAATTTCCAATTAAGAATACAGGGTACATAGGAAGCCAATGTACTGATTAAACACTAACAAAATACTACCTGGCTTCGCAGGGCAGTTACACCTTCGCATCAGCTGATACATTTCAAGTTAAGAAAGAAAAGCAGAGATGTTCACCTCTCTCCCACCCATCTCCACACTGCGTCCAAGCAGGGACCTGTTTGGCCCTAGCAAGGACCAGGATAGGACTGTCCTGAACTAAGTCCCCACAACCCTTCCAGTAACAGGAGATCAGGCAAGAGTACATTTTGGCAAGTGGATTTATACACAGGTCACAGCCGACCTGGAGGCTGGGTTGTTTTGGCAGCGGAATCAGGAGGAAACCCTCGGCTCCCCACGTTCTGTGGAGCGCAGCCACCAGCATGACCCGTGCTACGGGCTGTGCAGCCGCCCCACAGCAGGAGGACTCAGGAAAACATTTTCCATGTTGGGCAGACCCCGCGTGGGCTGTGGTTCCCTCCGAGTCCTCCTGCTGACACAACACAGGCAAAGGAAGACGGGCTGCAAGTGGCAATTTTCATTTCATGCAACTTAGGCCGGTGTCGCGGTTTGGCCTCAGCCGGCACAAAGAACCACGCGGCCGCTCACCCACCCTGGCGGCGGCGAGGGAAAATGGGAATAAAAAGGCAAAAACTCGGGGGTTGAGATAAAGGCAACTGAACAGAACAACAACGAAAAACCGGCAAACAACACCAATAGCACTGGCAGAGGAATGTACAAAGAGGGATACCGTACCTTACCGTACCGCCGCGCTCCGACCGGACCCGGACCCGCACCGTCCCCGCCTGCTCCCAAACTGGGAACTCCTCCCTGACCGGCTCCCCCCTAAATACTGGGCATGGCGTCACGTGGTGGGGAATACCTGTGCTGGGCCAGGTATTAACCCTGTCCCTGCCGGAACCGGGACAGCAGGTCTACGGCTATCTTACAGGTGAGATAAGAGAGTTTGAAAGACAATCAACTGACCTAAAAAGCAAAAGATACAAGAGAGGCTACTACACTTGGAGGCAAAGTCAGCATCTGACCTGCAATGAGATACAGCCTGATAGACTTTGAGCTATAGGAAAAGTAAGCAGAAATCACTCGGTGGATAAGGAACTGGCTGGACAGTTGCACTCAAAGAGTTGCCGTCAATGGCTCGATGTGGCAACCAGTGACAACCTTGTGTTCGCTCCTCAGGACTGGGACTGGCACTATTTAACATCTTTGTGGGCAACATGGACAGTGGGATTGAGTGCACCCTCACAAAGTTTGCTGACATCAAGCTGTGTAAAGCAGTCTACATACTAGAGGGAAGGGATGCCATCCAGAGGGACCTGGACAGGCCTGATAGGTGGGCCCATGGCAACCTCATGAAGTTCAACAAGGCCAAGTGCAAGGGCCTCCACATGGGTCACGGCAAGCCCATGCACAAATACAGGCTGGGCAGAGGCTGGATCAAGAGGAGCTCTGAGGAGAGGGACTTGGGAGTGTTAGTGGATGAGAAGCTCAACATGAGCCATCAATGTGCACTGCAGCCCAGAAGAGAGAAGGCCAACCGTATCAAGGCTGCACCAACAGAAGCGTGGCCAGCAGGTCGAGGGAGGTGATTCTGTCCCTCTACTCTGCTCTTGTGAGACCCCACCTGGAATACTGTGTCCAGCTCTGGAGCCCCCAGCGTAAGACAGATACGGACCTGTTGAAGCAGGCCCAGAGGAGGGCCATGAAGATGATGGTTAGAGCATCTCTGCTATGAGGACAGGCTGAGAGAGATGGGGTTGTTCAGCCTGGAGAAGAGAAGGCCCTGGAGAGACTATGTAGCAGCCTTCCAGTATCTGAAAGGGGGCCTACAAAATATCTGGAGAGGGACTTTTTACAAGGGCCTGTAGTGAATGGATGAGGGGTAATGGCTTCAAACTGGAAGACGGCAGGTTTAGAATTGATATTAGGAATAAATTTTTCACTCTGAGGTTGGTGAGGCACTGGAACAGGTTACCCAGGGAAGCTGTGGGTGCCCCATCCCTGGAAGTGTTCAAGGCCAGGCTGGATGGGGCTTTGAGCAACCAGGTCTAGTGGGAGGTGTCCCTGCCCAGGGCAGGGGGGTTGGAACTAGATGGTCTTTAAGGTCTCTTCCAACCCAAACTATTCTATGATTCTATGAAACTAGCTGGCCACTGTTGACAACCTCTCCTAAGTCTGTGTAGCACAACCCTTACAGGGGACTCTGGTATTTCTTGATAACAGACCTAATACTGTCAATATAGGTGAACTAGAGCTCAATTGTGCCTGGTTGTGATTATAATGTAGACATTCAGTCCTATGTGATCTCTCTCTACCTTTCCTATCTCCACACATGAGCCGAACAGGAGTACAAGGTTGATCACTTCAGCCATTACTACACTTACAGTGTTCTTCTGAAAGTACTATTCAATCCAAAGAAGAAAGCACCTATAAATCCTCTTTTATCTCTGTAATATAAGGGCACAATAATTTGCAGGTTCAATATACTGCGTAAGTTACAAATTAAATCAACTGCTAGCATTCTGAAGAGTTCTAATTTTTAAAAGCTAGTGCTTCAGCATAGAAATGAAACAGCTCCTTCTAAAAGCTTACAAGGAATATAAAAACTCCTCTGGTTTAGTACAACTGCTGTGTTTTATGAAGACCAGACATTTCAAATGCATTTTGCATTAATAGTAATAATCATCTAGATGCATTTAACTATGAAAAACAAAACTGAGCTCCTTTCAGTATGAATTGGTATCAGATGTGTTACAGCTACATTTAAAACAACTACCCATGATGCTTCTTGCTTACATATGCATATAAAGCTGTTGAGAATTAAGTCCTATAGGGATTTTCTAACACAAATGCTGTCAAGTATTCAGAAAGTTCAGAGTCTGTTGATACATACGGATATTTTGTACAGTTACTTTGTGGAGTTGTGTTTCTTTTAACTTGGTAAAACAAATAGTTAGGGAATACAGTGTATTAAGTCATTCATACAACAGGGAAATATAAACACTATCAAAAACACACAGCTATTACTCAAATTTATGTAAGCTGCAATACCTTTTTACCATCTTAAAGGTACAAGACAGCAAAGCCATTATTTGATTTTAGAGCATCAACCACACACCGTGTATCTGCTTTAGTTTACAGCTCTACCACCATTGCTGTTAATGACGCACTGCAGCCTGATGCATCAGAGGCTAGTCCTGAGGTTTAAACAAATGATTCCCTATTATCTCTTGGTCTTAGAATGTGCCGCATCAGAAATCTGAGGGATTAATGAAACACTGCTACTGCTAATTGCTGACACAGGAGTATTTAGGGCACTAAGGCAATCACAGGAATAAAAAATAATAATTAAATTTAAAAAAGGAAGAAAAGCAGAAAGAGACTTCCCAGTTTTCCTCTGCAGTACATTAATCAGTCATGCAATGTCCTGCTGTGAAAGATGACTAAACATATGCTTTATCACTTGGTCTCAAATAAAGCAACTCTTTCCCATATTAAGCATTCTTTGGTTGAGCAGCTGTACGACTAACAACCAAAGACACTAAACACTGACACAAAGCAAAAGACGAATAAATAAATGCTTTTCCATTGACTTCCTGTACAACTGCGCATAATGCAGGAAGAGGATAAGGAAACTGAAAAAAACTCTTAAACTAAACAAAACTTGGGGCCTGATCCCTAGGAAAAAGTGCTGGAGAATGTGCAAGAGCGTGCTGATCAGCCTTACTTTTACTGACATAAAAATCTAAGGTTGCTATTAAACAAAAAGGCAGGTAGACAGATAATTTCACGTGGCAGAAATCACAGCTTATTTTGCTGAACAGCATCGGTTCATTGTCAGGAGACCCATAAAGGAGGTGGAGGTGTTTTGTTTTGCTGCGAGTGAATGACCAGAAAAAGTCCCTAAATACACAGATGCCTCAATTGCTGATGATCAGTTTACTGAGCTCTTCCACACTCTCACCAATTTATCCAGTAACAACGTAAAAGTTTAGTAAGTTCTGTAAATTTGGATCAAGCTTGCTCTAAAGTCCATTTAAGAAGCTTCCCCACCCCAAAAACACCCCATACAAAAAAAAGAGAAAGAAAAGAAACAAAACATATGATGGAAATATGCAGATTACAGAGAAGTATATGATAGATTTCTTTATATTTAATGAAAATATACCAGTCATTTTCAGTGGTCCAGCAAACATTGATATGCACGGTCACTTGCAGTATCACAACTGATAGAAACAAAACCACGAAACCAAAACTAAACACACCAAAAAAAAAAAAAATCACCCACAAAGGGGAACAGAAAAGATGGCCTGCCACTCTTGGACAAAGGCAAAGGGCTATTCAAGGAAAATGAGGAAATATCCTTAATAAAACCTCCCTTCCTTTGCCTGCACAATGAGAAGACAGGACCTTGTCATGGGAGGACAAGGCAACACACAGATGAAATTAAAAGAGAGCTGACAACATTTATTTTCACCAGAAAAAACACACTTTAACATATGTGTGTCTTGTTTCTAAGTTAAAGACAAATACTCACTGATTAATGAAACATACATATTGACTCATGATTGCGTGCAATGACCAGAACATAAAAACACCCACTCCTAAATTTCAGTTAATGAAGAGTTAACGTAACAGTGGGGTTTCCAGTACCGTACACAGTTTAGGATTTCCAAAATTCCGAAACCTCTCAAACTGGCAATATCTGCAAGTTAAATGATGAAGCAGCAGCAAGAGCTGCCAAAGCGAGCAAGAGCACGTCCAGCCTCCAACGGCCAGGGTGCAAAACCGACCTGGATTTCTAACTTCACTGCCAAACCCGTTCCAGATATTCGAAGTGTAGTAACTGCAGACACCACAGCATTTAACGCCTGGGTATCCCACAATCGTTACTTACAGGGCCTTTACTGTGGTTTGCTATAGAAACTCTAGTGGCTTTTCACAACCAAAAGTGGTTGAAATTAGTCCCCATCACCAGTAGATTGCTGTCCATAAAACTCATTCCCACGAAAGTAAGACCTTGAATTTCACAACAGATCCTGAGAGAGCATTTCTATTTTATCTCAAAGAGCATCTAATGGTATTAAACAAAAATTCTAGAGTGTTAAAACTCTAGAAAAAGTGATACTAAAGAGAGCTGCCACCTCTTACTGATACTACACAGTAAATGGTAGATGTTGCTGATTCTTGTCAGCGTTTTGAAGAACTTTTCTAAGTGGAAGAGGCGGAAAAAGTATCTGCTAACTTAACTGGGCTGCAGATTAAAAACAAGAAAGTGAATAATGCAAAAACAGAGGAATGTTGAAATTGTGATTTATTTCTCTTACCATACTCATCTCTACTAAAACATTCACATGCTCATACACGTTATTTTCCCATATTTTTTCTTGTTCAAAGATGAAACTCCATCCACCTTAGAAATCAATACGAAGTATCATTAAAATTATTTATTGCGAGATCAGAAGTTTAGCTGAAGATTAAAAAAAGGATTAAGATGCTTTGCCCTAGGAAAAGAAAAAGCCGAAGTACAAAGACTTGCTGTACTGCAACATTTCTCAACAAGCACTGTAACAGGCTAAAAAAAAATTTCTGAAAGGCTAAAGTTATACTGGTACGCTTGTGTTAAGTTTCCTATAATTAAATATGTTTTATTGCTTTTTAAAAACTAGGTATTTCTTAAAATTTTAATACTTGGAAACGACTAATGCAGTAGAGGCAACCTCCAAATATCATTATTCCCAGCCATACTACAGTGTGTGGAGGTTTTTGTCAGAGGTGAAAAAAAATCTGAGTCACACAGCTTCTGGCTTTCACTTCCAAACACAAGTGAGTTAGTAAGTGAAAAGAGGACTGTTGAAAACAGAAGATTAATGAAGGTAAGAATCAACTATACTAAGCTAGTGCTTTGACTTTACACCAAAAAATGGTTTTGAACTAAAAAGCGAGCGTGATTTTTTTATTTTTATTTTTAATCACCTGCAATTACTCCCCTGGTGTTCTGGTACTAACAGAGTATTGAGAAAACAGCCAGGAGACTCCAGCATACGCCGCGGCTCTGGCCGACATCACATCATAGGAACTGCCGCACTTTAGCGGCTTGTCTACCCCAGTGGCAGAAATCAGAACAACCACACAAATTTTGTTAAGTGCAAGCGGAATGCGTGTTGCTTCAGAGTGCAAGCTAACCTAGTACTCCTTTTAAATGTGCATTGCTCTTTTTGGTTTCCAGTTACCCTTTGGCTGTGGCTATGTCAACCGTGACACAGATACCTCCCACCAAGCCTCAGCTTAACGACTCCTCCACAGCGTTCCTGCGGTGGAAGTAGGAGAGCCAGCAGGTGCTGGAGCATTCCAAGGAGGTTGTGACTACACACACATGCAGCGCAGAACTGGAGAAAGACAACCGACTTAGAGAAGTCACTAAGCAACTGAGAAACATCAACCACTGCACTCAGCGTGCGATTCCAGCAGATGACCTACGAGCGAGCAGCCAGAACCGTTCTCAGGTTTAACAAGGCACTGCGGGTCTGAGCTGCCTCAAGAATGGAAAACTGAAAGACTGGAAATTGTAGTTGTACAAGCTGTGCAAGTGGTTTCATCATATTATGATGCTCTTTACCAGATCTACAACATTTACGATTCTGAATTAATGGGGTTTTCATCTTTGTACCATAATGAACTTTTGACAGATGCGTAATTTTAATGACTGAACAGCTAGGAACAGAAAGCTATTAAAGATATTTTAGCTATACCAGTTTTTTGGGGGGTTTTTTGGGGTTTGTTTTTTTTTTTTTTTTAAGAGGTCAACAGATAACCTCATCACATGCAGCATTAAAAAAATTGCAGAAACTTTAGCAATTTTCTAATTCACATTCTAGCCTATGTCCAAATGTTACCAATTACCTAAATAAAGGCTTACAATGTACTGGGACTTTTTTTCCAGACTACATTTCAACTGATTTTAGTAGCAATTATTTTCAGTGCCTGTTGCTGTGGGAATAGTGGCACAAACAATTAGAAGAGTGAATGATTGAGTAGGTAGAAGTTGAGAGATGGGAGTAAAACTTCTGGTCATATAAGAGTTTTCAGGACAAAAAAAAAGGGGGGGGGGGCGGACCTAGAAAAGTGACAGTCTGCAATGTCATTTAAACTATAAAAAGGGCCTTAAATCAGAAATTTTATAATTTATAATACTTAAATAGGGCAAAGTATTTTACTGCTTCAAAAACTCACCCCTTCTCTTTTTTTTTTATTCAACAGATAAATTAGAACACTCATAATGTGTCATTGCATTTGAGCTAATCTTTGCATCTAATAAAGCAGTAACAGTAATTTTAACTCAAATTATCATCCAAAAATGGCAAATTTGTCATTTTGCAAAGATCAGATTTTCAAGGTTTTTTTTTCAAGACTAATAATATCCATTATTTGCTATAATTCTGTTTCAGGCTTTTTCAGATCACACCATGATAGAAATACCTTTTCTACTGGGAAACATTTATCCAACTGTGAACTACCAAAAAGATATTATTCCTTCTTATTTTACTACTGTTCTGACAGAGCAACCACATCACCTAGTAATATTTAGAGTAATTACTTGTGGTATTATATCTACTCCTGACTAGAATGGTTACATTTTGATTTTTAAAGTTTGTGGGTGGAATATAACCAACCCACTATTATTCAGCAAAACTGAACCACAAAATACGTAGATGAAGCTTTTTCCCCTCCCCCAGGCCAGTAAAAGGTATTTAATTATTTAAAAATTCAATTTTTGAGGACGTATACACAGAGTGAAGCTTCAGAGACAATAGTAATGTCTCCTCTGCTTAATTTAGCTCTTTAAATTAGTATCACAGTCCTAATGTTTTCGTTATTTGGACTTTTAATCTGCCGATTACTTTGTTGATGTAGGTTTATTAGCAGATAGGCTTAGTGCCCCCCGTTAGTGCCTTTAATTATTGGTTCCTTGCTGGATTTTCATTCTTTTTATGGTTGGCAGGCAGCGTTCAATTGTTTTTGTTTGGGGTTTTTTTTGTTGTTGTTTGGTTTTTTTTTTAGTTTCTTCTGCTACTTTTCTTAAAGACAGCAAGCACATTTGCTTCTGTAACAAGTAAGAAAGTAGATTCATAACAGCAGCGAGCATTAAATGACACTTTCCTAACTGACACTCTTACCAAGGTCATTACATTTAATATTATTCTTTGTTCTCTTGTTCTTTGTCATTTTTGTGGCTGATGCTCTCAACAGCCAGGACCTCATTCACATGTTTTACTTTCACTCTCCTTCTCTCCATGTTATAATGCAGCCCTTGTAAAAGTCACGATGTTACACTAGCCAGAAAGTGACACATCTCTTTACTCATATCATCTCTGACTTCTGCTGATTTCCAAGGGTTCAGCGAGTTATTTGTTAGGGGGAGAGAGGTGGAGGCGGGGGGATTGGTAGCACCGAAATTAATTTTGAGTCAGCTACTTAGGAAAACACTTTTCTTTTTGTATTATACTCTGGCAGGGCTTTTCAGCAGGGGATGCCTAACTCTGAAATTGGTTGATTCTGCAAAACTATACAACATTGACCTTCACGAAAAGATGCAAAATGTTCCAGTTCTCTCAGGATTTTTTTCAAGGAGAGGATGGCTATTATGGAACAAGCAGATCAGGAAGGCCTGTATTTTTCCTGGAGAGAGCTGTTCTTAGTATTTTTGTTTCTTACACTACATTAATAGTACATTTCAACCACTGGTCAGGTAAATATTCTGGAATACTATTTTACTTCAACTATCTTAAGTTGCCTTTCTTCTTTGTAAGAATCTGACTTCAGAGCCCCTTGTATTTTTGAGTATTTTTTCAGTTCAGGGGTAAACTAAAACACAAGCAAGCTAGAAATTCCTACAACGTAATTCCACTTCCACACAGAACCCCCATTAGCTGCCATTCGGTCCACTAGCAAAAACGATGGCCATCTCGGTGGCAAGCTGCATCAGGGCAAAGGTCTTAGATGGTACTGTCCCTGTCAACATGCAATTCAACTATTCCACTTTATGTCACTCACAACAAAGTGAACAACCTAATATTTACGTTTAACCATGTTGAAAGTACTTTTTTCCATGAAACCTTGTTTTACATTCTTGATTTTTAGCAGGATCTGAGTTGCTGAGGGGTTTTTTTACCGTGTTTCAGTCTCACAGGTATCAATTGAGACTTGTATGAAAACTTTAGTTTAGATACTGCCCGTTATATAGCTTCAGAGCAGCAGCTGACTTCCGAAAATAAGTCTAGCTGACCTTTACCTCTCCCATCTAATACCAAATTAGTTCCATTCAAAAAAGAAACACAGACCTCAGCGCTTCTAGTTTTCTCACTACTCAGGGTGGGGAGGGAAGCAACCTCACTAAAAGCAGCACTCTTCGAAAGAAACACCACTTGACAGAAATGCAAGCAGCCTCCATATTTCTTCTATCCTCAATTTTGTTTGTTTTAAACTACCATGGAAGTATACAATCCATGCTTTGTCATGCAGACCTCCTACTTGTGTTTAGGCCAAGACTAAAAAAAGCAGTGGCAGACCAACCAGCTAATTATATTCTTCAACTTACAACCACAGGCAAGTGACCTTAAACACTGCAAAACACAATCTTCATCAAGTCCAAATAAGAGTAATAATTAATTCAATAATGTTAACATACAGAAGCTTAAGAAGTGTCCTCAGGACACAGCAGAAAGTTAAATATATGAAAAACAGCACTGAAAGAAAATACAGCAACGGAGAGCCAAAATATCTTACTCAGAAGCCCTCTCCACTGTATGCCACTTAAAAGCAGATTTTAACTTACAATAACTGAGTTTTATCAAAGTTAAAAGGAAGAAAATCGGCACTTCAGCTTCTTCCACAATGGAACAAATCGGAGTTCTAGGAAACGGCCCAGGATTTCCTGCCACAAATTATCCCAGCTTATCACAGCTTCCACAGAGTGATAGCTCCGTGTTTCCTTCGATAGCCCTGATGCTCCCTCCTGCCTGCCCCACCAGCTGCGGCCGGGAACCCACCCCGCAGCGATGGCTCCATGTGTGGAAGTGGCCGCCCAGGCCAGGATACAGCTCGGCTTCTGCAGCAGCCACTTCCCCCAGCACGCGCTAACTCGCATCTCTCTCCTTCACTCAGGCACGAATTCTCACACAACTCATTATCTCTGAGGTTTTTTCAGCTGCTAAACGTGGAGAAGCAAGTTCCAACATTGCAACAAGGGACTGACAGAGCAACAAGCAGAAAAGTCACGTAAAGCTCACTGCTAAGGACAGTAAGCTGCGGATGCGATGCATCTGGCAAAGCTAAAGCTTTCCTCTCCCACTCAAGGTTTACATAAAAAGAGTGTAGGGCCAAGATAATCCACCCTTAATTATGCCTGAGATTTCCTGACCTTTGTGTTCAAACAGCACACTCGGTGACAGTAGGGTGCAAGATTACAAGGCAGTTTTCATTACAGTTATATCAGTATTAATCACACGGGTATAATCCCATGCACCTTCATTCACTTCCAATGCATTTCCCTGGTCAGATTCCAGAGGAAGTTAATTAAAATTAGCCCGCTGTAGTATGAAGCGCCAAGCAGGGCCTGATGAACCCGATGACATTACCGACTGCTTTTGATCATTTACGAGGGCTGAGGAACTCAAAACCAGAAAAAGTTACACTGGTCATTAAATAAAGATATAACTAAGGTTCAGTTTTGCAGACTTGATATACCATCTATATATGATGAGCACTAGGAAAAGCACCTAAGGCTGCAGAAATGTTAACTGTGTCATAAGATAGAGAAGAGAACCTTGTCATACAGTGCAAAAAAAAATTATTTTTTTTTTTTTTTTTTTTTTTTTAAGTAAAGGAGGATGTTAATGACTAACATCCCACAGGCAGGTCCACCAAGATCATAGAGTTTAGACTTTGAGAGAAATTACTTAATGGATAACTATGCAAGAACTGAACTCCTGGAATGCCAGCAAATTTCAGAAAATAAAGCTGGAATCTCAAAATAAAGCTGCAATGACAGTTAAAAAAGAAAAAAGGGTAAGAACAAGAAACCTCTCAATCTCTCCCTGGATCCTGGAACAATCCCCGGTGAGAAAACAGCTGCTACAATGTTCAATTATAACAGACTACCATAAATTAGTGCCAGTTTATGGAGAATACGTTGAAAAACTGAAGTGTATGCTTAAAAGCAAATTTATCAAAATGTAACAGTTTTGATGCATTTTTTCATGACTTTACAACACCATCAAGAAAATCAGAATACTAAAAAAAATCTTTTGTGACATTTGTTAAATTAACGAAAACCTAGCCAAAGACACATCTCAGATGGTAACTAGTTAGGTAAAAAAAAATCCACTAATTAGGTGTCCAGTGGGAGCTCTTAACAAAAATGTTGAATACAACAGTGCTAACAACCTTCAGGAAAGCTGCACCATCCCCAAATGGAATTTAAAGATGACAGAAAGACTGAGAAAGAAACATTAAGTAATAGTGTTACACAGCAACCCCAGTAATATTCGGTAAGTCAGGGATAGTAAAGAAGCATTTTGGTAAACACATACAAAAACTTGTATTTAGAAGCAGAAGAAAGATGAGTGTGGAAAACGAGGGCCTCCATGACAGGAAGGAAGGTCTGAAAGAAAAATTTAAAAATTAAAGTATTTAAAAACAAACCAACCAACCCAAACAAACAGACAATTAATCACAGGTGGGAGTTAACTACCTGGGCATCAAATGCTGGGGTTCAGGGAGGACTTAATTATGGATACTGCTACAGCCTGGAGTACAGATCAACCCCTCCCACACCCACCTCTGGTCCCTTCGGGTAATATAATCTACAAATCATGTAAAAATTTCCATAATCCCAAAGCCAAATTAGCTTCCTTTGAAAGGAAAGTGAAACAAAAGAAGGAAATTGGCCTTTAACAGGCAGTTTATAATCTCTCAGCCTTTCTTTTTTTGTGGTTCAAAAACAGAGTGTTAAGCCCAAAAGAGGAAAAATCCTTGCCTAGTAAAATTGATTTTTCATAACAGCAAACTATGTTGATTTTCTGAATTAAAAAAAAAAAAATATATCTCCATAAGGTCTCTTTAGCAAAAGGTATGGACTACTAAAGCAGAATTTCTGTACAAAATTTCAGTAAAGCTCTGATACAGGATGCAGAGGTCAAACGTGTGGATAGTATTAAAGCAACAAAATACAGAAAAACAAAAAGCTGTAAGGAAGAGCAACCCTGGCAGCAGTGTAATTGGTATCCTCTGGATTTTTTCACGAGCTCTAGCAGATTCCAACATTGCATATGCCACCGTATTGTATAGAAACTAAACCTTAAGTACGTGTTATCATACATACACAAATTTCTACTTCATGAAGACAGTTATATCCATATTCATCTAATCACCAGAAGTTTCAAAGGTGAAGAAGTATGGAAATTCACTATTTCTGCAGTGAAGGAATAATGGCTGTTAGAATATGGGCATGCAAAAGTAATACCCGCTTCTGAGTATCTGAGCATTGTTAACATCCATAACATGACTTCAGCAGTACCAACATGGATCTTTTAAAAATACTGGGGGGGGACGGACACAGGACAACACATATGGAAATGGTAGTTTAAACTATGAGCTTACTCAATATTAAAATGCTGTGCAACAAATGAGCCAGGTAACACTGATGTGTAGAAACCACTAATAAAAGACATCCCTGAAACATTCTTCTCTTACACTCTTTAAACAAAATAACCTGCAAAATACTAACAGAAACAACAGAGCAACACATGGAAGGCTGGGTTATCTCAATGGTGAACATTTATTCCTCAAATCCAGCGTTAATCAGACTATAAATGGACAACAGCGCCAAGGAGAGAGCTATGAGCTCATCTAGTTGGGTTGACTCTTAGCATGGGTGACCCTGAGCTCAAAATTGCCTCTTACATACTCGTAATGCAAGAGGCCCGGAAGACGACTTCATCAGAGAGCCATTAAGAGCAGGTTTATTATAAAAAAGCTCCACCACACTGACTCAGTCTGCCCTAGACTATCTCAAGACTGGTAAATAAAGATTTCACCCTAATTGGTGATTACCGGCAGACACAGGAACTCTATTATCATATTTTGGAGAAACAGAGAGCGTCATTGAGCCCAGTATTTGCAAGAGCATGCATACTAACCTGCATCTACTAGCAATTTACATTTCCAGAGTAAAGAGCAATTCATTTGTTTTAATTCATTTAATACTTGTTCTTTTGTAAATTAGTTGACACTGTAGAGTATCCTTCTATTTGATTTCTTTAAATAGCTATTATTTTGAATTATCCAAGTTCCTCTCCACATCGTTGTTGCCATGATTTGTTTGTGGAAGACTTCAACCCCCACTGCAGTGACAGACATCTGTAGCTACAGCTGGAATTTCACCACAGGATTTCAGATTTGCCCTCCTCCTGCCTTTTACAAGTACACAGTGGAGAGGTAAATACTAAACATCAGGGGTTTGTAACAATCAGATCACTAAACCGCCCAATCTAATACAAGGACTCAGAGTGTTCTTGTAGATTATGATTTCAGAAGTCTGCATTTCTTTAGGAAAATAAACTCTCTACCATGCATGTACTCTCAAAGCAGCTAAAACATTATCTTTTTGCCAACGTCTTCTTAACATTTACCCAGTTATTTCATCAGTGCCAATAATGTGACGGTTGACCCCTCTGCAACTCCATGCCACTAAATTGTTGAAATTATATCTTGCCTACAAGCTTACAGGTGAGGATCAGCCATCTGAGGAGAAACGACTCTACTTGCCGGTTGACTCCAAGATTCACCAAAGCTCTAGTCCACAAGGAATTTATCCCAAACACTTTGCAGTGATACTAGCAAATAGCTACAAAACACCTTGCTGCATCGGTTCCCAAAAGATTTGAGAAGAACAAACCTGTCCCATTTCATACTCTTGATTTCAGAGATCTTATGCCTTGCTTCACAGCTGAGGAAAAGAGCGCTTGACCTGGAAAACAGCCCTGCCTTTCTTTTAAGTGGGAAGAGAAGCTTGTAGAAGTTGGCTATGCCTGAAAACATGAACAGAATTGTAAGTAAGCTATTTCTCAGATAACAGGAGGTGACCAGTCTTTAGGTTCCCCAAAAACATTCCAGAGTTTAGCTAAGGAAGTCCCTGAAGAGATACTAATTTTTTTAAAGGCAAGTAAATGTAACAGTATCTCAGGACCAGCTCTGCTGACCTGAACAAAAGTGCTCTTACTTCCACAGTGAGAGGCTACTAAATGGATTGTTAATCGAAGGAAGCCCTGACACACACACAAAAAAACCACACAAAAAAAAAACCAAACAAAAAAAGGAAAGTGACTAAAAGCTATTAACAGGTCATAAGTTTTTCAGTGAACGCGGGAGATGGACGGCATTTTTGCCATTCTCCCATGGAAACTGTGAATTCAGCTGCCATTTTGACAGAACCCTTACAGGACACAGGACGTGTCCAGCTGGACATCTGAGACGTTATCTGAAAGCCTTTTAAAGAAGACTTCTGGCTTTTCTTTGGGATGCCCCTTGTTAATATGGCTCTTTCTGAGAAATAAGCAAAATGTTTTCAACTGCTACATATCTGCTTTGGCTTCAGCCTCCTTGGAGACAAGTTCCGCTCAAGATAACAGTAGCCTCTTATCCTGGCACTAGACTTCAAGATACTTTCCATTTGTCATTAAATTCCACTGATGAATTTTTGCGTAAGTCAGCAAGACGGAATAAATCATCTTTTTATCTGCAAGGGAACTTAATCAGAGTGATGCTGGCTCCACTGCAGACGAAAAGCACTGTACTAGGTGAGGGAGCACATATCAGCCACCTGAAGGAAACAAAGGCAGACAGAAGGTACTGGCATTCATGGTGTCATCACCAGTAATCTTAACAGTTAAGCTTTTTTGTCAAACAAGAGCTTTAGCTTCTGAAATCTCAGGATGCTAACCTTTAACTGGGGGGGTTGGGAGGGAGAGGTAACCTAACCCAAGCAAAATAACAACCTAAAGGATTAAAAACATGAAGGCAAGGTCAAAAGCCTTCTACTTCTGGTCTTACAATCAAAATATTCACCCATAAAATACAGTATCACTTGTTTTGGCTACACAAATGAGCAGATTTCAGTGTATCAGAGTCAGTTTTGGCAGAAGAAAACAAAGAAGCATTAAAAGAATTGCAAGCATTAATGAAGGACTGGAAAATCTGCCATTTGATAAGAGATCTATGAAGTCCAAATTATTTATTTCAGAGAAGTTTAAGGGGTGATTTGCTCACAGTCTAAAGAATTTAAAGAAGAATGAGATTTCCGATAACAGGCAACTTCATCTAGCAAAAAAATGCATAATGAGATACAACAGAGCAGAACCTTGAAGCTTAGACAAATTCAGATTAGAAACAGACATTCATTTAAATTCTCTAAGTGACAGTAATTTACCACTGAAACCACTTACCTCAGGATTTGGCTTATTACCCACCAAACAGACTCCCTGTATCAACACCTTTCCAGGTATGAGGTACGGGTCCAAAAGTGTGCAAAAATGTAATGGGAAAGTCTATGTAGGCAACAGAGAACATAAAAATCTACAAACCTACAAATTAATTTATTTGCTCTTGGACCTTCTTACAGAAGGGTCATGGCAGAGACTTGATACCCTTCAGACGAAAAATTAGAGAAGCTGAAATTTAAGAGTTCAGTACTTACATAGCAATTAGCATGGGCAAAAATGAGGTGAACTGAGTAGGCAAGAACCTTTTCAAAACACTGAAAATTATGCCATTTTCAGGTATTCAACCAGAATAGTTTCTTATATTAGATTTTGATCCCTTTAGCAAAGCTTCTAAATACTAGATATCTCATTAGCAGGTTTTTGTAAGACATTTAAAAGGAGGGGAAGGTTTTATAGTTTTTAAAACTGGAATCATAAATAATGTCATCCCACTTAGCAGAAAACAAAGGAAATCCTAGCATATGTAAGCCTAACATTCTTCCAGTGCTGGTAGCCTTTCTGCTGCCTCCTCCTTTAAAAGGAAGGATCCACTACATATACTAAGTAAATCTTAATCAAAAATAAAAAACTCAAAATCAAACTCCGAAGGTCAAAACAGAACTGAAAATCTGATTTATAGGCAGGATTGGGGATGAATCCACAGTCATAGATTGTATACACGCATTTCCTAAATGTTTCAGTAAAAATCTTATTAAATACTATTTGTTTATCAAAAATCATCATACAGTAAAGGAATTTAACAGCAAGCACCTCAAATGTTAAGAAATCTCAACTTTGTCATATTAAAAACTATGAAATGATTCAATAAGTGTAAGCCATCCCCACAAAGATAACATTCTTTTATGAACATTTTTGAATCTTAAATACTTCTGTACAAGCTTCAGTCAATCCCAACAGATTTTTTTTTTTTTTTTTTTTTGAATCATCAGTAAATGTTCCCTGGGGTAAAACTCGCACACAAACTACCACAGTGTCTCCTGGTACTAAACCTTCCGTGAATCAAGCTTTTAGATACTTGCAACGCTCTGGCATCAAGACGTTCATACAACTCTGAATTATTTATTCACCAATCTTTGTGCAACTTCCCAAACACCAATGGAGACCAAGATGATTTCAGCTATTTGATGTAACATCTTCTCAAGTGGCTAAAGAGGCTATAAAGCACCCCATTGCTTAAGCCTGCCATCTCAGCTCCATTAGCAGTAAAGACCTCTCTATTCAAACTGCTAAGTAAATCCTCCGAGAGCTCGGGGACTGTTTCATGCTTGAAAGCAACTGTTAAGAATTTGACAACAACCAAACTGTTCCTATTTAATCCTTCTCCCAAGGTAAAAAGAATTATAGGTAAACATATGCCTTCATTATTTGCTTTGCTGCATTTCAATACTCAATCCCACACAAAATTGCCAGCCAAGGATTTAATGCAATCTCTTCTGTATTTCAGAGCTATTGCCTTTACAGAATGGAAAAAGCTTAATAAGGGCTATAGAGTTGGTTAGCAAACAACTCTATTTTCTATAACCCACGCTAGAGATCTTACAAAGGTAACTTTAATAATGCAAGGAATTCTGGAATTTTTTTATTCTTTTTCCAGGTTAGGACTGTCAGGTAAACCAAAATATCTGTTAATCCGTTCAATCTGCCAGGAAATATTTTCTTTTTAATTAAAAGAAACAAAATTGATGTATTACAGAGTACAAGCACTCTAGTTTTACTACATACACAGATTTACATAAGCTTTCTTTTGTGTTAGTAATATGTATGTTAATCAAACATTAGAATATCGAAGAAAGCTTCTTGGATACACTCCAGAATGCATTAAAATGAAAATTTCAAGCCTTCAGTCAGGTTGACTCAGAAATGAAAGAACTTTAAAGTTTTTCAAAGAGCCCGACACTTTGTTACTCTCAGTGATGTGCAGTTCTCTCACCCACACAGTCAGAGCACTCACTGTCTAATCCCCCTTCTTTAAGAAAAAACATGTACCAATACAAATACAGAATGATGATTGAATAAAAATAAACACACAGCTGTGTTCTGTGGCAGCAGTCACTAATTGACAAAGGCAGCAGCAGGGGCATCGCAAAGCAGTGGTTCCTGCCCAAGAGCTGCCACGGTGCTGGCTGCAGCACCACCGCAGCCGTATGGGTTTCAAACGGGAATGGTGGTGTGCGACGGGAGGGCCCTGCCGAGCAGAAGAACTGGGTCTCAAGGACTGGACACCCATTCGCATCCGAGGGTGATGCAGCTCCTGCCTTGCATCTCCCGCTTTAGCTTCATCCAAGAAAAGTCCGAACTGGGAAGCTGCAGGACGGTTTGGCAATGCCAACCGAGGCACACTCAAACCCAGCCAACTCCAAAGTTCATTCCCAGTTCAAACTAAAACACGAACGCAAATGCTCCCTAAGAACGAAAGCGAGGCAAGGATATAAAGGAGACAGAATAAGTATATCGGCCCAAATAATTTTTTTTTTTAATTTAAAAGGAAAAAAAAAGAAAAAAAGAACCCCTCCCACAAAAACAGACAACCTTTCAAGCACATAAGCCTTTATTCAGACTGTGGCTTTATGCAGTGCTGGAGACTAAACCAGGGCTAACATTAAATTTAGGAGATTATTTAAGCAGACAAAAGAAATTCCCGATTTAAAAAAAATACGGCTGTGGGGAACTCATTAGGCATTAGAAACCAAAGGCTAAATCCGGATGTCTCATTAAATTTCATGGATTTGGACTGAATATACAGTACAGCAAGATTACCATTTACATATAGCACAAACACACACATCCAAAACAATCTATACAGTTCGTAACATTCACACCATGTCAGAGGACTTGTTTGACAATTATGCCTATTTTACCAGGAAGCAAGAGGAAGAAACACATTGCAATTTATCTCATTGACATGGGACAACAAATCACTGGGAAACAAACCCAAAAATCAGAACCTTGAACCCTAAATACTTATGATGGAATTTAAAAAACAAAAATCCCAAGTCATTTATCACACTGTGCACCACTTATTGTATCCCACCTATTAGTGGGCTCCCCATACACACCTTAGTGAGTAAAGCCTGTCATTCATTTTAACAACACTTACCACAAGTAAACAAGCAGGTCATGAAAACAAACATGAGACTTGAAGACACTCAGACAGTTATTGTAGTTCTAATTACGCTATTTAATGGAAAAGAAAGCCTTCTCCCTAGCTTAATTTAAAAAGCAAGAAAAAGCCACTGCCAGCTTTGAAAGCTGCAGCTTTCCCCACCATTCAATTAGGCTTTCTTCTTTCTGCATATTCACACATTAAAACTTCTTGTTCTTTTCATAAACACTTAAATAATAAATTTCCTTTTCTGTTCTATACTGCTTAAGGAAATGGGCACGGTACAGCCTTTATATTACTTCTCAGGTTTTTCGCCATGTCAAGTCTCTACAGATCTCTTGGTTGTGCTTAACGCAGTACTAAAGCACTGCTGAACACATTACAACTGGAGCAGCAGATTAAAAGGTAGTACCTTAATAGTCATGCCCTTTTTTACATCAACTCTTTAGAAACTTCTAGAAATCAATTTGGCATTAAAAACATCATTCCCTTTTCCTTTCTAACTCATGACATCTGTTTTAACCTATGCTTCCTCTGCAGTGACATTTAAGTACAGTAGTGCACTAAATTGCTACCTTTTGAAGTGAAGAAAATATAACTAATAATATGTCATCCCATCCATGTGCATAAAGAAGATCAAATGAGGACTTATGTGAACTGATGCTTAAGTAAATATTTTGAGACTTTTTCAATATATATAGCATATTTCAAGTTTCTTGTTATTGTTCCTGAGAAATGCTCCTCTGCTGAGGAGCTTGCTTGTTAGCAAAGCTCTATTCTTACGGAAAAGAGCAGTAAACCAAGCGCAACAATAAATAGAATAAATGTGTACAGCAAAATCCTTCATTCAAATCGAGATGGATGAGAAAGGTGATGGGAAGCTAATGATCTTCCTCAGATAAATCTGCAAGGTTTTGTACATACTCAAAGTTCCCTACTGTATCACCTGTATTTAGCAACAACCATTAAAAACACTCCACTGTACAACAAAATATTTCACTCACAGTAGTCAAGTACAGAGTAAGAAAAACAAACAAAAACCATCTTTGTAAACAAATGTAAACAACCATTCAACTTCATAGTGGCATTCTCGACACACTTGAAATTTTACGAAGGTTACTGCTAGAGATTTCTGCTACATTATAAATAGGAGACAAAGCTACCCAGAATCCTGTTTGGATGGATTTTTTTTTTCCCCAGAAGCTGTTCTAATAAAGCTTCTGTGATCCATGTTTTGTTCTCTGCATTTTCAACCTCGTCCCTTATCTTCAGCTTGTAGACTTCTCCTGGGCCAAAAGCATCTACTGCTCTCCAGCCATGATAACCTGTTTGGTTCTGAAGTCCTGTCCTGCTACCCACGACGAATGATATCGGCCTTCTTGCTTTATATCTGTTTCTGTACTCCTTTTCTCTAAGTTGCAGCACAGTATTCCTGAGCTATAATCAACTGTTCCCTTATGTTACAGACAACATTGGGGGACAAGAAACTTGAGAGCTAGATGTACACACATCACGTATATCCCTCCTAAAAATTCAAGGCTGTATGAGGCACGACTCATTTATATTCAAGCTCCTATATCTGTACATTTCTTTCTATAATTATGATATTGTATAGTCCACAAACAGCCTAAGCACTAAATGATACACTGTAGCTGTTGCTAAGGCAGCAGCACATTTACATGGGTGAAATCTAGCCAGTGTACCACCCTTGTAAATTACCAATAATTAAGCTGCTTCTCCATTAAGGCTGTCACAATTAAAAAAAAAATAAATAAAAAATCTTCATCTGTTATGAAAACTTCACATAAAATAAAAGTCCATATGGTAAAGACAGCAAATATTTTTCAGTTTTTTTAACATTTGTGACGGTTTTTTGTAAGCGCAGCAGTGGCATGCCCAGTCATCCAAACTACTTCAGGAAAGGAAAACACAAACCCAAAATCCATTATGCCAAAACTGTTTCATAACCAGTTTCATTACAAACCATCATGCTTTATTTAGGTTAACTGCATTGCAGGTATTCCCATCTTTGGGTAGTTTCAATAAACTTCTATCTCTGTCCCTTTTTAAGTCAATTCAAGTACTCACAAAAGCAAGAATTTTAAAGACTTTTCTGCAGAAAAAAAAAATGTGCAGAGACAGCAGTGGTTTGTTCACTGTTTTTTCCCCTATCTTAAACATAGACAAAGAGCAAAAATAACAGAGATTTTATTCTATTCAGAAGCAGATGAGGGATAAAACCTGTCTAAAACAAATTACTATTCTAGTGTAGAGATCTCTATGTGTAATCCAATTATAATTAAGACCAACTGCAAGTAGTTTAACTACAGTTTTCCAGAACTTACTTCCAAAGTAGTAGCTGGGTTTGTCCATACGCAGATTTTGGAAAATGGAAAACTTACTTGCTGAGAGCAAGTTGTGTACCTGAAAGTGAGCACAACTAACTTTATGTAGTCTAACACTCAACCTGGAGAACAGAAGGCTCCAGGGAGACCTTATAGCAGCCCTCCAGCATCCAAAGGGAGCCTACAGGAAAGATGGGGAGGGACTCTTTATCAGGGAGTGTAGCGATAGGATGAGGGCTAACAGTCTTAAACTGGAAGAGGATAGATTTAGATTAGATCTCGGAAAGAAATTCTTCACTCTGAGGGTGGTGAGGCACTGGAACAGGTTGCCCAGGGAAGCTGCGGAGGCCCCACACCTGCAAGTGTTCAAGGCCAGGTTGGATGGGGCTTTGAGCAACCTGGTCTAGTGGCAGGGGGCTGGAACTAGAGGATCTTTAAGGTCCCTTCCAACCCAAACCATTCTGTGATTCTATCATACTAAAGAGTACCAAAGCCATAGCAAATTATTAATATCAGCCCAACTGACTTTATTAGAACTTCCTGTCATTATGTTAATAAAGAATTAGGGGCAAATTAGTAAGTCACAGTAGTTGCATTACGAGGCATGATACTTAGCATGATAGTTTAAATGAGACTGGTAAAAATATACTTAAGCAGAAGATTATTTGCTCAAGGAGCTTCATAACTGACATAAATCTTGTTTAATTAAAACAAAAATTAAGCTAATTTTTTGTAGTATCTCCCCAGATCACTCTAATCAACACATAGCAGATAAGCATTCTAATCTATACTGTGTAATATTTGCTGAGAAGACTTTGAAAAATTCTATAAATTTCAAGTTGCTTTGAGAAGGTTTACATCACATAACCGTCCCCTGAGCAGAATGTGCTTGATGAACGGTGAAAAACGTAAAAGGTAAAAACTATTATGAATGCTTGCCTTTAATTTTGGAGATAGGCGTGTCTGTACATAAACATATGTGCGGACGCACACACACTCACTCTTACTTAATTTTTTTCCTACCCATTTTTAAGAAGAGTTATCAAGAACTGTCTGGACACATATACTCTATTAAGTTCAATACATCATAATAGGGATATAATCTAGAAGGGACTATACTAACCGTACTGGAAAAGCATATTAATTTATTACATAATATCTACCGAATTAAAAAATAATCATAGAATTGTCTAGGTTGGAAGGGACCTTTAAGAACATTAAGCCCAACCACCAACCTAACACTGCCAAAACCACCACTAAACCATTTGCCTCAGCACCATGTCTACTTGTCTTTTACATACCTCCAGGGATAGCGATTCCACCACTGCCCTGGGCAGCCTGTTCCAATGCTTGACAACCCCTTCCGTGAAGAAATTTTTTTCCTGATATCCAGTCTAAACCTGCCGTGGCACAACTTGAGGCCATTTCCTCTTGTCCTATGGCTTGTTACTTGGGAGAAGAGATCAATCACCCCCATCAACAGGCAGTTGTAGAGAGCGGTAAGGTCTTCCCTCAGCCTCCATTTCTCCAGGCTAAACAGTCCCAGTTCCCTCAGCTGTTCCTCATTAAGCCTTGTGCTCCAGACCCCTCACCAGCTGCATTGCCCTTTTCTGGACACGCTCCAGCACCTCAATGTCTTTCTTGTAGTGAGGGGCCCAAAACTGAACACAGTACTCGAGGTGGGACCTCACCAGTGCTGAGTACAGAAGGATGATCACTTCCCTAGTCCTGCTGGCCACACTATTCCTGATACAAGCCAGGATGCTGTTGGCCTTCTTAACTACCTGGACACACTGCTGGCTCACATTCAGCTGACTGTCAGCCAACACCCCTTGGTCCTTTTCTGCCAGGCAGCTTTCCCTTTTACTATAATTCTTATAGTAAATCATCCAACAGAATTAGATGGCAACCACAGAGTTTCCTTTCAAATTCTATAGGCCTTTAGCACACGGAAGACTAGAAATCCAGCCCTCTTTTTGTACAGTATGGTAGCCACTTGCCAACTGCAACCTCTTTTGCTGTAGAACACATGAAGTTGAAATATTAGAAAATAGAAAATGATAAAGAAGATTAAAGATGTACATACTACTGCTGGAGTGCATACTACTGGAACTGGAGATCAAGGCTCTTGAGAAAGAAAGACTTAAAACTGACCTGCTGTTAACTTCTTGGTTGTCTCATCACATCCTCAGACCGCCCTTCAAGTCCCACCCGTGCCTATAGAGTGTACCATAATGTGCTTCCATCCTCACCAACCACTTCCTAACTCTGGTTAAAGCAAAGCTTTGTATGCGTACAAGTGTTAATAATCTGTGCTATGTGTTGGCAATCAGTCCCTTACTACCAATTAAGATCCAAACTAAAGATGGTTCTGGATCATCGCAGTCTGTCACTCACGCTGTAAATGCCATACTACAAGTTTTATTCCAAGGCTATTAGCTGTAACTTCATCAGATCACACAGGCTCCTAAGATGACTCTCAAGAGCACACAGTAAGCTAAAGCTAAGCCTGCAAGCACACTCAAATGCAGAGATGGAGCCTCCTCTCCAAAAGCCCACCACTAGGTACACCCAAGAGGGTCTCCTCATGCAGTTTGAGAGATGACTACATCACAAGAAGACGGAAGGGGTTTGCTGCATTGAGGACTGCTGCTAATCTTAAAAATGAAGCATTGACGATCCCTGTAACTGAGCTAACATCATCCTCCATCTTCCAAGGAACAGCTAGGTCTGAAGAAGTCCTAAATGATTCTGCAGTCGATGCCTTAAGCACTTTCAACATAAAAATTCTTAACAGTCATCTGATAAAAAAGTATGGTAGCCTACGCCTCTTTACCAAATAAAACACCTAGGGAAACATGAAGACAGAACTGGCAAAGTATAATCAAAATTGTTTTGAAAGAATGCTTTAAGACCTTAGATATACTCACCAAATAACAGCATTTTGCATATTATAACCAGTGTAATAGGTGAACATTGTGACTGTCATAATACTGTTATCAAAAAGAAAGTTGAAATAAGCCTTTTATGTTGCCTCAAATTAATGTATGTTAAATGATACATTAGAAACCAAGCATTACATCCACAGGGATTTATTCAGCTCAAATACCTGAACTTTTGGAAATGCAATATTCAGAAAAACTGAAATATCTCCTTTTGTCCATTTAATCTCCGCATTGGGTAAGGAGAAAGGAAAGTCCTATAGAAGGGCCATACCTCATCACACAAACAGGCATTATACCAGAATCCTTGCAGAAGACAAGAAAAATCTCATTAACCATGATTGACACCCTTCAAGAGCTCTTGAGGCATTCATAGTTGTTACGACATATTCAGAAGAAAAAAAAAAGGTGCTGCATTAATCAATAAGGTAGAAGATCCAACACACCTTCCTTTGTAATGTGCTCTGAGATCTGCTGATGAAAGACAGCAATGGGTGATGACGGTGGAGGGAATAAGCAAGTGAAACTATTTGACTGTTGTTATCTGAGATCTTTTCAGCTTGGCACACCTACTTAATATTTTTTAACCTTAAAATCATGTGACTGCTGTAAGAAATATAAATTTCTTAGCCTAAGATGTATTTTTACATGCGTACCATTTCAGCTATTTAAAGAAATAATACTACTTCTGTCTTTAAATGAGACCATTTCTTTCTTTTAATATATTTATTAAAAAGTTAAAATATTTAAAAGTTAACCCTGATAACCTTATTATTAGAGTTAATTAAGAGCTCACAACGAACACACTGACAACAAATAACAACATATAATGTTTTGCTCATTCCAAGGCCGTACTACTACAAAGTTGTAAATATTTTACAGATGCATATAGTCTGTCTTAACTAGAACAATATGACTAAACCATCTGACACTGGAAAAGCATCAAGACATCACTATTCTCTTCTTAGATTACTGTCAACATTTAAGAAGTATTCAGAAAGCAGCAGTTCAGTTGCAAATATTAGATAAGCCAAGATAATTAAAAGCTGTTTCCCTAGACATTAGAAACCAGTATTTGGCATGACCCTTAAGGGGATTCTGCTTCACCCACATCACCCCTATAGAGAACATGGTTTTCCTACTGCATCCAGAATAACTTTAAAAGGAAAAGACTAAAGAAATATTTCATTTACATGAAAAAAAGTATGCTTCCTTTAGCAGCAATGAAGCATACAACAAGTACTAGGCCCATGAAGCAGCAAATACATGAGAGGAAATTATGGGAGACCTAACTAACATAAATTTTGAAAGTGTCTGAGAACACTAAAAGGAAAAAAAAACGGGGGGGGGGTGGTGAGGCGAATGCTACAGAGCCTATTAAAATATAAACAATCACAAACATATGGATTGGTATTAGGCTAGTATTAGGTGACAAAAAGTCTGAGGTCTATTTACAATTTAGACATGAACTTCAGAGAGAGAGATAGATGATGCGGTATAGTTAATATTCTTGCTTTGAGATCATCTGAAAAAGCAAACGAAGGACATTGCCTAACTTCTGTTTTACTCATTAATTCACTCTTCAGGAACGTATCGGTGCAAAGTAAGAATAAACCAGTGTAAGAGTACCTATTACAGCCCTAAGCAGCAGCACTTGAATTCAAGAGAGGAGAAATGGACTGTATAATGCCACAAAGAGGGGAAAAGAATCACTGAAGGTTAAACATGAAAAGAATAGGAAAAAATTAAACAGTCACAATAACTGTCATATTTATGCATGCTCATCTAACTTTGAACAGCTGTAGCCATGTAATTCACATCAACAGTAACAAATTCTTGTCTCTGTGTATATGTCTTTTACACAGTCTCTTGGGTTTTTATTGTTGTTTCTCCAAGTTAGTAAGATGCCAGCATCAGGAATAGCTACTGCAAGCCAGCCAGTAACAGTTGCAGGAGGAGGGCGCAAATATATTATAATAATAATACTCATCTTTTCACCAAACTCAAAAGTTTCCCTTGAATTTACTGCAGAAGACAATAAGGGTGAAATGGAGTACAATAACCACATGGTATAATGAAATCAGAACTTTAAATCAATTTAAAATATAACACAAGATACACCAAAAATCCAAAGAAAAGGAATTTAGAGTATAAAGCACCGTAAGATTACGTAGATACTTTTCATAGTGCAGTTTGAAAATGTTTAAGCTGGGCTGTTTGCTCTGCTTTGCAAGCTCTAAGGGTTTATGCCACTATTTCACACGCAGAACCTTTCAAGAACCTCCTCTTGGCAGCTAGTACAGAATTGCCAGTACTATACAAATTCACACCTTAACCTGGTGTGCAGCAAATTTATTCGTAGACAAATCCTAAACACAAGATAATTTACTGGGTTTTTCAAATAGTTATCCACATTGTCAGGGTATATTCAAAAGGGAATTAGTGCCATCTGAATTCACACACTGCAACGCCGGAGCATTCCTCTCCTGATGCACATAGGTGCGGCGTTACTTGTTCTTCATTCACAAGCATTTCTTGATCTATGCCCCAGAGATCAGAAAAATATCATGATCTAAGAGTTCCTCCTAGCTTTAAACTAGATTATGTCACACATTTGCAGCAAAACCAATGAGCCAGTGGAATTCCACTATGTACTTCAATATTTAAAGTCAAAAGGGAATTTAGCCATAACATATAGGGCATTTCCTCCAAAAGGCAGAATTCTATTTCAAATAATTCATTTCATATAAATGTATCCATACAAGGCTGTACGTAACACCGGCTCATATGAAAAGCACCAGTTCAATCACACATTCCCCTACACAGCTGCAAAGAAATGAAAGACCAATGAAACAAGTTAAATTGTACAATCATCCAGATAAGATCCAAAATCATGTTTCAATCACTAAACTTACACACACCATAGAAGTATTTTTCACTGGTGAAGTGACAATATACAAGATTAAAGCATTTTCCCACATTTGCCTGAAGAACCCAAACACCTAAAGTAAATATATAGATCTTTCACAGCTGTAGCAATTCATTTTATTTTAATAATGTAAACAAGCTGTATTTCATTAAAATAGGTATGATTACAGGAATATAGTCGCTTAAATTCAATAGTATTTCTTAAATATATATATATCATCTCCTCTATAATGACAGTGACAACCCACATAATCATATATACAGATCTACCAGCCTATTTTGAAATATCAGTTATTTGCTTTGTACATTCAGCCTGCTTGAGAAATGGATAAGGCATCAATTATTATGTTTAAGCTGACTGTGTTGGGGGTTTTTTTTGTTTGCCTTTTTTTTTAAGTTATAATCACTATTTCTTCTGGAGGACATCAGAAAGAAGAGCAACACATTAGCCTCAAACTTTGGTCCAATGCAGTTTTGCCAATATTGACAAGCTGGATAAAACCAACTGAGTGAGTAAACAAATCTATTTTAATTTCATGCTCAATTAAAAACACAGTGGGTTGCCCAGACTGAGAAGGGTGTGGAAAATTAAAAATAAATGTTTCCTAATTTTAAAGAATTTTTAAGGGCAAACTGTCTGTGTAAACTACTACATAATCCCACTGCAAAGAAAGAAACAACACAATACCTACTTATGGCTGATATGCATATAAGAACTTGAAAAATTAACTTGACATCCATTACAGAAGCAAATCTACCTGCTAGAGTGAAAAAATCATGTGTCACCAGGCGCCCAAAAAATAAAAAAGCTCTCAAGATACCATGTAATTTGTTTAGCTGCAAGATACTGCAACTAGGTTTTATTAAATAAACTGAAAACATTGAGTTTGTTGCTGGTTCTCTTTCCTTTCATTTTTCCCTTTCGCACCCAGAAGATATACCTCTGTGTGTTCCACATCCCACACATGTTTGTTTTTCCTTTCTCTTCTCTCTGTCTCTGTTCTGCTTTGCAGGGTTTTCCACCCTGTTTTCTATTCCCTTTCTTTTCCCAGTTCTGTTCATAACCCCTCCATCTCCACAATCCCCTAGGTCTCCCTTCTCAGTCACCCCTGCAGTCTCACCCTCACACAACGAGGAAGGGAGAGATTCTCTTAGAAAACTTCTGTTTTCACAACTAGGACAGTTTTACTACATTCTTAAGAGATAATACTAATACAAAAAGCAAAGAATATAGGTCCTAGATAATGATGCACTGGAAAGCAAATTTGTCGGTTCTAATTACAAAGGGAAAGGAAAGGGAAAGTCAGTGGAATTTTAAGAAAAAGAACAGATAAACACGAAAAGAGACCTTCTTTTAAATACCCTGTTCCTACAACCCTTGGGCACTTGCGAGAGCTGTGTGCTGCAAGTGTGGAGATTTGCACGCCAGTGCAAATACTACTAGTATTTTTTTTTTTATTTTTCTCCATAGCAAACCACTGCCGTGCCTGCTTCTGCATTTGTGGTTAGCAAAACTGACCTGGTAACTGACAGCTGTATCACTGCCCACAACATTACGGTAAAATCAGCATCCATGTAAGAAACGAGTGTCTCTAAGGTGAGCACCACTGCAGCAGTTAGCGTGCAGTTCACGGTTTCAAGCTTTCCTTTCCAGTTAGACCATCTGGAAATGCTCCTTCACTCCTGCTAGCTTACTTTGCGAAGACGCTGACCCAGCACAAAGCTAGGATTGCATTCAGCTCATCAGAATCAGGGAGGGTTTCCAACCATGCAACAAAACATCAAAGCTGAATTTTTCAATTGTGTAACTTCTGCTTGCTGGTTTCATCAATGTCCCTCCTTGTCACAATCCCGCTGCTACAATTCCTCTCCAAAAATGAGGCACATCTTCCTCGTGAAATCTTGATTAGATGTCCTGACAATCCTGTTTCTCCCTTGCAGCATTTAACTTTCAGTAGTTTCTCCATGTTTCGCGTACAGAGCCTCTGATGTAGCATAACGTTGTATTAGACAAATTCATTTAAAATATTCTAATATGAGGTAATTATAGCCACAAATATGTGGAACTGTTGTTGGCAACGCTTGGAAAATCATGCATCTCTGCTGGTAACAACCTTAATTAACAGCCGAGCTTCCCTCCAGCCTGAAGCTCCCTTCCCTCCCAAGCACCAAAAACCCAGGGCTATTCCCACACACACACACGACCCGCTGCACCGACACCTTTGTGAAGACGTTGGGGTCCTCAGCTACTGACACAAAACCGAAGGAATAATAAATTAGAAAAGCAGACCCCCACGCATTGCCTCCTCTATTGCCCTGACACGGGGACCAATTCCCCTCTTGCAACAACTGACAGTCTGTGGTATATAAAAAGCCACTGTGAAACTAGTCAGAATGTAAAGCTTCAAGTTGTAGCAACATTAGCTTGCTGTTCCACACATACTCCTCCCAACAGAAAGCCACACGCTCCACCATACAGCCACAATTGCTACTAGAGCAAGGAAGGGTGGTTAAAAGTATGTTAAGGCTGAAGAAAGAAAGGCTGAAAGTAGTGTGTTGAGTTGTGGTAGTGTCAAATAATGAGACTGCAAATAAAAAAATCATAAAAAAAAATTTAAAAAAAGAGATTATCTACATTTAGGAGGAGGTTTCTCTTTATTTCCCTGCTGGCCTAAGTCAAATACACTAGCTCTGGGGAAATGCTCAAGAGATACCTTTTATGTTCACCAACTCCGATATTCACAATTCTATTGATCTGCAAGTGTAAAGTGCGGTTTTTAAAACTACTTATTTTTGTCTTGCTTTGAACTGACAGTTCTTAAAATTGGCACTTATGTGCCCATGTGCACGTACACACAGGCTCAAATGATAATAGCAGCTACATGACTAAATGCAGAAGCGTGCTACTTCGTCTCCTGCATTTTATCCCCTGATAAGACAAAAATCAACACAGTGTTAGCTAAACCACCAGTAACTAAATAAAAAGAACAAAGAACCCCTTTGCAATGTTTTAAAGAACTTTAAAAAAACCCAAAATACTATGCATTTTAAACAGCATAAGAATTGCACTTGGAATCTAGATTCTCAGGTGTTGATTCTACAAGGCCTGTTGAGATTCCCGAAACACAGAAAGAAATAAGATACAAATTCATTTTAGTCACTTGTGAAATCTCAGCTATAATACACCAACTCCTAATTAGAAGTCTGACATGGCAATTAATTTAAACACAGAATAACCCATAACCTTTTCACTGTTCAGTGATTACTAGCAAGATGTTTTTACTGTGACTATAAACCCTAGAATTCTCTGAAAACATGAACTTTAATACCCTGGAAATGACCAGCATGTGTCATCTCACTACTTAGCACATTTCTGGCAAGAACAAAATTTATTGCTGAAAGGATAAATAAGGAAAGAGGACAGCAATGGAGACTTATGTTACCTCTGTGAATACCAGTGTGCCTGGGATCCAAAGCATGTCAAGTCAGGCCCATTTCTCTGAGTTTTCCTTAATTTGCTCTCCAAACAAAAAGAAAGGTTTAGTTTCTACTACACTTGGAATGAATAGAAACCAATTGAAATGAAACTCAACAATAGTTAAATGAATTAGGAATAAAAGTATAGGGGGAAAAAAAAATAATCTTTGTACACAGCACAATAACCTCTAATTCCCCTGCAACAGGAAAACATGTTTGTGCTTGTTGTTTCCTTCCACAAACTTCTCTAGAGGCATCACTTCTCTTTCCTTCAACTGTTTTAAAACTCCCCACAGAGTCTCGAAGTTAAGAGTAACAACACTTCTTTCCCTGACAGTGTTATCTGGGACAAAACTCAGTTTAAAATCTGTAGTTCTTATCCTTCATCTACTAATTTCCCTCCGCAGGGATTTTTATAATGCATTTCTCTCATTTTAGTAGCTCTGCAATTTGTTTTCTGTTTGGCATCAGTGTGTATTTTCTCTTTGGTGAAGCTTTTAATTGAAAAAAGCATCTTCATGAGGTAGAGATCTAGTATTTTCTGTTATTAGATGAGAATACTGATACCATACAATGAAAATTTCTGCTATGAAAGTAGTTAAGTGTGTGCCTTTAAGCTATGTGAATTTGAAAGCCAAATTAAAATGTTTTCTGGAATGACTATCTCTTACTTGATATAGGTCACCATTTTATTATTTGAAAAATAACACAATCAGAAGCAGTCACTGGTATAACCATATTCATTCGCAAAAAAGCTTGACAGAAAACAACAGGAGTTTACATTACTGGTACCCTTAAAACTATCTGTCAACACTACAAAAAGCTATTTAGACAGACCTTCCTGACAGATGCATTTCAAACAGAGTGCATTCAGAATCCCTTAGCTTTTACCTTTTATGTTTTAATATACTCCGCAGTATCTTCTCTCAATAAACTTTTTCTTTTGTATAAAAATATTGCGTTAATGCAAGGAAAAAATTTTAAAGCTCATGCTTTCCAAGTTCACATAATGCAGCCAGGTTGTGGAACCTGCCTCCGTCCTTAACGAAACTCAAAACTCAACCAGACAAGCCCCTGAGCAACATGATCTAGCTCTGAAGTTGGCAGTCTTCTGCGAGTTGGGCTGGACAACCTATAAATCCTTCTTCCTTCAGTTGTTCTGTGACTTTAAACCCTTCTAAAAGCAAATGAAAAGAAAGCGCGTCCCATAAATGCGAAGCGTTACAACCGATCTCTTCACCAAATCTGCCGCTTTTACCTACGCGGGGTATTGAGCGGGAAGACATTTCTTCAACTCCACATCTACATTTCACAGTCTCTTAAGAGCTGTTAGAACAGCAATATTCATTCTTTGGAGGTGGAGATAATTAATAAGTGTGGACCAAAGCTGCGTTACCGCTCCTCCTCTTAGTTTCTAGTCCAGCTTCTCAAAGGCAAAGCCTGTCAAGAAACATCCGAGCAAAAGCCGCCAGCAAGAACCTGATAGTCAAGACTGATTTAGCAGGTAGTGGCATTTCCTGGCTCCCTCCTCTACCTCCATCTGGCGAGGCTGCCTTTCAGTAATAACGGGAGATAGCCAAACCAAGCACCAAGACAACAAACAGTGAAAGCCAGAAGTCACCACAAGTCAGCCATGAGTAAGTCTATCTCTTTTTAGCTCTAAATGCTAATTCCTCTGCCATCAGATTCTCCCTCTCGTGGTTCAAAAGCAGGTGATGTGTGAAGCACCCATCTACTCAATGCAGAGCTCATCATCACGAGAACACTTCTTATTTACAATTTTAGCCTGTTAACTTCTGGTAATGTACTATTCATATATAACTGATTTGGCATAAATACGAAGATTATATATGTATACATCTTTCTTTGCTCTAGTACACTTTCTTTTTAAAGGATTCTTCAGCACCTTTGGTAAGTGATTTATAGAATGGGCTGCTCTACAGCTATAGCTAGGAGTTGCTGTACACCACGTCTTCCAAACAGCATCCAGCCCTGTATTCAGGAAAAAAAACCCAAACCCACAAACAATTCCACTCACACACTTACTATGTAGTAGGCATACACTAGAAATGAAAGTTTAAGTTTAGAGCTTAACTTTTAAAAAACACAAATAAAAGAATAAAATCATACATTCTTTACCAGTGATGGTTTGGGGTTTTTTTTTGCATTTCATCAGCGAAACAAAAAACAATCCTATGCTGCTTATTACTTCTTGACTTCAGAAGCAAATATTTATTTCCCAATGCCACGGGATTTTCCATGCAAACACTATAGGAAAATATTTTACTGTATAAACTATGTTCATGAAGATGTTTTTCAGTTTGCTGACTTTCTTTTAATTATGAAACTTAAGGCTACCACTGTTTTCTATATAAGAACCAGCAGAGTCTACAAGTTCTTAACTGTGTCCTTTTAAATGTTTGTACTACCTAAGTACGTAAAAATATAAGGAAGTTACATAGGTTTTAGCATACAAGGTCAAACCACCACCTTGTCAAATGCTGCACGCTGCCGCTGGCAGAAACCATTAACTAGAATTTCAGAAAATAAAATACCCATAATGCATCTAACTAGTTCTGTGGAGTTTCTCTGTGCACTTCAGAAAAAAACCAATCCTGCCATCAACAAGTTTAAACTACTGCAGGTAATACAGTTAGGCATTATTAGAAGTTCTGAGTCTTTAACAAGAGCACTCTTAATCAATAAAAATGTCAAAGCCAAATCAGGTTTGCTTCTTTCTTCTACTTGATCATACGAACTCAGAAATTCCCTATGCTACAAATTACCACTTCTAATCCTTCTCCTATGCAGTGGAGTCCCTCTTCCTTTACAGGGAGGGTCAAGGTGAAATGCTTATGATGTATAGCTGAAGCCTTGCGGTTCCCTATTTACCAAGCCCTCCAGACACGAAAACTGGTGCATATGAATCAAATACAAGCAACACTAATGCATTAATGACTGACATGTGGCAGAAACAGACACACAGATGCAGTTTGACATTAATGGAGAGATTTGCCTGTGGTCATGCACGTAGAGTGGGGGGGAACAGACCCACCTGCCTCATGTTTTAACCTGCATATGAAATCAAATGTCAGACAAGATTAATTAGATGCCTAGAGTTTTATTCTTTTCTGTTGATAGAAAAAGCACATTTCCATAATGTGAGGAAGCATTTATGTGGATAGCAAATCAGGTTGACATTGAGGGAAGGTTTACTTTATTGTGAATGCTAGCTGTGTGGTGCTTGTCAGTGCAATTACTTTCTACTCAAGTGGTTTGCTTTTTAACATTTTATTATCTTAACAATAAAAACCCTGGAAGCAATAATTATTTATTATGCTAATTCTTTAGCTTTTTTATTATGAATTTCTGCCAAACCATTAAAACTTGCTGTTTTCCAGACATAAACCAGATTTATTAATATTCAGCCAATTAAGAAAAAAAAAGAGAAGGCAAAAAACAAACTCTGTACTGGTAATTAGTTACTAACTAGTCAATTTGTACACTTATCAGCTTCCCCATAAGTTCTATTTTCATTTATTCAATACCCAACATTTCTGATTGAAAACAACTTCAAAACATGAAGTCCACTGCAGCATTTTTTATAAATAATGATTTAAGCAGTCTGAGAGGCAGCAGGGCTTTAGACCACTCTGAAAATGCACTATACTCAAGGACTGCATTTTAATTATGGAAACCTTTTAGAACATCCCTGTTTTATTAACAGTAAGTGAAAGACTATAAACAAGGCTTCAGTATGCACCACTTCTTCTCAATCCTGCCTAAAGCCCTCAAGGGGAAGCAGCTTCAATGTGCTTTCATTTCTCCCCCCAAGCATTCTCATCTCTGAATGCCTCTTTTCACCAGCTTTAAAATTCATTTAACATAACAACCACATAGTTATGCTTTTTTTCTTTCTTTTTTTTTTTTTAAGTATACAAGCGTTGCCTCCTTTAGGAATAAACACCAAGGCCACAGCTCTCAAACTCCCACAGCATAAATGCAATATAGGAGACCATAAGCAAGTCTAAGCAGAAAAGCACTGCAACTAAACGTACTTTGAGAAGCTCTTAGTTTGCAATGCTTTTATAAAGCTTCATGTCCGTGCGCAAACTGTCCCTACATTTCACGCAGTGACAGGAGTAGTAATCCCTGGAAAACTTCTCAAACAAATTCCCTAGCTCAAAGCCCGAGTTCCCCCTGAGCCAGTACAGCGCTAGCTTCTCCTATGGCAAAGATGCAACGCTTCAAGGTTTGTCAGAGCAGCCCTCCCAGCTTCAGCAAGGAACAATCCCAACTCCCATGCTGCCACGCACAAGAGCGGAGCCAGGTTTCTCCATCGCTCTCAGCTTCTGAAACAGCTTTCTCCTGTACCTCCCACTGGGAGATTCTGCCTGTGGCAACAGAAAGTTCCCTATTAATATGTAATATATACCATAATTAGCACCGTAAAGCAGGTAGTTATCTCAGAACTGTCCTCCCATCCCCTCCCTCACAATCACAAAACTTTATTTACAGGAAAAAAATTTTAAAAAAAGAAAGAAAAGGAAAAAAAAAACCCCACACAACTTACTCAAAGCCCAAAGTATTAATTCCTGACTTGAACCACTGGAATAAGTCATAACCTACTGGATGGGCACAGCCTGACAGGGGACAGATAACTTTCTCTTCAAGCACCTGAAAATCTCCCTCTTCCCAGATACCTACAATCCAAACCAGAAGACTGTCCTGCTCCCACTGCTGAAGAAACAGATAGAGAAAGGAGGTAGGTGTCAAAAGAGGGGTGGAAGGAGCATAAAGTAAACTCTTGCCATAGAGCAGTAGTAGGGAGAAGTAAGCTTTGCTGGAGTGGATGCTCTGTAAAAAGAACAGGCTGTGGACAGAGCAACTTTTGCCCAAAAGAAGATCTCAAAACTTAAGCCCGGCTCTATGGTACCAAGGCGGGACCATCCCAATCAAGATTAATGACATGGACCAGCTGTAGACTAGGATGTAATCCAGATGAGCACACAGTTACTGAGTTCAGGACAAATTTTGTTAAAACTATGACTCCTTGTTATGGAAGTGCCCTACCTCTCATGTGCTCTCCCAACATCATCAGCCACTTGTGTTGAGGGTTCGAAGGGCACAATTACCAAAACTCATATTCTGAAATTTTATTTCTATCCTACCTCATTAGGTAGATAAAGTCATCACGTGGAGCACAGATGTAGAAATATACAGAGACCCTCATGACTGCCGAACTCCCAGGCTACTCCATACCTGTACCTCTCACAGCCCCCTGCTATTTATTGGAACCTGCTTCCCTCACAGCCTCAAGAAGCTGACAAACAATAGCACAAGCTTCAATATTGGTTTCTAGAGTGGAAGTAGTTTTTTGCACCTAGTTACCAGATTATTATCAGATGCATCTTGCAGAAAAGGCAACATGTCTGAAAAGCTTTGAAAAGCACCAAAGAGAAAATAAAAAGTCAAAATGCTGCCATTCAAAGACATGATATCCATATTCCATTCTCCATATCCAGGAATAGTATAATACTACAATCAAGCATAGAAATTCTCAAAAAAACAATTAACAGGCCACTTAGTTGTTTAAATTGGTAGTTGCAGTTGAAAAGGAAGCTGTTATAGACAGTGCTACCACCCCTGAAAGATACAAAGAACGAGTCAATGCTCTGTTTTCTGTTGTACTACCTCCAGTTAAAGACACTTACACTTAATAGTGACCTGAAATAACACTGACCCTTCTAATTAGCTCTGCCCTTTTCTATGGGAACCTGACCTCTTGTGCAGAAAGAGCACAATGAGAACAACCCTAAGAGTGCTACCAATGTTCAGTTACCACTTCTCATCCTAAGGGAAAAAACAGAACCAAACAAATCCCACAAGTAAATAAAAACAATCAAGGCCAGACTAAGAAAACTGCCAAGACTATTTAGCAAAAACCAGAGCAGAAAGACACGCTTCGTAAAATACTTTTTAAGCACAGAGCGTAGTGATGGAGGAAAAGACAGCAACTGGGCAGGGATGCGGGTATAGAGGGTCCCAGCAGCCTAGTCTGTCCTTTCCTGCTAATAAACACCGCAGTCAACCAGAAACAGTATCTGCCTGGTCAACCTACAAACCAGTGGCAACACAAGGAATCAGCAAGATAACCAGTCTCCTGGGTAATATCCACCAATACGACAGAAAGCAAGTTGGGGGGAGCGTGGAGGTCTGTGTGAAATCCTTCCTTACAAGGGATGAGAGCTCTCAGGATGGGGACACAACAATTCATGCGCCTTTTTAAATACATACTAAGAATATTGCCTTAGTCCCTCCCAGGACATCAGGTGAGGCCTCTAAGGTTTACAATGTTAGTGGAGACTTTCTAACAAAGTACATGTCTCAACGACCTTCGTTATTCTCTTCTACGGGCACAGTAGCCTGATTTGGTAGGTTCATTATTTCCCAGCCACGACTCTGACAAAGTACGTAAAAAGCTCTGAGGTTCTGGCGTTCCTGGATCCCAAAGTTATTTCACCTGCAAGTCTAAGCCAGAGCAAACTGCATTTGTTACCAAAAAGGTGGATAAGGTAAATTGTGAGTTACAGCATGATTGCCCCCCCCATCAGCAGAAATTTAGAATGCAGTCCTCTTAAGCTTTCATCTCAAGATACACTGCATTTGAATAAGTGAATGCTAGCATTTTTTTGTAAAACATACAAAAATTCTCAAAAACTATTCACCTACCAAAATACTTTGATAAGCATGATAATTATTTTGGGAGCTACACAGAAACCCCTGACAAATACAGGCTTCTACAGACACACCTGAAGACAATTAGCTCTTGGCAATGACTTTTGGCTGCTCTACTCGCACTAACATAACAAATACAGTGTTTAGGTTGACAGAACCAATGCACACGGTACAGAACAAGGAAGAAGCCTCTGAATTTTCTTTCTCAGGACAACACTGAATTTTTTATTAATATACTCTACAAAGTACACTACTAAATGTGATGCAGAAGTAGAAAAAGCTCTTTAAAAATATAAGATGATGTGACACAAGCTATATATCCTATTATTTCCATTTATGGTCCATGCGTCTCAAATGGCATTAATTTACAACAGTAAAGAGCAAAGCCATTAAGTACATACAGGGCCCTCATAACTTCAGGTATAAAATAAGAATAGTTTCTCACAACAGATTAGAGTGCTGCTGCATATAGAGTAAAACTTGATACCACTGCAATTCTATCTCATGTATACGCAGGAAGTATAGAGTAGCTGAGACTGTTTTCTCTTAAACAAAATGAATTATCATGGGTGCAACATTCCTGTGACAAAGGTGCAATAGTTCACAGCCATCTTCCACATCAACATAAAAATTTATTGCAAGTGATGTCAAAACCCATTAGGTCCCACTTTGTTTGTTTATTACTGATCTGCTGCTGGAGGCAATCAGCTCCATCTCCAGCCAGGCTGCATTAGCAGGCTGACTCCAGTACAAAGCCAGAGCGGGGAGCATGAACCACCTCTGCAAACAGTCTCCGTCGACCCAGCTAGATTTGCAGTAAAACAGAGGAGGAGTACTCGTGAAATCTAGCAGCACAGCTGAGCGACAAGGGAAGCACCCTCCATCTCTAGGTGGGAAGCGAACATCTTTCGAAATAAAAATCTAACTCGAGCGATGTGTTGAAGTTAAGAGTTCATCTACCTGAACTTTTTCCGTACAGAAATATACCGCCACCAAACTTATTATCCTGTTATATAACTGCAGCCATTTTAAAGCTTTTGCACGATTTCCACAATTCCCACACAGCTGAACCTCCACACGGTGTGCGTACACAAGACCAGAGTCACCCTTTTATATCCCCAACCGTGGCCTCACCTCAGCTAAACACAGAATCTTGCTGCTTTCAGGCACCCGAGACCCTGCTTGGAAATCTTCAACCACTCTCAAACTCACCCTGCTTTTCATACCTACGACTCTGCCAGAACTGCAGAATGCAGCACGAGAAATCAGTTGCAGTCTCACAGCTATGCAGCTCTGAAGAAAAGATGCCAGTAAAACTTGCTCCTGTCATTAAAAGAAAGGAGACAGAACCCAACCAGTATTCAGCTTCCCAAAGCTCTGTGATTTAATTCTACACAAAAGGCTTAATAAGGTTTAGACTCATAATACAATTAGTAATTTAGCTCACAAATTAGACTATCTATTAACACTCCAGCAGAGACATCAGCCATGTGAGGATTAAGAAGGAATCTTCTGCTTTCAGTATGGAGAGAGAACTTGAATGCTTTAATAGACTACTTCAGCTGCCGAACACAACGTATGTTGCGCTGTACGGAACCACGTGAGCACGGCCAGCATCCCGTTCATCTATTGAAACTTCATCAATAGGAACCACGTTGATAGTTTGCACAGTAAATACAGAGTGGGAACTTCTGAGCTCATCTTAAAGCACAATTTTAACTGGTAAAAATATGTACTGATAGCACAGAATACACCACATATGCATTTATATGCATTAGAAGTGCACATAAAAACAAGGGCCAAAATTAACATGTCAGCATGGACAAAACATAGGTTAACCCAAGGTATGAGTATTTTACAACATTTAGCTGCAGGATTTGAATAAAGAAGGAACCATTTTCTAAAGCTCTGCATGCTACATTTATTCTATACCTACTAAGAAAGGAAGCAGCTGTATATAATACAAAGTTCTGCATCATCTTCTCCCCGTAAACAGTGCTCGGAAGATTTAGAAAAGATACCTTTAGTATCTATGCTGATACCTCTAGTATACCACTTAATGGCACATTGTCCACATGGAAAAAAATATTCCAGATGAATTTTCAAAGGCAGGCTGAGTAGGTAAAAAACACTCTACTTATTATCACCAAGGAACTAAAATTTCAATTGCTGTGTCTGAAAAGTCTGTTCCAATTTCCAGAAAACCAGACATGTAACTACGTTTCTACAAAATGCTGATATTGGTGTGTTCATGCTGACTTCTGTTAACACCTGATTTACTTGCAATTATTGTGTCAACAGGAGCTTTTTATAATTGCTTTCATAGTACACCCAAAACTGACTGTATTCATCTTTAGGTTTTGAGCTTGTGTTTGTATAAATAGTGCCAGTGTTACTACTTCTTTTTAGCTTGAAAAACAAACAAACAAGCAAACAAATCTTCATCAGTTTACTTCACACACTAGTAAAAACCCTTCACACCCAAATAATATTATGAATAACGTCCATCTGGTCTGAAATCCAGATCTGGCCGCAGTATCTCATTCCGCACTAGCACTGCTTGCTGTCGCTACCAAGTGTTCAGCGTGACTGCACTCGCTGCAAAGCCAGACTTAAACCTCACTCCCTTACAGTACTTACTCATATGCATGTGCTTTGCTGGCGTGTGTGTTGACACAAGCACGGGACCATTCTGATCTTATTTGTCTCAAAAAAAACCCCAAAAAAGTGCAAAAAACATAACTTGTTAGGAATAACACTCAAGCAGTCAGGAATTGTGTCCCTAAGCTTCCATCATAGAGCCCCCAGAGGCTCTGGGGCTTTCTCAAAATGTGCACGTAGATCTCCAAACCACAAGGGCAACAGAGGTGCCCATGGCACCACAGGACATCCTACTCCAAGCTACCATCCTCCAGCCTCGGCTCTCTTCTCGGCTCAGTCACAGCTGCCCGAAGGATGGAGGTGGCAAAGGAAGGCACAAATGATTTGCAACTTTGGAACACGCTGATGAGGAGTGGACACGAACAGGGAAGAGGAGGTGGAGAGAGCACAGGAGGTGGCACGTAAGCAGTATGTTCTTAAAGGTGGCCTGGTGGTTAACAGCTTTGTTAAATATGTATGTTATTTGCTGTGGAATAGATGGTCCTGAAGTGCAATTTTAGATGGAACTGACAGCAGGTAAGAACCCTCCTTCTTCCTCTGCACAAAATTCTAGAGTACACAGCTCTGGCAGATTACTATAATTGGCCAATTCTTTCTTTTATTGCTAGACCACTGTGTAGAGTCAAAGCACTGAAATCACACGAATGGGGCTGCTGGTGAGTGTCACGTATTTGCTCAATGCCAGTTTCAAGCATAGAGATGTGATTTTTTTGCAGTTTTGCTCCTAAAGGTCCAGAAATACATATCATCCAATTCTGGCATACAAGCCGGAATTAATTTTTCACTGCTGCAAGTCTAGCATGCACTCTGCAGTTAGCAAAGACTTTAACAGAGCGAATTCTGGAAAAGTACGATTTCTCACTCACAGTGAGTGAGTGGTTCCCAAACTATGGCTTGCAAAACTCCTGTGATCCACGCACTGCGAGCATTGATTTGAAGCAAACGAGCTCATCAGATACTGCTTCACTGAGGCAGATTTACTGTCGACGAATTCAGGAAGCCACAGGTTTATATTCACTTTGAAACAGAGATATTAAAAAATGCGGACAGTTTTCATTACAAAGTTTTTAAGTTTGGGCTACACATCAGAAACAGACTCCATTTTTGCAATGAACCCAACAGAACAGACAGGCAAGCAATAACTTTTAAAATACAAGCTTCCATGTTGCAGCCAAAACTGCACCCTGTCGCATGTAACTAAAACCTCAGCAGTAGTTCCTGACTGATGCTGGAGTAAGTCCACAGCTGCTATTTCCTTTTGTTACTGAGAGGTACCTTCCAAAATAAGAATTTAGACTTCCAATGACTGTATCTGTTTCTCTGCGGAAATCAGAGAAAGAATTTCAAAAGCAGCAGACAATGCATGCACAATTGTTATTCCGTAAATCCCCTTGAAGCGACCTTGGCAATACAGCTAGACCAAGTTCAGACAGTCTTTATCTGAACTTCTTGGTTTGAACACGTGCAATACCCATGGTTTCTCCCCAACTCAAAATTACCATCTGCACTCCAAGACTGCTGTATGACAAAGGAAGGTGCAGGTGAATAAGGCTGAAGTGCACATTCAGCAATGGATCTGCCAGCGAAGCGACCCACAAGCACAGTAGTATATTTGCCTACGTTTGAAAATAGAACAGAAGTAGGTGAGGAATATTATTCTTAAGGGGTTATTTCCACCTCATTTCTCTGCATGGATAATCTTATGCTAGATACTGGGCTCTAACTCCCAAGAATATTTTAAGGCTTTTTAATGCTCACACCTTTTTGTGGTCGTCGTAAAGTTTTCAACGTGGGTAACATTTAACCCCCCGACATTCAGGATGCAAAGAAGTAACAGATTCTAGTGGACAAATGGACTTTCTGTTCAGCAATTGTACATGTAAAGATCCAGCACTGAAGCTTCTGCAAGACTTGTTTAAAAACCCCCAATCCACATGTGTTGTTGCTGCATGGCTGCTGCAGAAGCCAGGTTTTTATTTGCCAAGAGTGTATTTCAGCTAGTCTTGGACTCCTGGGCCCTACACAACTTCAATGCATATTTGCTCTAAAGGGCGTGTGCTCGTCTCAAACACGCATAAGTAAATAAAACACTCAAACCCCAGTGTCTTCCAAATCCCCAAATGAAAATGCTAGGCTAATTCACATAAATCCCTTACTAGCCTAGATTTATACAGGCGATTCTAACAACAATTCTTAAAGTAAGAATAAATAAAACACACCTCATGAACTTTATACGTGGCCTTCACTCCATGTGCTTTGCAGTCACTATATACAGAAAATAGTAATGTTGGGCGATATATAGGCTTCCATTTCACATTTTCAATATCTAATACTTTAAATAAATATTAACTTTAATTGTTAATTTTGGTTTTGTTAGCTTCCCGTGACACTCGCAGACCTAACCCCAAGAGGTTGCCTTCATATTTATAAAGGTTGCTTGCAGAGTTTTTCTCCTGAGCTAGGACTGAATTGAGATGACACCTCTCAGACACGGTAAGGAGGGCATCAACCGCACAGTGCCTTAAAATTATTACTGGGACAACAATTTATCTTATATAACCAAGAAATTACTTCAGTAATAGCTGTCTCTGCAGAAGTTAAAAAGAAAAACAGCTTAAGTAATGTGTTAAGTGCTTATATTAAAGTGTTGAACGCAGATAATCTTCATCTACTCTGCAGAATTCAGACAAGGTAGCATTAAAAGAAAAAAAGCTATAGCAATTCTCAGTCATTAATGTAAGAACTACCCCACCGTGTACTATGGTTCCTGGAAATGTCTACAGCTGTCTCTATCTCCTAAACATGTGACAGTATTTAAGCACATTGTTGAGTTTCTTGGGAAAACTGAAGTTATGGGTGGTGACAAATGACTGCTGTATATTTTCTCTAAATATGGGAGGGGGTGGGATGGGGTGGTGTCCAAACTTTTTTTATTATTATTTTTTAAATGGAAATTTACCAGATTTATCAACCATGACAAAAAAAATCCTACTGGTCAAAAACAAACAAAAACCCACAAAAAGAACAGAAAAGCCTGGCTACAAAGAGCCTTACTGATGTCATGCCCAAATGCCAGAGGAGGGACTTAAATCTGGGTCTCTCACACCTATGTAGGAGTTCTGATCACTGAGCAACTGACTACTACAACCGCAGTTAAAATACGTATCTGTCTTTTTCATGCTGCGCTTCAGTGGTATGATTCATGTTAGGCTATGCCATCCCAATGTAGAACCAGAAAAATCTCCAGGCTCAGAAAGTTCCACTGAGGAAAAAAAAAAAAAAAAAAATCTTTTCCTGGTTAAGATTATATGACACATCTTAAAACTGTTCAGTAAAAAGAGATCTTACACTACTGAAATAGTAATAACTTCCAAAAAATGTGGTCATGTAGGATTGTTGATGCTGAATTATACTGTTTGATTGAAACAACACAGTAATTACAATACTTATATATAGTCCTATACAGATAGGCAAACAGTGTCAAACCTTGACACAAATATATTTCATCACAAGTTTCTATCAAGCCTGTCAGCACAGTCGGAACAGGCTGCAGAGTTCGAAGGAGACATTGGACTTCTCGCAGTGATTTTATTTACTAGAAGATGGAAGAGCAAATACATAATAATGATTTTTTTTTTTTCAAATGAAACAAATATAGAGAAAAAAATATATGAGAAAACAGTTGTGTCTGCTCTGGGGCTAACATAGTTCATTGCAATGGCAATTAACTTCCATGTTGGTTTTCAACCGTTAGCCGAACTGTTTGTTAAAACAGGAAAAAGCCATGAACATGAAAACAGCAGAAAAGAGATGAATGGGAATTTCTCTGCAGGTAGAGGACAATGTGAATCCCTTCAAGAAATCTCAGTCTCTGCTTGAGATACAGCTCAGTAATGTTCTTTTTTTTCCAAAACTGGAGATCTGTTTTGTCTACATACACTCAGAAACTATGGAGACTTGGTGCGCATGTAGATGGCCGTTTTTGGTCATAAATTACCTATCAGCCATAGTAGAATTACTGAGAATCAGCTCTCAAAATAAGGAATTGTGTGGCCTTAGAGGGAGAAGACAGGGGATACAACCCCCCTGCAACCACCTCTGCTGTGAGTACACCATGAAAAATGGAAGAGTCTGCTAAAGAGTAATAATTCATCAACTTTTTAAGACACAGACATACAAACTAGCACATAGATTACAAGCATATACCCAAGGATAGAAGTGCACATGATGGATGAAAATTATTTACTCAGTCCAGTCTATATTCACCACAAAAACAAATGTGAAAAGTGCCTCTGTTCATTTACCTATAAAAACAACTCCGTTATGAAAACCCCAAGATGTTACTCATCCACTATCCATCCACCTAAAATTGCACAGAAACTCCTGCAATATGCTCCTCAATCTTATGTTAGAATCTCGTCAGCACAACTAAACAGTTCTTTCATCTAATCAGCCTATCTTTATGCACTACAGAATTAAAACAAAGGGCCACAGACAAAAGTATTCTCTCCAGTACATTTTCAAAAATAAAGAATCTAAACAATATGTTACTGTTAAGGATAAAAGAGGCGATAGGATTCAAGGTAATAAAACACGATCTTTCTGAAAACTTCCTCCAAAGAACTGTGCCTTAAACCTCAAAAAAACCCCAAACACACTCCACTAACAAACAAAAAAATCCCTGCTCTAATACAGGCACGTGACGCTGTTTCATTCTCCTAGATGAAGAGCTGAAGTGATGAAAGAGGTAATTAGCTGTTAGTTATTCCAGAGCAAAAACATGTTTCTTGTGATTAACACCACAGTGCTGTAAGAGATATTTATAATAACTTAACATCAAAGAAGATTTAAAAAAAAAAAAAAAA
>VZSF01010838.1:287408-416265 GCA_013398295.1 Chionis minor | reverse complement strand
AAAAAAGGAAAACCTCAACCGGGTGTCTCGGTAACTTTGCCGCGGGCCGCTCCTGGCGACAGCCGCCGCCGCCGCTGGAGTTGTGGGGCCGCCGCGGTACCGGTGCCCCGGGCCGGGCCGGGGCCCTGAGGGACGGGCAGCTCGCGCAGCCCGGCGCTGAGGCAGCCGCCTGGCTCCCCCCGCTCCGCGGCAGCGGGACAGGGACGGACCGACGCGAGAGAGGGGGAAAGCGCTGGCCCTTCACAGCCCTCTTTTGTTTTTACAGGCAGCATGGAATCTGCGGGGAGAACCCGGTGGAGGCCACTACTCCAGCCCGACGGCGCCAACCGCGAGCGTTAAGAGCCCTCGGCGCAGCGAACGGCTGGCGGTAAAGGGGAATCGAGACGCGAACGGGCTCCTCCGGGCTGGCGACCGGCATCGAAATAAACCGCTTCCCGCTCCCCGGGCTGCTCGTGAAACTTCAGCGCCCTCGGTTCCAGCCGCCCCTCAGCCTGCGGGGGCGGCCCGGGAAGGGATGTGGGGGGGAATGGGGGGCAGCAGAGGTGGCTGGTCCAGCCCCCCCAGCTCCAAGCGGGGTCGCAGCTTCCACGCCTGCGAGCGAAGGATGACGTCATTAGTTGGCAGGGTTGGATAGTGAGTGATGGAAGCGAAATCCCGCTGGAATGGCAGTTCCCTTCCATTATTCGCCCGTCTCCGACCTGTGGCATTTATCTCTGCGTCGTGCGTGAAATACAGCCTTTTTCGGTTTTGGGGGCTTTGCCTCCTGGTGTCCATGACACTGGAAGGACCCGTTTGTTGGTTTTAAACCAGTTCTTTCTAAATGGGACTTCTAGAGGTGGAAGTATTTTTGTTAGCTAGCGCTTTCAACGAAAGCTTTCTTTTTATTTCAGGTGCAAGCACGGCCAAACTTAATGCCGACTTATTCCCTGGGGGTTTCAAATAAAACAGTAAAACCAGGAATCTAGATAATGCTGCAGTGAAGGGTTTGAGCTGGCAAACACAGGTGTGAGAGCTCAGGTCCTGGGTTCTCGGTTTTCTCCAGCGCAGGTCCTTTGGTTTTTAATGCTGCTCTCCTGTAGAGTTAGCCAGCTTCAAGTCTCCCATCAACCCATCCCCCACGTTGGAGTGGGAGTTACAACCTGTATTAATGGTTTGTGCATTTTGTGTATTATTTTATAATACACCTTCTTCAAACTTAGGCACACAGCTGTGTCGTTTCCAGCGATCGCCCAGCCGTTCTGTTGTCAGGACGCTGCTCTGTTATGTTTCCCCTGATGCATTTGCTGTGTGATGAAATCTTAACCAAGGGACATGAACTTTTTGGTGTCAGGGGTAAGACAGCTACCTCAAAAGTTAACGCAAGGGGGCAGAATAGCATTAATTGTTGTGTTTCCTGACGTCAGACTTTTCCTTTTGGATCGTGAGCATTCTCTTCGTTTATTGTTTGCGTGGAACTTCACAATCTTCTCCCCGGCAAAAGTTACCATAATTCCACAAAGCTTAGGTAACCTTGGGGTACGTTGCAATAAAAATTCAAATTTTTTTATTTCACAATTTTTCCCTGAGTGCATAATTTGTGCAAATTTTATGTTCTCTAAAAGCTGCAGTTACAGCTTCTGAAAATTAGAAACTATAGCTACTCTTGAAATAAAAAGCCTCAAGAAGTCTCATAAGTAACTTACAGTAAACTTAACTTTTAAATATGTCTTCTACTAGATCTCTCACTAAAAATCCAGAAATGAACAGTTAAACCAGTGCTTATGCTAGTGATGACTTCTCTCTAGGTTCAGAATGTCCAGACACACGTAAAATCCTATCTCTGGTCAGCTAATGTCAGTCCTAACACAGCGTGGTAAAGTATTGGTGTTCAGACATACAATCGTGACTCTCGACCCCGTCTTTGTGACAGGGAAACAAAAACTCCATGCCTATATCCACAGCTGTCTAGTGTTAGCTTAATGAAGATGAGCTATAAAGTCACCAAGTTCTGTGGATTAAAGAACATGTTAGAGTTATATATAGAGTCACAGTTATAGTAAAGAGTAAGGTTAAAGTGTCAACCACCGAAGTCATAACCATTCTGCTTTAATTACAGTAAATCTAAGAAACAGTTAAGCTCTGGCGAATAGCTAAACCAACAAGAACAATAGAAAACACAGGCCATGCATGGCTGATCAGAAATTGTTAGCTGTGTTTTGCTGAGATTTAATACTGGACCGCGCATGAACATAGTCCAGAAACACTACAAAAAAGAACTAAACCATCAAGAAAACACTAGACAAAAACAGGTTCACTAGTGGTTTGATTCCAAGAATGCCTTGAAGAGTTCATTAAGGGCTGAGCTGGGGCTGGAAAGGGGAGTGGAAGCATCTGGAAAAAAAAAAAATTACTTTGCTGGTTGTTTCGTACTGACAAACAGATACTTTGCATCTCTTCTTGAACTGGCTCACCTCGAAGAAATACCTGCTTACAGTTCCCTGCGTACACACTCTTCTGCTTAGAAACGTAGAAGATCGCAAATACCACAACTGTAATTACTCCTGCTGAATGGAGTCAAAGAATGCGACCGTTTCTGTTGTTCATCGTGGTGGCCAGCCCAGCCCCTAACCACAACACAGTTGAGCAGTAAGACGTGTGGAATAAAGAGAGAAAATAATCTGAAAGTTGTCATAACTATTTTGTAGATTTTAATGTACCTCAGTAGGAAATGCATATGACCAATCTTCATTGCAAAGTTTTTATTTTATTTTTTAAATATGTAATTTGTATATATCCCACTGGGAAAAATTAAAAAACTGATGATAAATTATGAATAATTGCAGTATTTATTACACAAACTTGACCGGCTCACTTGCCCTCTCCCTGCTCATCATTCTCTTGCAGATTCATTTCCACTATTCCAGATCTCTGAGCTACTTTGACGAATGATTTTTGAAAATTCCAAACTGATAGGGAACTGTGAGTATTAATGGTTCCAGAGGTCTGAGGTCCAAATAGTTATCATAATGGGGAAACACAGGTATCTGACCAAAGTCAAGGAAAAGTTCTGGGGATAGGTGTATATATATGCTTAACAATTACGTGTATATTACGTTTATCGATTTAGCTGTTACCTTTCCTTTAAGGTGTTAATGATATTCACAATGTTATTCATTCTATATTACCGACATCAGAACAAGTAAACATATCTCAAATTCCCTAAGACATCAAGGCCATCCTGCATAATCCATAGCATGAAGTCACCCTTCCTATAACGATACGAAGCAGGAACACTCTCTTGCTGGTGTTACAGTGCAAATAGAAGAGTGAAGACTCTTACCCAGATACTGGAGGAAGGGCCCAAACATCCTGCCTTTTTTTGACCCGTGACAATGCTGATTAAGTGGCCAAGAATGTGAGCTACAGGGCTGTCACCTGATCTTTTGGGTCAGTAGCAGATAACATCACTCACACAGCCTAAAGCTATTTTTGCACTATAAAGTAATCAGACAAGAATGATTTTTCACTGGCCCACTCTGTCCTGTTGTAAAGCTCAGACAGGCAAAACTTCATGAGTCTTTCAATGACACTACTGTTTAAATATGATGAAAAAGTAATTTTCTTCACAGGACGAGCACATTTTCTTAGTTAAGTACAGCTAATTAGCAAAAGTAAGATGTGCTTTGTTAGAAGAAAGACAATGATCCCAATTCTCTGTTTTTATCAAAGCTGCTTCTCTGCTACAGTGAATTTCAGAGCCAATCATTAGTCAGGAGGACCACTCAAGAAAAATCACGTTATCTCTGTGGTTGAGGGAGAATATGCCCAACATATTGGGGTTTTTTTCCATTTGTTACTATGTCTTCCTAAATACAGAGCAACATCTCCTTTGCCAGTGTTCACTTATCTTTAGGTAGCTTTATCTTCTAACCCAGGTTTTGACTCATACTCTTCACCTTTTCAATGCTGATTTTTTGTCAAAAGCTTCAAAAAGAAAAAAGTGTGCTTATCTATGTGACAGGATTTACTGATTGCATTACACTCAATTATATTCTATTTCATAATGTTTAATATCTCTATATCCATAGATGCTCTAAGGGTTTCATTTGTTACTGAAGAGTGATTTCAGTGATAAATACAGTGTTCGGAGTAAATCTTCTGGTGTTTATTCAAAAAAGTCAGGTGTGCCCCCTTTTTTTTTTCTTTTTTTTTTTTTTTTTGAGCAGTAGGGTGAGGACATAGTAGTGCCCTTACAATCCTGTCCACCCCATATCCCATCTTTCTCTGCCTCTGAGGAATGACAGAGAGCTCCTTGGAATCTAAGGTCAATCTAAACCAGCTGCAAAAGTTGCTGCATACAAAATGTTCCATCTTCAGCAGAGGCTCATCATCTTTCCTGCTTATTGCTGCTGGGGCTTGCTGGCACTGGAATTGATCCCTGATCATTCATTTGGCACTGAGATGCGCTGATCACAACTGTGGCTGCTCCCTATTAGATATCGTCATGTGTAATATGACTGCCGCCTTTTTTTTTTTTTTGGTACTGCTAATGATCTGTGCAAGCGATGATAACCGATCCATTTTGTACCAAGGACACCTTGCCTTATTCACTTGATCACCCCGAAGTTTGGTGGTAATAAAAACCAAAGTTCTGTTTGTTTCCAACTGTTAAAAAGCAACATTTTTTTATGATAGCTGAGGAAATTCTACATGGACACTCCTGGCCTTGATAATTAAAGCATAGTTGGGACTTGAGAGAGAAAACACATCCAGATCTTTGCAAAAAAAGTACATGAGAGACCAGAGAGAAGCAATCTTTAGTCAGAAATTGTTGAAATAGAAGTGAGAAAAAGGTCTGAAGTACCCAAGGAAAACAGTGGGGGACCTGTAGGATCTGAATGTCGGGAGGGGAGCAACAGATGGCACTCTACAGAGGTGGTTACTGCTAGGTCAAGCCCAAGAACAAATAGCTGCATTGTAGAAGAATATCTATTTCATAATCTCACTTCGCTATAGTAAGATGGGTAAGACAGAGTGTAGCCTAGGCAGGTAGAAGCTTGTAAACTCACAAAAAATGTAACTCTATATGCAATGCCGTCTCTTCTGCTGGAAGCAAAGTTTTTGATTCTGTGATCAACACAGTCTCCTTCTACCCACATGTGTGATTTGTATGGACAAGGAAGAACATGTACCTCATACCAGCTTGTGTTTGATGCATTTTGACGTCTGCAAGCCAAATCCTGTCTTGTCTTCTGATCGTCAGCATTTTATTAGAAATCTATTGCATTTAACAATCTACAAAGACCTAAAACCATTGTGGATCTTAACTCTACTCTTAGAAATATTTTATTGCTGGTGTACGTGAGAAGCAGGCCTCTTCAAACTTGAACTCGCTGTCAGGGAACAGAAAGAGTCAGCTGCTCCCTAAGGAATGGGGAGCCAGGAGCTGAGGGCAGTAACATCTCCCAGCAGGAGAAGGGCCATGGCTCTGATCCACCAGCCCCAGCAAGCTAAGCAGGGCAGGCCAAGAGAGCACGGCCAGGTTCAACCAAGGCTCTAGATCATCAGGCAAATTCACAGTGATAAGGCAGGTCTGAGGTGAAGCCAGGAAGACAATCTGCGGGTGTTAGGATTAGGATCCTGTTTGGTGATCACCAAGCAGGTCCACAGTGGTAAGACAGGTCCAAGATCAAGCCCAGAAGTCAACCCACAGGTTGGGGCCTGGGGCAACAGGGTCTGTGACCAGACACATGGAAACCAGCATTCCTACATCATAGCTTCAGCAGAGACTGAAGCCCCCAGGGTGAGCTGAAATGGGGCTCCTGGGAGGACTGGGCAGAAGGTGTGCGTGGAGGCCCCAGGTGAGGCTTATCAGGGACATTAAGGCTCATTACTTCACTCAGAGCCAGCTCGCTTTCCACCTTTACATCTTCAAATATATTACATGGCTTTTAATTTCTTTTTTAGCTTCCCATAGCTTGTAAAGGAAAGTGTCTTCACTGTTCTTTTTTTACTACTTGTTCTTAGCTTCTCCCAAAATGTGTATGTCCTTAGCTGTGTCTCTGTCAACATTATCAGGAGGTGCATACGGGAGACAAGAGCAAAATAGTTCAAATACCTAATACCGTTAAACAAACACCTACTTACGCCAGCTGAGTGTGTATAACCTTCAGATTTGTGTATGGCTGAATAGGATTGGTCAGGAGCAGAAAGAAACAGAAACACAGGATTGATCAAATGCAAATACTTGCAAATATTCATATATTCAGTCTTCAAAGTCTGTACAAATACAGACTGTAATATCATCTTTGTCACTCGTTGCTTTGATCTTGTCATTCATCTGGGTTAACATCCTTTTCTATTACAAATTTAGGCTTAATTTCATTGTCTTCAAAGTTCTGTACTGTTCTACCTCTCCCTGCTCATTTGAACTTCAAGTTGCTATTCTTTCTGTTTAGTGCTTCTGTAATCAACCATGTCAAGGAATAAGACCAGAGGAGTCAAAATTTTGGAGATAAGCACTGTGAAGTAAGCTAACTTCTCAGTCTTCCAAGACAGAGTAATTATTCCAAAATAAATTAACAGTTGTTACATAATAGAAGGAACACACACTGAGTTATACCAGCAGAGCTATAGCGTTATATTTTTTCTGCTGAAAATATTCTAGTCCAACCGCCTCCATAGACAAACACTTCTCCAGAGTGGGTATCTCTGCAGGCTCCCATCAGATGGAACATTCCCTTTAGCAGTAGTCCCTAGAAATACTAGGGATGTTTGTAGAAGTTTGTTTTTCGGATGCCTTCATAGAAGGCAGGGGACTGAAGCCGACAACTGGAGCAGTAATGTCTGATGCCATCAGTGCTAACCCTGACTGATCACATCTGCAAGAGCCCTTCAGATGGTGTCTCCAGTTATGAAAACATATTTCTGACGTCTTGGGTTCATTCCGCCAAAAATGCACAGAAGCAAAAGCCAACTGAAAAGCCATATTCAATATAAGGTTAGTTTTCATTCTGCCTGTAGACTTCTCTTGAGTGTGATCAATCACTCACGTGTATTTTTCTTCAATACCTGTGACTTAGCATCAGATAATAGTAGCTGTGCCTTGGCATAAGATGAAGTTTTTCTAAAAGTTCATTTACAGCTAATTAGGAGTTTGTGAAACAGAAGAAGTGAAATATCCAGCCTCTTTGTTTCTCTATGTGTGTCGTCAAAACAGTCATTGATGGATGGAATTAGATTTCCTTCTGCCCCTTCATTACTAACTCTTATTTAGCAATGTAGCATTCACATTGTCAGCAGCACCTCTAGACAACTTTGATGCAATTATCGTATGAGGTGCATGAGATGTTATTAAATTGGATCCTATTGGACCAAGAAGTGAAGATTTTTTTCCTGCAGTTGTAGTTGAATGGAAGGAAGTGCACTTTATATCTTGTACTTGTCTTTCAAGAAAAAAAAAAAAATTATTTTCTTTTCCCGTGAAGTCTACTTTAACAACAATTTATACTGTTGCAAAACACTGTGATACCATCTCATCAGAGGCAATTCTGAGCAGGCAGACACAGTAGTCAGTGATGCAGAATCCATCAAAGAGGCAGCGTATGAGCATAGATGTAAGTACAACCTCTCACACCACCACCTGCGCTGACTGCAGGTTTTTACCTTAATATGTTAAAAAGTTGCTGATAAGTAAATTATATGTTACAATGATGAAAACTCTAAATTATGCAGTTTGTGTTAGTAATTTGTAGAATGTCTTTCATATTTGTTTATTTGGAAGTATTTGAGTACTTTTTTGAAAAATGGTAATAGTGGGTCAGAGGAGGTACTACAAAGTTGAAAGGTTCATGTGGAAAGTCTACTCCTCTTGTTTAGTATTTTTTCTGATTTTTTGTTTTTTAATATTTCTGCTTTTTTAGAGAGGAGATGAATATATTTCAATATATTTATGATTGAGTTCTTGTTGGTGTTCGCTTGTGCAGAATGATGAAGAGGCGTGAAAGTTAAATGTGCTTCATATCATCATTTTTTCCTCTTGATTGCTTTCATACCAACAGCAGATGTCCAGTGAAGGGACACAAATATTTCCCTTTAGCAAGTCATTCCACTGAAAATAATGGGAGCGTATTTAAATAGTGTGGCCCTGAGGAGACAAAGCAGGGAGCAAGCACAGGAGAGAATAAGAGCAGAAATGTACTCAATCAAAGAATGTCTTTATTTGCATGCAGTGAAATTTTTTAGCAGGTTACACATAACAAATTAGTAGGAATTCAACTACCCATTGATTTGTCAAAGGCATCGGGAATGATAACTTGAAATTTGTTGTGGCCGTGAATGCTATTGATTCTCCTGCTCCGAGCATTATTGTGCTAAAAAATCAATTATTTAATAATTGATTTTATACTAACTGTTAAATTATTTTATTAAGTCTAAATTAAGAATTATGATGGATACAAATGGGTGTGCTAAAACACAATACTGAAATGGATTCCTCTCACAAGTTTAAATAACCATTCTGATGAGACAAGAATGATTACCAAAATAAAAGCATGATAAATAAAAGTCAGGAAGGCTTTGCAGATGTGGTGAATCATTACATATTACTTTGCTTTTCAAAATGAGTGCTGATCCTGCTGTTGCTTATTGTGCAGAACTTCGATTAAAGTTAATGGGAATTCTATGCACAGGAAAGCTGCAGTGTGGTAGACTGGGGTTTTTTTACCCTTGCACCGGTATTCATGTGAATTACAGGTGTGTTTGGGGGCACCGCTACCCATATATTAAAAAAAAAAGAAAGTCTAAGCAAAGGGCTGTATTAGTTACAGCTCTCAAAAATATGAATCTCTGTGGCAAATGAGGCAATGTTTTTTTCTGCCTTCTCCTATGCAGTGATCAGATGGGAGCATTGCTGAGGAAAATTTTCTCATGTTGAGGAACTGACCAGTCATTGTCTGAAGCTATAAACTAAGGGTATGTTGTTTCCAGAGGGACTGTTGCTAAATCAGAGGCATTAAGTTTTCCTCACAAATCCTTATTTCTATTACAGTATAAACAAAGAAAATATATGAAAAGAATGCTACTAAAAATCAAGCACCAGCAAGTTATAAAACATCTAGATTGAAACACTTCTATAACTTCAGGACTATATCTCTGCCAGATTCAAAGGTTCAGGTGCAAACAATGAATCGAAAGCTCTTCAGAGTATAATTGAATGAATTATGTACAATAACCTTTGAGGTCACAAGCATTGCAGATATGAGTTTAAAAATTCCTAGATTAGAATTTCTCCCTTCTGGGCACTAAACGCCTTAGAGTAATCCATATCATAACTGGAATTAACTGCTTCTGTCTAACTCTTGTCTACAAAATCTCTGAAATGCCTCAAAACCAGGGATATGCAGCTTCTGGAACAGAATAACTGGGGAAAAACTCAAAAGGAGAAATCAAAATATTTTTACTTTTACGTGATCACACTAGTAGAAGAACAAGCCTGCGGTGCCTGATTTGTCTGCCTTAACACTTTCACCAGTAGTACTGTTCCTGTTTGATTAAGTCTTGTTCCCAGTCAAATCCCAGCAGTAACGGCACAACTCCCTCCACACTTCAACACTGTGTTTCAGGATACTAAGCACCATCCTAACCTTGTGACAGTTCCCAGTGTCCATACTGATTTTGCTATGCAGAGATGAGACAAAGATGGAGGCGAAAGGTCAGGCTGAGACCTATTTGATCTCTTCATACGGAGGAGAAAACACAGGGCTCCTGAACCCCGTGAGTTCACCATCATGACTTACAAGAGCTACCACATATTGGTGACTAAAAGCTACTTGAAGCAGATGACCGGCATGCTCTGGCTGAACAATGTCAAGACTAGAATCAGGAGCAATAGGCTGCCCAGTTGTGCGCATTCAAAGCACCTTTGTGTCACGGTTCACTGTCAGAAGGCCATGGTTTTTGTTGATGCCTTCCTTAAAGCACCTTTATTTTAATCTGTCTGCCTCTCTCATATCATTCTGCATTCCCCTTTACATTGTCTCTCCAGCCCTATGAAAGCAGTAGTGCAAGCTGTCTGTTGCCGCAGTTCCAGGAAATATGCTAGTTAATGCTGTAAGTCCCTGACTACTCTCCTGAAAAATTGTTCTGTCTCCCATTTTGATAAACATTCATTAGCCCTGGATTTTCATTCAGGTTTGAACAGAGGAAGAAACCCTCCCTGCTGTCTAATGTCTGTTGTCTTCCATCTAGAGAAAAAGCATTTTCTAACATGTCACTTGAAGAAAGTCACAGTGTGTGGCTTTTCATGTGTGCCTTTTACCTACAGTAGGGCTTCTTTTATGAGAGATGTTTCTCCTTTGATCCCTCTTGAGTGTCTCTCAGGATAATTGTCCCTAGGGCAGTATCTCCTATCATGAATGACACCAGTCCTCACCATCTGGGAACTTTACAATCTCATGCAATCGGAAGACCTATATGAGGCGACCCTGTATGGCAAGAGGGTGCTTGAGAAAGAGGAGCCATAAACATTCCATACTGACTGACAGAGATGCATCATTTCCAAAAAAGAAACCTTTGTTATATAGGCATAGCTTTGTATTTTTGCACGCTAGCTTGAAAATACAAGGAAATAGCACTGAGGCTTTGCACTGGCCTCCCCCTTGGTAGAAAGAGGATTGAGGAGAAGCCACAGACAGCATTGGAGACTGCCTTGGACCACTGGTCCACAGGTAAGGCTGGCTGGAAGCATCGTGGGCTTAAGTGCAAGAGATCACAAGGCAGACTCACAAGGCAAATGCCTGGTGACCCCAGACTCTGTTATTCTCTTGCTGCTTTGAGCAGAAAACTTGCAGAATATTTGTAAAAAGTGATTTCCAACAACGGCCAGGATCAAAGTGAAGGAGTGTGGATGCCCACTAGTGTGGTGGTTCAGGTCAGGACTGTTGGGCTCAGCTGTCAGCAGCTCCTGTACCTTCTTATCTCTGCTTTCTCTTGTATCACTTCAGCCTCAGAGTTGTGCAGCAGAACCTCTGAAGATACCATGCTATGGTCTCTTCTGGCTGGTTTGGAATTAGGAGCCACAGGAAGAAATTCACTGGGTCTTGTTTTCTTTCCTTCAGCAACATCCATGAGGGTATGGAGAAGAGGTTCACCAAAAGAATTCTTCTCTTACTCATTTGTATCTGATGGAAAGCAAGGTATGGCTAAAGGCGTGCCCCTAGTCTGACAAAGAGTAGGTCTTCTGCCTGGCAGGACTGAGCCTGCTGGTAGCTCTGTGTAATGATAGAAGGACAGGTTGTGTAAATCTTGACCTAAGGAGGATGTCTGGGGAGACTCGGATCAGTGCAGAGTGGGAAGTGTTCCTACAGCTGCAGCAGAGTGGATTTGTGGATGGATTATGCTCTCTGTTAGCTGAGATGATCTGGAAGCTTCTTGCATTATTTTTTCACCAGTTTGGGGAATAATAGTCTGGTTGTGAAGTGGTCTGTACAATGCATTTGGCCTTAAGGCTGTCTCTGAAGACGCTCTTACAAGATAGCAGAGTGGTAGCTGTTAAAGATATGAAAAATGAAACAGCAGTTTTTATTCTTGTCTTTTTCTAGGTCTAGTTTTGAACTTTGTGTGTTTGATTCTGTTAACAGTCACTAAGTGCACTGGTGAAATAATAATTTTGAATTAAAGTGAGTTCTGGCAGGAACTGGGAGGGATTGAAATTATAAAGTTGAATGACTTCCTAAATTAATCTAACTGCATAAGCATGTCAATATTTTTATTAACATTAAAAATAGTGATTGCACAAGAAGATAATGTAAACAATGTTACAGTTTTGTAATGCTCATAATGCCTGGCACATGATTAAGTCAGAAAGCTGTCACTCTGCACATTGCAAAAAAGAAAGAACCAAGAATTACCTATAATTCCTCCTGTCATAACTTAACAGTATTTTTGCCCACTTAAGGCTACTTTCTCCAAAACCAATGCTTAATCTTCAGTCACCCTAAGTTATATTTTGACCTTTATAAATACCATTTTGACATAAATGTACTGCAGCTTCTTTAATCTGTTGCAGCTCACGTGGCCACAAGACTTTCTTCGCTAATAGCAGAACACTAACTGTATTAGCTGTAGCTGTCTTCTTAGATAAATGTAAGTGAAAATGTCCCTCACATTCACTGAACATTTTAGGTTTTACTGAGAACCAAACATTTCGGGGCTGCTCCTGATGCCCTCCAGAACAATTTTTCTCATTTTTCTTAATTCTCCTCTGCGATTCAGTTTCTATGAAGAGACTCTAGGAAAACTACAAAAGGCGGGGGAAGGAAAGGAGGGGAAGAAGAGCAAAGAAACAAAGAAAGGAAAGGTGCAGTTAAGAAAAAAACCAGCCTGTAACAGAAGCGCTAATGAAGTGGGAAGGCATGAAGGGGGAGAGGAATCAGAGACCCAGAATAAAATGACCCAGAAAATGATGAAACAATTGTGACTGACACAGAAAAGTGGAACTTACTAGTAACTAACATGAAAAGGATATTTGGAATAAGAATGGTCCGCTTATATTTCATGGTCCTTTCTGTCCAGCCCATCTGAAAAAAAAATACCAGAGAAGAGCACTCTACCAGACACACATGAATGACAGAAGGTCCTGATTATGTATATATATATATGTTATGTGATTGCTGATCTCAGTTGGTGACATTTGTCTTTATGAATTCACTGAGTTCTTTAGATGGGAGAAATCAGAAAACATATCAGTGGCATTCTCTTGGCTCTGCTCAGAGTGAAACTAAATGTCAGTGTCATCGTAAAGATGAGCTTTCATGTGTAATATATGTGTAGTAGTGGTTTTATGATGAATTACAGTCTGTAAAATGCAAGCTATTTTGAAGACTTTAAGAAATTAATGTTATGGATATTACTCATACACCAATAAAAGCATTTGCAGAAGACTGATCCAATATTAAAAGAGAAGTTTTCATGCATAGAATGCTAGAATGTTTTAGAATGCTGCAAACTGTGGGGAAAGGGTGTTTTTTTCAGATGTTGCAATGAAATGAATTGTAACTTTATCAAATTAAGAGGTCTGCTTTGTACTGTACACTGAGGGGATTCTCTGAGCCAGTAGCTGGCTTGCTTGAAAAAGACATTTAATGCTTCTCTGGGGGAAAAAAAAAAAAAAGTACCAAGAACCACCAATTCTGACTAATAACTTTAGTTGACACAGGCCTCCTGGTTCACCCTCAAGGACCAGTTTTTGACAGATTTAAGTGGGAGAGTGATAGATTAGTGTGAGTGGTGATGTTTTCATCACCATTGAAAGAGAGAGGTCAGAGTGGGATTCAGCTGTGCAGAAGAGAGGAAGACCTTGTTGCATAAGGAGAGCTCAGGGAGGAAAGAAGAGACTGATCGGTCTTAGTTGCTGACAAAAAAAAAAGCAGATTTAGAGAAGAAATCATTTTAGATTAGAAGAAATTGTGCCAAAGCACCTGTAGATGTTGAGAGTCTTGAAAGTTAAACTCAAAGGCATTTCTTTCCTGAACTTGAATTCCAGGTTTTTCTGGCACTTGGAGTCTGAAGGGTATAAACTTGATATGCAAACCACTTTGTCACAGTGCATGACCAGAGGGCTTGGGAATGTGCAGATGCTGAAGGAAGAAAGGCTGGGGGACTATCACTTTTTTTCTTTTTTTTAAGAAAAAAAGGATGCTAGACTGCTAGACAAGAAATCTCAAGTTCAAGAGTGTTAGTTTCAAACTAGAAACTTGAGAAACCATGAGGACTCAAGGCAGATGCACTTTGCCTGAAAGTATATAGAAGTGAACAAATTACTCTATTTGCACCAGTTTAGTGGATAATGAGGTTAATTTGTAACTGGATAACTTAACTCATGTTGCTGAATACCTTGCTGCTGTGTATGTGCTTACGTACACCTACAGAACACAAGCATATTTATATGGAAATAATTAGAACAGAAACATGTATACATGACCTGCATGGACATTCTTGTCAAGATCATTTGCTCCGAAGATTATATTCCTGCTGGTAGAATGCAGATCTGATTTCATTTAGATGAATGTTTCACTGCTTTTTAATAACAAATGCGAGACAACGCTATACATTAAGTATGTGGCTAAGATGTCACACATGCTGAGACAAAATTGTTGCCAAAGCAAATGAACGTTTAGATGATACAATGATAAGAATAATGTAATTAAATTCATTTTCATACCACTGATTTTATCACCCCATTTTCCACACTGTTCCTTCTAGCCATATGCTTTGTTTCCATCCAAATCTACTCATTAAGGAACAGTGACTAACATTTATTACAGACAATGCTGAAGATCAGGTCCTGGGATTGTTGGAATAAAGCTTAATTCAACTGAAGAAGTATGAACATAGTAAGAAAGAGGAGAGAGAGAAGCTGATGTAAGAAACGGAAAAGCCCATGAACGTAGCTGGGTAAAGAACTGGGGGCCTGAGCAGACAGATGATCAAAAGGATTTGGAAAAAAAATTAAGGGAAAATGAAAAAGACACAAATAAGGATTAAAGGGAAAGAAGGAAAAAGTATAAGAAGGGGGAGAATGAAAAGGAGCCTGTTAATGGTAGCTGGAGATAAAAGGGGAGAGGGAGGATAAGGCGTAAAATGAGGCAGAATTTAATTATGCATACTTTTCTTTAAATGGCCATCTAGCCTCAAGCCCCATGGGCCAAGTGTCTGTTGCAGTTCGATTGGTGGAACAAATGCGTTATGTATCCCAGCTGAAATATTTAGCAATGGTGGGATACTGACAAGAGCTCTCAGTTTTTAGAAAGGGGCTAGGCAGGATGCAACATTGCGGATCGGGCTGCTAAAGGAGCAGGAACTCCAGCAGCACGACTCATCCCCGGGACCGGGCTGGCAGGGTTTCACATGGACTCCTCTGCCAGTGTGAAAGTGGCACTGGTGAAACGGAGGGCTCCTTTATTCTTCCAGACAGTGGACACACATTCTTAATTATTTGCTTATCAGGGCCCACGGGGCCAAGCTATTTGGAGCATTTGAATATTTGCTAAAGCTCGGAGTACCTGTTTGATTATAGCACTCTGCCAAACTGCCTTGACTGGTGCAGCCCTTCCTCTCATGTCTCTGCCTCCAATCTTCTGCACCCCTCGGTCTCTGCTGTGCTTTTGGCAGCATGATTCCTCCTCCTCCCTCTAAATTAGGCATTAAGAGGGGAACCAAGGAGTCCATCTCCGGTCAGAACCGGACTGTTTTTTGTAAGACTTAGTTATTATTGTGCAGCATATTTACATAACCAAAGAGCAGTGCAAGAGTTAGGATTAAGCCTTTTTGCTGTTTGGCACTTTTAGGATTGGGGTCTTGGTGTTATATTTAACCGATCAACAGAAAAAGGGTTTTCTAATGACTATGTTTATAAAAGCTTACATTCCAAATTTGGGAAGTCCTAAAGATCAGAAAGAAACCTTCGACTCCATCCTTAGATGAAGAGATCTGTCTTTATCCTCTTGGAATAGTATGCTGCACTTGAAAGGAGCTTGATATATTCCTGTAGGAATAGCTGGTCAGGGAGGGAACACAGCCATGCTAAGAGAGGACTGACCTCTCCAACTGAGGCCTTTTCTGGGAACAAACCTCAAAAGAGCCTCTATGAGATGCACCTTCTTTTTGTCCCAAGTATTCTCAGCTCAGAGACCAAAAATAGTTTATTTTCTCCAGTTCTGCTCTCTCAGAGACAAAATACCATTGTCAGAAATGTTAAAAGGATTGCTCTAGAGTCATGATGACTCACAGCATTGAACCACTCTTCGTGATAGGGATAATAAGATTTTACATTTTGAGGCCTGCTTTCCAGTTCAATCAACATCAACAGTCTTTGGATCTATTTTTCTTTTAATATCTCCATTACTGTTACAGTACATTCTTTTTTTTGATACTGTGTGGGGGATCTTTGTGTCTAATGCTTTCGTGCAAATAACATGCATGGGAATGTGCAATACATTTCATCTCTCCAGGTGTGTATAATTTATAATAGGACTAAGCCTGCTGAACAGTGAGGTCATGGCATGCCTTGGCGTCCTAGTCCCTCGGCAACAAACAGGGTGCGATGTAGCACCATTTCTGCCCACACGAGCTTTCCTTATTTTGAAAAGAAAAGTGAACAGAATCTAGTGGGTGATAAGGGCCGGGACTCACACGACAGTACAGGATGATGCACATGCTGATGAGACCAGCCGTTCAGAAGTAACCAGAAAGACCAATTTCCATTTTTTTCACCAAAGGGTCACTTCGCATGAGGCTGTGTTAACTTCCTTTAAGGCTATAAGGCTGTAGCTTTAAGGCTATATTAGCTTTGTTTTTTCATTAGCTTTTTTGCCCTCTTGCCCTGTTATCTCATTTTTCATTCTCCTTTCTTCCCTTCTTGTAGCTGTGAATGTCTCCTCTAAGAAAAGGGTTCTAATAACACACCACTATTTCCTAAATGAGCTCAACTGTTTGGCTTAGAACCCAAATGCCAGTAGGCGACTGCTGACATTTTTAACACTATTTCAGATTCGTCTCCTCTGAACCTCTTCTGAACACACTTGCAAGGTGGAAGTTTGAAAGGTCACCCAAGGCCTGATGCTAATGGGATATTCACATTCTGTTAGTACACAGTGTGTGCATTACTAACCATTACACAGCAAGTTGGTCATGGTTTGGAACTAAGAGAAAAACACAGCAAAAAGACAGGAGCTACCTATTGTCCTGAACATCAAGAGATCTATAATATCCTTTTACTCATAGAATCATAGAATGATTGGTTTATAATATAGATAATGGTTTAGGTTGGAAGGGACCTTAAAGATAATCTAGTTCCAACCCCCCTGCCAGGGGCAAGGACACCTCCCACTAGACCTGGTTGCTCAAAACTTCATCCAACCTGGCCTTGAACACTTCCAGGGATGGGACCTTCACAGCTTCCCTGGGCAACCTGTTCCAGTTTCTCGCCATGCTCATTGTGAAAAAAATTCTTACTAATATCTAATCTAAATCTACCCTCTTCCAGTTTGAAGCCATTACCCTTCATCCATTCACTACAGGCCCTTGTAAAAAGTCCCTCTCCAGATATTTTGTAGGCCCCCTTTAAGTACTGGAAGGCTGCTACATAGTCTCTCCAGAGCCTTCTCTTCTCCAGGCTGAACAACCCCATCTCTCTCAGCTTGTCCTCATAGCAGAAGTGCTCTAACTATCATCTTCGTGTCCCTCCTCTGGACCTGCTCCAACAGGTCCGTATCTGTCTTACGCTGGGGGCTCCAGAGCTGGACACAGTATTCCAGGTGGGGTCTCACAAGAGCAGAGTAGAGGGACAGAATCACCTCCCTCGACCTGCTGGCCACGCTTCTGTTGATGCAGCCCAGGATATGGTTGGCCTTCTCTCTTCTGGGCTGCAAGTGCACATTGGTGGCTCATGTTGAGCTTCTCATCCACTAACACTCCCAAGTCCCTCTCCTCAGAGCTCCTCTTGATCCAGCCTCTGCCCAGCCTGTATTTGTGCATGGGCTTGCCGTGACCCATGTGGAGGCCCTTGCACTTGGCCTTGTTGAACTTCATGAGGTTGCCATGGGCCCACCTATCAGGCCTGTTCAGGTTCCTCTGGACGGCATCCCTTCCCTCCAGCATGTTGACCACTTCACCCAGCTTGGTGTCATTGTCAAACTTTGTGAGGGTGCACTCAATCCCACTGTCCATGTTGCCCACAAAGGTGTTAAATAGTACTGATCCCTGAGGAACACCACTCGTCACTGGTCGCCACTTGGACATCGAGCCATTGACAGCAACGCTTTGAGTGTGACTGTCCAGCCAGTTCCTTATCCACTGAGTGGTCCATCAGTCAAATATATGTCTCTCCAATTTAGAAACCAAGGTGTCTACACTTTTGTGGAGCTATCATCATTTACCCAAGTCTATATACCCATTCTCTTACATAGGTTTATAATTATAGTATCTGACTTGGCATGCACCTTTTTTGATGTGCATTTTGGAAAAATAAGTGTATCACTGCACATGGGGGAAAATCTGGTTTAACCACGAAAAGCCAGGTTGAGTTCCTGCAGCTATTGGAAAATAATAAGCAGCTGAATTTGTTCTTCTTTTCCTGCTACTGAGAGGAAAACTAATAAAAGAATAATCATAGGATATATAATATCCCAGTTAGATGTCTGCATTTAAGAAAGTCGGCATCGAAAACACTTTTACGGTGCTGTTACGCCAATTGGTTCTCTATTTCACTTTCTTTTAAAATAACACGAAGGAAAGACAAACAAAGAGGACACAGAATGTTTACTTGCTCTCAGAGCCAAGTCTAATCTTTGGATTTAAACACAACCTCTCAAGGGACTTCAAAGAAAGCTTTACACAGTCATCTAGAGAAACAATTAAATTGAGCTACAAAAAGGAAATCCCCACATCTGGAATTCCTGTATTTATCAGTATTTCATCTTTAGACATTCTGTGGAGCAAGGATTGGAACCCAAATTTGCTTTAGAGTAAAAGAATACTCTAACTAGCCTATCAAGTGATCCTTTTCTTTTTTCTTTCAGTTCTTTGTTTTGTTTTGGTGTTTGGGGTTTTTTTTGTTTGTTTGGGGTTTTGGTTTTGTTTGGGTTTTGGGTTTTTTTTCCTAGTGAATATTTCAGTATTCCAGGCAAAATGAAACAATTTTACCAGAAGGATTTAGGGAGTTTGCTTTTATTCTAGAAAATGTTGAAAATAGACATTTCAACAATTCATTAATTTTCCCAAAAGAACAATGTCTGTTCCATAAACTGATTATTTTAAGTAAAAACTGTTTTTGTGTTTGATTCTTTCCAATAGCTTCCTTACTTGTAAAATCAGCATGGCTGCATCATTGTATTTTTAAGATCATAAACACGCATTGTTCTTCTTCAAGAAGCAGAGTAGAAAATTATTCTTTCTACTTCAGTCATTAAAATAATGTTCAAAATGACTCACGCATTTCAAATTCAGATTTCTGGGCGTTTATATTTGTTTTGTAGGAAGTGGAAAACAAGCTTTAATAGACATACAGAATGTGACAAAGAGTTCAGACCTGTCACGGAATCATTTTATGGTGAGAGGAAATGGTAAAAATGTTATACGGTAAAGAAATAAATCCCTATTGTGGAAAGAAGATGTAGGGTGTCTTGTCCCCCAAAATCTACAGCTGGCACTTACTGTAATTCCAAAGGCATATACAGAGGCAAGCACTTTCAGTGATCTGTATTGCCACCGTTCTGTGGTAAGCAAACATGAAGGAGGAAATCATGGGCTATTCAGAGCCTGTGAGCTTGCCTGGAAGTTGATCTCACTAACGTGTTTCAGAGGAGAATTAAGGCAACATCTGCATTCCCAGATACGGTAAAATAATTAAAAAGCTGTTTGAGTTTCGTTCTGCTGCTTTTAAAACCGGGCCGTGTCTTGAATGGAGTAAAACAGTGGAGAAATATTTTTTTTTTATATGTATATCTAAGCTATTTTTAGTATAGAAGATGGAGTTACATCTTTCTTTGTTCTCCTCCTAACATCTCAGGGTTACTGTAGCTGCTTCTGGCAGCCATCAGCTTAGCTGGCTTCTGCCCCAGCCATCGCGGAAGGAGTGCAAGCAAGGCTGCTATCACTCAAGAAGGCATGTACAAAGGTTAGTCTGGGCCTCTGTGTATTAAATGATAACAAGGAAATTGTTTCCCTTCAAATTATTAAGACTGATTCTGCACTCCCTGTGACCCAATTTTCTCAAAATTGATGGGATTGGTGCAGGGGAGTAGAATAAATGTAGAGCTATGTCTATTCAGAAGTTACTCTGAGCATTAGAAGGTGTTTTGCATTCCCAAGTTCTGCAAATTTTCTTTGCAATATCAGTAAAAAAGGCAACCTTTGATATACTTTTTCAACAGAATACTATTTGTAGTTAGATAAAAAGAAATCCTTCTGGTGAGTTATGAATGCCAGCTATCTGCTCAATACGTGGACCGTTTTGGCAGCTGGATGTGAATTAACTGGACTGCTTCATGTGTCTTTGCTGACTCAGTTCTGAAGCATGCCAATTTTCAGTAACAGGTAGCCAAATAGTTCATCTGAATTTTCCATTCTTTTCAAAATTACGAAAAAATCCTCCCCTCTGTGTAGTGGCAATCTGCTTAAAAAATGGAAACAATGAAGTTAGATAGAAGGTATTTAGTCATAACTGAAAAGTAACAATAAACAAGACAATTGCACAGAGCAATTGCTTTGCAAAATTGATGTAACTGTACACATTTAAAATTGTACACAACTTTAATATAGTAAATCATTTAGCAAGTTGTTTCATTTACTGCATCCGGTCTCCTACCCAAGTCTCTCCTTGTTCCCAGATAAGCTTTCAAGAATAATAAATACCCCTTAAGGGGATATGCTTTAAAGCAAATAACCACTGCCAAATAATTTATCACATGTAACCACTGGTCTCCGTTCTTAATTACTAGCATTTCATTCTACTGCTCATTTAACAGAAGTTAAGCCTAATGCCTAGTCTCTGTATATTCTTTATTTCAAGAGCTGCTTTTCATCTTGTATTCAGAGTTTGAACCAGACTGTCCCGTTTTTTGTGAAGAAAAGCATTTCTGTGGGACTTTGCCTATGGGACCGTGCGGCAGAGACAGAGAATGCTATTTAATTCTTGGCATGCGACGTATAAAAGAAGTTCTTGTTTGATTCAGGTTCAATAACGAATAGTTGGTACTTATTTGCATAGGGTAAGCTCTGTGCTTAACTTTTGGATAGTTCAGGTTTTGCCTGCTGTTCAATATTTATTACACTATCTTATTTATTTCTGTAATTTATTTAATGCAACAATATTTGGATGCTGCTTTTCCAGGAACTGAAACAGAATGAATAGTCTGACTCCTTGTGGTTTCACTGAACTTTTTTGAAGGTCATAACAATTTACTAGGACATGACTGGCTGTAGTTACCAAGAATTTATTCAATTTTTAAAATGGTTTGGCTCTAAAAAAGAGGGAGGAAAAAAACCCGTGCATTTTCACTATGTTAATGGGAATCTAGTTTATTTCACTAAGAATACTGAATAACCAAAAGATGATATTCTGCTCTCATCAAACAGATACAATTCCTCTGACACAGTGGACTTGTGTAAGCAAATGTCTTCCAGCTTTTGGTGTTTATTAGGAAGGAAGTTTTAAATAGAACTGATCATTTTAAACAGTATTATAAATCCGCTTTGATTACACAGAACTATGAGAGCTGCTCCTTTACTTGCAGTTTATTCACTTAAAGTCAAATCCTCCTCTGGATTCATGGAACAGAAAATGAACAGGCACAATCCTGACTATTTTTCATTGCACTGGTGGGTTCAGGTAGTGTTAACAGCTCTTTAAAAGCAACATATGATGCTGGGAGCTGGACTTTACAGTGATCTGAGCACTACACATGGCTTTGGTTGGATGTGGTTCCCAGGTCACATCTAGGGAAGCACCTAGCATCTAGGGAAGACTGACTGTCAGCTCATCTGGGTGAGAAGAGGAAAGAACATCATCTCCTCTGCTTCTGCCTAGGCCACTTGGGTCTTGCCTTGATGTAACTGAGACAGCACCAATATTCATGGAGATAGTGACTGACCTCGGCTACTGCCCACCAGTACATGGCTACAGAACAAGAACAACAGCAGCATCAAGAGGTACTTGTAATGCTCGAGGCCTCTTGGGGCCACTCCTGTCCTGCTACCGCCGGTCCCTTGTTCAGTGATCTAAATGTGCGATCTAGCTTGCGATCTAACTAATTACGTGTGTGTTCTGTGCGGGGTTGCAGAAGGGCTGTTGACAACCAGTGAGCCATTGCACGCAGACCTGGGCTCCCAGCTGCCTCCCAGGGGAGTATACCTGTGGGGGGGGTTTGCACCCATTTAGCAGACTATATGCAAGTGCAACTTTTCACAAGTGCAAGGAGTAAGCTGTCAAGATCCCAATATTTTCATGTTTTACAAGGACTAGACAGAAAACTTCCCCTTACTGTAAAGGTGGCAACGTAGCCCTCATTCTGAGGGGCTTGCACAGGGAGTAGGAAGACCTAAAATGTTGCCCAGTCTCTGTGGTGGAGCTGTTGCACTTTTTGCCCCCAAAGCAGCAAGATCTGTAACCAGATAATGAAATGTTTTCGTGAATCAAAAATAGTGTATTCCATTCAAAATATATTATAAGATAAAGGTATTTGAAAACTGGTTATACCATAAAGAGCATGCTTTATGTTCAAAGCAGAGAGAGCCGGCCTCCATTTCAATGCACCCTGAAGTTAGGTTAATGGATTGTTTCTCCAAATGTAGGTATTTCAAAAAATAAAGCAGTGGTTTTGTTACTTTTTTTAAGGAACACCATCTTGGCAATATATTTTTTCATATAAATATAGAAAAAGGCAGCAGATGTGTGAAGGAATATATTAGAATTGAAGCAGTAGCGTGTTTTAGTACCTACGGATATATGAATTAATTTTCTTTTCATGTGTTTGTTTCTCTTACTATACCTTTCTTTAAGTAGCTTGAGGGTATATCTGAAGTGGTTATTTCATATTTCCTTATCTATTCTCACCAACAAATTCTATAGCAAATATAGGTTTCTAAAGCTATAATGATTAAATAAGTTCACTGGCTGTGCTCACAAAGAATTGAAACAAGTCCAGTATCTGTCTTTTCTTTATCACAATTTACATACTGCAGGTACTAATTTCAGAAAAGAAATCATTAAAATATGTTCCCGAGTAAAAGATTAAAAATGTGTAAAAAATTGGGTTAGAGTGGCTAAAATATTCCACAGAATTGCAAGAAAAATACGAATTGTGTTTTGTTTTGTTTTGTTTTCTTAGACTGTAGGGAAGACATTATCCACAAAATCATAAGAAATAGAGCCAATATAACCTGGATTTATTCCTAACAGAAGACTATGTTAGGAAATTACAAGATAATCAAATCTCTGCTATAAACAAATAGGAACATTCTACGTGCATTTTTCTAAAGAACCAAGGGGCAATATTGACAGCATAAGGTTTTACTGGGAAAATGAAATCAAACCTCTAGAGGACTAGAAGAATTCAATGCTAACTGCTGTGAACAGTGAAAGTTTCCCTTAGAGAGAAAACACCAGTGAAAAATTACGATTAGCTGTTTCCAAATGTAAGTTTGAAAAAATAAATGCAGAAAGCAAAAGGAAGTAGTGTGGTAGCAGAAGGTTTCTTGAATTACTTATTGTCCAATTTTAAAACACTGACAGAAATTGGTAGAAAATTCATATTCAGTATTGCCTACCTCTGTTGTTTATTGCTTATTTTTATAGCTACTTCCTCTACTTCCTTAAGTAGAGGAATTTATACCCTTCTAGCATTTATAGATTTAGGTTTTCCCAGGCCCATTATTCATTCTTTAGAGACTCTGAAAATCCAGCAGGCATTGTGGGCAGCCTCAGCATTGTATCAGCCACAGTCGCGTGGAGTGTTATTTGAAGTAGGACCTGGAGCTTGGAGCGTGGACAGTTTGTTTGTGTCCTGGCTGCAACATAAATATATTTTTACCACACAGGTGGCTAATACAGGCACGGTAACTATTGTCCATCGATTGCAGAGGGAGTCAGTGCCTTGACTCTTCGTGAGGCAGCTTGAGGTGCATATTGCTCTGTTGAGCTTTAGTGCCCACAGTAAAGCTAGAGGAAAAATATGGCCTCTTCCATATTTTTATATATTATGCCCTCTCCCAGTCTGCCAGGACTGCCGTTCAGATACCTGCTTCCGATGGTGGAGTCCATACTCAGACTCTGCAGCAGAGGAGGGAGTATTAATAGTCGATGCCCCCGCTATTAATTGATCCAAGCGCAAGTTTTCTGACATTCAGGCATACACAGATCTTGTCCGCTTGCTCTGACTTTTACCCTGCTAGTGACTGCGGGTTTTCTGGAGGCACGATTTTGAGGAAGATTCCTTGGAGTTGATGTTTATTGACACTTGCTGTGAAATATCACACAAACAGGGTTTGATAGATACATTTTTGTAGATCTCAAATTAAAACAAAACACCACACTTAGAAATGCAGTATTATGCTTGCTCTCCTATCCTAATAAGCAGACATATATATTAACATATATACACGTTCAGGTTTTGGGTCGTGGGGCTGATGTGCTATCCAGAATCCTGCCATATTAACTGCTACTCCACCATACGTGTTCTCTATTCACTTGTTATTAAAGCAGAACTTTTAGTGAGCCATATCATGCTCTGTCTGAAGTCCATGTGAGTTGTGTGGAACAAGTCTGTGTGGAACTGTGTAGAACAGTATTTAATGTGAAAAAAAAAATGTGTAAAACATTTGCTAATGTAACACTAATCATATGTAACAATCTAAATGTTTACATTACATACGATGTAAAATGCAACATTTACTTTCAGTACATCTTTAAATTGCTTTTCTTGCAACTGAATTTTTTTGTGCCGATGTTAGGTAAACATAAGGTTTTTTCATGATTTTTATTTATTTTAGAGGAGTAGAATGACTGGTAGCCATCAACTGCGTGTTTAAACAAATAAGTAGTTTAATAAGACAATTATGTTTTTAAGTGCTTTTCTTTCTTTCTTTCTTTTTTTCTTTCTTTCTTTCTTTCTGTGTCTAAAATTATCAAGATTAATAGTATTTGTTGGATAGGTGCTATACTTTTCATATCACTTTAAGAATGTTGATTTTCCTGCTAATCAGGATTGAATGGTCTGAAGAGGCATTCACAGCATCTATTTCGTGCAGTACAGAGCGTGTTGAGTAGAGCACTCAAGCCTCTATATATTAGAGATGTCACCAGACAGTGATTCAGGTCACCTGCAGCTAAAAATATACAGTGTGAATCTCTTGCTGGAGGTCTTAAAAATATGCAGACTTAAGTTGTAAATTAGCTTTCTTGCAAAGGGCCTTTTCCATCACCAACGTTCTGTTCACAGTTTGGAAAGGAATGGCCTCTACACCCTCAAGCACAGGTAACAGCACTGAAAAGCAACAGAACATGTATGGAATGAGTAAAGCCAGTCCTGTTGGCTGTTGCAGCTGCTGCTGTATACATGTGTGCCTGGAAATGCTTGTCTTTGTCTCAATCATATTAGCAAATCAAATGTCATTTGAATGATGTGAGGATTACTTCAAATGCCTCATTTCTATTCAAATGCATAATTTTACACATTAAGATGCTTTTTATCTCTTTCTGTTGTGTTTCTGGTTTGGCCATGCCTGCAAGATCATCCTAAAACAGATAAGATGTAATTTCATATACTTTATAAATCAATTATGAGATCGGATTGCAACCTAAAGCTATCGGCAAAATTCTAATGAACCTCCATGAGAAGACATCAGTCTTTAAATATTATGTAAGCTAGTATTAAAAGGTATTGATCTCAGTCGAGATCCCTCTTGGACCTTGCTCTTCTGAAAATGCTAAGGCCTTTGTAATCTCAACCATTTGCTTTCCAGCTCCCTGATGTTCCTTACCTATTTTATTTTATTTTACTTTATTACCTGTCCTATATTTGAAAAGATCATGACACAATAAGCCATCATGTCTGGAGCTGACTACAGGTTTGTGAAAATCCAAATATGTTAAATCTGCTGGCTCTGTCTATACCAACAGTTATTTCATTAAGTACTATGATTTGTCTGAGATGATTTACCTTTCACAAATCCACGATGACTCATGCTTATTAAATTGTTCTTTTCCAAACTGAACGAATATTTAAGTTAGCCAAAAATAGTTCTGCTGCTATAGTTCTATTGGCTCAGGCTTTGGCACACTTAAACAGACTGCAAAGTATCTTCCTTCACTAATTTCCAGTTGGGATTTCTTTTTCAAAGTAAGTTATTATTAACCCTGCATAAAGGTGGCAGAATCTTTCTCATGGATGTTTTTCTTAAGATTTATTATGGTGCTAATCACTACAACTTCTGAAAATGATCCACTTCTGATCTGGGTTACTTTTCTTTCTTTTCAGCTGGTGAGACATTTTTAAGTGCTTATTCATGATATTTTAAAGGCCTAGCTATCTAAGAAGTATTATTTTTTGTTCACAAAGACAAGGCATTAGTGATACTTTTCTACTTATCTATGAAGGGGAGAGAGAAGCTTTAAAGCACTGGGAAGACTAGCTGTAATAAACTATTTGAAACATTTTTGAAGATGATTATTTATTTTACCATCCCCTTGATGAGTACAAAAGGTACCTGTTTTTCAAACTACATTTATTTTACCATGACTATCCCCAGTAGTCTTCTTTTTTTAAAAGCTGCTCTTTCTTTGTATTTTTAAAATTTATTTTACTTGTCACACACTTTTTATGTGCCTTTCATATGCTGTCCAAGTTAGGGAAAGGTTAGTAATGCTTATGAAATCAGTGCAAGACTTTTATCACAGTTGCTGTTTAGGCCTTTTTATACAGTGTTTGCTTCTTCCTCTGCTGTGCTCAGTAAGTTAAGGACTCTTATTTAGTGCAGCCAGTTTTATGTAAGCTGTACAAGAATAAGAAGGCAAAGCTGGAGTGGAAAGTGTGCCAGCATATGCTAGTCTCCAAGACAATGAAAATTAATGGCTTATAAAGGAAAGAAGTAATGTCAAAAGAATGAATCAGAGGATCAAGAGAACAAAAACAAAGAGCAGGAAGGTGAGGTGACCGCAGTACAAATGAAATTTTAATGATACGAATTAATTTTTGTTTGTCCAATCATGCTGGACTGTTCTAATGATGAATTTGCCAAAAATCTGGAATTGTCTCCAAGACCCTGGGAAGCATCTCTAATTTGTGCACTGAAACATAAAAGAGTCAGTCACTGGCGCATGTAGAGACTGGAGACTTCCTTTTGCAGTGAGTTTCTCATGTTTATGAATGTACCTTCTAAAAACCAAAATTTGGCCCATTAATTTCCTTGTCAATGTCACTCAGTAGATCATTGAATTTGACTAGGAAACCCAACAGCCACTCCTGCTTCCTCCTCCCCCAACATTCTCAGGCCAGTTTTTCTTGTGCAACTCATTACTCCGGAAACAATCTTTCCTAAGGTATTTCAGTTTCAGAGACCAATGCTATATTAAAGCCATTCTGCTTATAGAACATTTTGTTTCTTATTGAAAATGTCTCAGGTGAAATACTCCATGACAATAAATGTTTTCAAGAAGCAATTTTCCTCAACACAAATGAAATGAGCATTTACTGCTATGGTGGTATTAACGCGGTTTCCACAATAACACCAATGAAGGTCATGTAAACTTTCATATCACCCATTTCATGTTTCATCTAGTTCTATATGTATGTGCGTGTAAATTTGATATATTGTAGAAATAGAGGCCTGGGAAGATTCATGTCATATAAATGCTTTCACAGAGTGATCTAGGACCACCTGAAACAGAGGTGGAGGCTTTACCTCAGAGTTCCCACAGAACCTAGTTGTTAGGAAACCTCCTTTACTTAGAATTAGAAATCCAGTTTCCACTCTGATTTTATCCATGGTTAAGTTTCTCCCTCTTGGGCAAGTTCACTCCTTTAGTTCAAGAAATTCTCTCCCTGGTACGTGAAATTATAATGAAATTATATACTGAATGAAATTCAGTATAATGAAATTACGGACAGCAGCAAGATCCCCACAGTCTTCATTTGTCTAAGCTGTGCCTGCCACACCTTCTACACTTTCTTCATAGAAGAGATCCTCTTTCACAGTACATTTTCAATTTTTTATGGATTCCTTGTTCCTCTTAATCCACTTTTTATTTCACCTTGATACCTCTATGTTCTTGCCTGTCTCCCCCCCTTCAACTCCTCTCTACATCCCCCACTTCTTCACCCTTCTGTCTCACCACTGCTTTCGAAAGCTATCTGCACATTCACTTTCTTCCTTACCTGCCATTGCAATATTAGACTTCAAGCAGCAGCTGGCAGCCTGCTCCTCAGCTTAATTATAAGGCCACCCTTGAACTTCACAGGAAATATCTGTATTTAGGACCTCAGGACTCTAGCTGAGCTTGGAACAGTGAGAGAAATTTTTGGTATGATTCAGTGCGTTAATACTGCTAGGGCTAAGTCTTCCAAAGTGTCTGTCAGAATCCATACGAAACAACACCCCATAAAAACAGAAGGAATGGGGTTTTTATTAAATATAACAAGTCCAAGGTGAAATGTGTGGAACAGACAAAAAACCCCAACCCAATGCATGTGTTTCACTGTGTGAAACTAAGTCTAAAAGAATAACCAGTAATTGCTGCGATTCTGTTTTCATGAGCTAAACTTAGTTTTGCACCGGTGGCTCACAAACGCCTATGCCAAATAAGATGTTCTGAGAATTAAGGAGGAAGGAAAGAAGTCTGTGGCTGGGGAGGAAAAGCAAATCCATTCTCTCTCAAAGGCATCTGAGCACTAAAAGCTTCACCATCTTCTGTTTATAAAGTCCCTCTCCAGCTGGATTAGTTTAAAGTGTCGCACATTCCAAATGTGTGTCATATATTTGGACAGAAGCGCTTTAATGTCATGCGTCCTTCTGAATCATCCCTTCCAGTAGCACATCCAGGACTGCCTTCCTGGGCAGGCTGGGAGCAGCCCAGCCTGGGTTTGGATTGCCCCAGTAGAGGCACGCGCTCACGCTTTGCTGATGAGAACTGTAGAGCGAGCAGGAATTCTGCTGGGAATGCAAATGGCAGAGGAAAATCCTGTCCAGCACTTAGCGTCACAAACGGCAAATTAAGAGACGCTTACAGATATGATAGCTGTGAGCCAAAGAGAGGAAATTGTAGTAATCACCCATTGTGTTTGAGTAGTACTTTGTGCTGTGAAAAAGCTTAGCGTGAATGTGGTATATAACTACATTGCAGCAGGCCTGTCATTTGGCGAGTGGGAGGGGAAGAGTTTATCCTCTCCTCCACCCCATCCCTCATTTGCCTTTCTCCTTGAAAGTCATGTCAGTAGCAAACAAAAGCTCACAGTGCAAGAAGCATGAAGATAATCAGCTTTCAATGCCCCCACTCCCACTGGATTTTGAATAGCAGATTCCCCTGATCATCACACAGATTTATCAGTGTTTTGTTAAACTGGGGGCTCTGCTGTTGACGTCCAAGAGCAAATGCTGCTCTACAGGCTTATACATCACCTACAAGATTCGGATGTTCCACTGGGCATGTCAGTCCTTGGAAAGAGTGGGGACTTGCATGAGGAAAACTAAGGAGAGCCCGGTATATGGGGGGCTGGAGGAATGATTGCGTGCTGGGAAGTTGGAAGCTGTGTGGGGTGGTGTTCACTGGCGTACGAGCGGCTGCCGCTCTCCTGCGCTCCCGGCACAGCACTAGAGATGACAACCCAGGAAGTCTTGCCTCCACAGATGCAAAGTCTCATTTGCTTTCAGCCTTCATGTAGATTTTATAAAATTAGAGGTATTAAAAGAAAAAGGCAACAATTGGGAGCTCCAGAAATAGTTTATATAAAAAAAGCTATTTCCTATTATGTGAGCAAAGCTTGTGCTAGATTTCAATTGCCAAAGAGGATACGAGCTGCCTGTGAAAGGTCCAACATTCTCATCTGGAAAAACTTTTAGATTTTATTCCTTTATTTGGCTTGAAACAGAGCTTTTTTTTGCTTTTGTTAAATCTTTAACTGAGGTCTGGGCCACAGGAAAAGTAAAAGGCAACATGCTGGCTAGAGGCCATAATTTTACATTTTAGAAGAAGGATTTGGAGTGAAAACAGATGAAAGCTATGGGGGCCCTGGTCAGATGGCAGTCAAAAGATCTGCAGGAGCCAGAAGGAACAGAGTCCAACATATTTGAATCCTGGCTCAGAAGAAATCAATGATCAGCTGAAATTGGGGGTGATGCAAGGAAAAATTAAAAAAAACCCCAGCATTCCTTGAGGTATTGCTTCAGCACTTTGTGTAATGAATAATGGAAAAATACCATCAAGAGGAGATTTTCGTGATTCTGGCATCAGGAAATTCTGTGAAGTGTTCACGTTAACCACTGTCACTCCAATGATATTTCTAAAAAGAACAGAAGCTGCAGAGGCACAGAAACAAAGGATGGCCCAGAACAAACAAGACGACCTGGAAAACCAGAAGAGATCAGACCAAAGAGTTACATAGAAATTTAGTCTGTGCTCAGCACCAAATGGGAATTAGATCAGGGAGGAAGCAGACTGATGTACACTGGATGAGGTAACCCATCAGGGCAGAGGAAGAATTCAGTCTGAGGAGGGCCATGTTAGAGAAGGTGTTAGCAGAGGTCATTGTTTTTGTGAAAGCTAATGAGTCAATTAACATACAGCAACTCCAAACTTGCTGCCTCTGAAGCTTCCCGTGCCCTTGTTTGGAAAAGTCACAGAGGTCACAAATTGCAAAGGAACCTTTTAGCTTACCATGCAGTCTTAAAGCGGTGCAGCCAATGCAGGAAACACTTGAAAGGAAGAGGGAAATGCTGGAGGTGTATCTGGAAACTACCAAAACCCCAGCTAACAGCTTTTCTGTTACCAAATTTTGAAGAAACACTGTTCCGAGCATTTTTATTAGAATGGCTTAAGTGAAAAAAAGCTCACAAGAAACGTTTTACTTCTTTTCTTTTAAAACTAAAAACTAAAGTGATCATGCAACACACTGAACATTGCACTCGGGTGTTTCTCAGGTGGATCAGCTGATATTCCTGTTTGGAAAATCTTTCATTCATAAAGGCTGAGGGGGGATCTCATCAGTGTTTACAAATACTTAAAGGGAGGGTGCCAGGAGGAGGAGGCCAGTCTTTTTTCAGTGGTGCCCAGTGATAGGACAAGGGGCAATAGGTATAAAATCGAATATAGGAAGTTCCATCTGAACATGGGAGAAACTTCTTTGCTTTGAGGGTGGCAGAGCACTGGAACAGGCTGCCCAGAGAGGTGGTGGAGCCTCCAACTCTGGAGACATCCCAAACCCACCTGGACGCCATCCTGTGCAACCTGCTGTAGGCGAACCTGCTCTGGCAGATGGGTTGGACCAGATGATCTCTAAAGGTCCCTTCCAACCCTTAACATTCTGTGACTCTGTGATTCTGTAATTTAAAATTAAACAAAATGTTTTAAAATTAAACAAAATGTCTGAACACCACCACCCCAATCCTTCATGCTGCTGTTGACATTCAGTGCATTATACACCTAGTTTATTTTATAAATGCTGAATCTCCAGCTATGATATAAAGATCTTATATAAATTTACTGGGGGGGCAAGAAGCATGAGGGGGAGAAGGATGAAGGAAGTTAGATCTGAACAGTCATTGTTTCAGAAATTCATCACTGACTATTTAAAAAAATAATTTAAATAGTTTTCCACATGTGCTATTGTTAAAGCCTCCGCATGTCACACAGGAAGCCGTCTTGCATTGCTGTACCGGGCCCTTGGAAGGAAATTGAGTGGTTCGGCCAGTCACTTTTCTTTTTTCAGTTTCCATCATTGTGTCGAGGTTAAAGTTGGTTTTCCTTAAGCATATTAACTGTAAACAAGCACCCACTAACACTGATAGTCTCAAAAAAAATGTGGCTTGTCTTTTAACAGAAGTTAAAACATCTGTTAGTCTTTAAGATTGGCGTTATAATCCACACTTCAGTCCAGCAGCACTTAGCGTTGAATTTAAAGGACATTTCCTTCATTAGAAAGTTTCCCTTCAAGGAGAAAAAACAGAAATAAAATCTCTCTGGAGACATTTTGCTTTTAATTGATACTCACAACTGCCTTGCATCCCCCTCCCATCCTCACCCCCTCCCCCCAACAAATGCTCCCCCTACCTTATTACATGGCTCCATTTATCTGGACTTTCTCCCTAAGGAGGAACAAAATAATCTTTATTTGTAGAGAGAGGGTTTGCTAGCAGAAATAAATTACAAAATGCATATTCCCAAATATGTAACGATTGGCTTAAATTTTTGGAAGTACAAAAATAAATATTTACTACAGCTTGTTTAGCAATTACTTTTTTTAGTCCATGCTGACCTGTAACAAAAAAAGGAGCTTAACATATTTATCACACCTGTACATTTTACAATTAAAAACAAAAGAATCTGTATTATTGGAGTGCGTCTGTATTTAACAGTTACAAAATGGTGAATAAATGTTACTCTTTTTTTCTTTCAGTAGCATTTTCCTCAGAAAACAGAAACCGCGTTACAAACCTAAGACTAATACAAAGAATTTCTCTCTCACTCCTTCTCCACCATCATAAGTAGAATCCTCTCTGGAAAAACCCTTTCAGGAATATTACATTCTAAAGATCATTGATTGTTAAACTGTATTACATTCTTTTTCTGTCATCTTCCTACAATGAACACTGTGAAGACACAAATTGTTATTGCTAGCATTATTGCACCATCTCATGTTGTTTCCAGTGGCTCATAAATTCTGTATATCATCATATCCTTTTCCTATGACTTTACCTTAGCACTGTAAAGGCCCAGAATATGGGTTACTGTTTTGGGCTTAATTTTCTCCTTTTTTTGGATTATTTTTCCTGAATAATTACTTCTAGTACATGAAATGTATGTCAGATGAAAAACTTCTTAAGAAGTAGCGTGTGATCTTTACAGGTACGGCCCAACCTGTCTTGGGTTGCCCTGGTACAAAGGGGTGCAGCACCTTTTTGCCACACTTGCGTTCAAGAATCTTTTCCTAAGCCATCAGCCTAGTCCCAGCTGTTACAAGGAAAAACCTTGGAATCGTAAGCAAGAATTTGACATTGTTCTGGGTCCACAGAGAGTTCTCAAGAAAAGATCACGAGCCAAAGACAGCATTTTAAGTTAATTCTCACTGTTAACCATTTCAGAGATAAAGAAAAAAACAGCAGGCATGAACATAATGTGAGCATCTGCCTGACGGCTCAGAGCTTTACCTCGCAGCTTGGGAGTTCAGATGGACGGGGCTTGGAGTGCCACCTTCTTTTCCCTCCTGACCCAGGTTAAATATTGACTGGACTGAGCTTAAGGCTGTTTGTTATTTGTGAGCCAAGGTTATTATTAATGCAACAGCTCGCGGGGTCCAAAATGTGCTAAGCACTTTATGGAGATGTAGGGCAAGCCAGGCCTCAATCCCACAAAGCTGATATGTCAGTGTCAATTTTAGACACAGCGACCAAACCTGCCACTCCTCCCTCTCCCTCCGTCCCTCCTGCACCCGTTTCCGTGGGCTGCGTTGCCTCTCTGGTCACTTGGAAAATCAGAAGATGTGTTTAGCTTTAGGAAACTAAAATTTGCCTTGGCGTCTGAGTTTTGAAAACACCCAAACACAGGTATTTTTGCAAAAGGGATGGGGATTAATAGCAGTGGGATCAGTCACCTCCAGGTGCATGGTGAGTAGAAAGCCCCTTCAGCCACATCAAGGACTAAACAGGTATCTCGAATCAGCTCATCCTAGATCTAGCAATGGCTTCTTTGGGTAAAGGCTCCTGCACATTGTAGCAAAGGGGGTGGGGAAACAGTGGCCTCCATCACTTATAAATCCGTCATGAAATTATCTTTTTTCAAAGGAGAAGGAATATTGCAATAATACAAATATTATTTTTAAAAGCAGCCTGATACAGGCTAGTTCCAGCTTGTCTGGGAGACACTAGAAAAATCACAGCATTTTCAGAAAACAGGTTTTTCCTTCTCACATGTTCTGTCTCTTAGTCAATTCAGTGGAAATGACAGTTCAGGGTGAACCGGCAAAAAGTTATTTAGCCTGGATCAAAGGTTAAATTTTCAGCTCCCCTCTCTAATCATAAATAAAGTTTTGAAAACATGTTTTGGAAATGGTATTTTGTGAAATGAATTTGAAGGTGGCCTTTTAGGGTAGTCAGTATTACAAGAGCCAACGTGACACACATTATGTAGGAGAGGGAAAGAAAGAGCTCATGTATAGGGGATTTAAGTAAGCTTATCAAAACTACTCTTGTTGAGTTGCATTTTTCTCCAGCTGAATTCCTGCTGTTTACCAGTTGGGTCCTCCTCAAATTAAATCTACAGTTTTCTCTGCAAGGGAAGGGAAAAAAAAAATCAAAACTAATGAGGTATTCTTTATACTATTGACGTCTTCTTTTTTTCTTCCTGCGTCACTGTTATATTTGAAAGGAGAAAACAAGGAGTGATATTGAATGGGAAAAATGAAAACTGCCCACCCGATGAAAAGGAGGGAAGGAGGAAATCAGGAGGGTGAGTTAGCAATTCCTTAAGCATATGCAATATCTGTAATTTTCAAACTTGACAACTGCACTGAGACACAGAGCGGAAGTGAACTGATTGGGAGAGTGTTTGCTCTTTCACAGACTTGCAAGAAAAGTACATCAGTCATTTTGTCCAGGCTGTGTGTAAGACATGCACATCTCAACACAGGCACAGAATGGCAGCCACAGGAGGGAGGACGGTTCTCACCTGTTTTTCCTCCCCTGCTCGCTCTGCCTTCCCTGCAGGGAGAAAATTGACAGAGCCCTTCCTTTCTCCAAGAGGAGCTGTTAGCTTGAAATCTAGTAAATTAAAACACTTTGCTTATCCTTCTCTAGATGCAGCCACAAACACCTGTGCTGTTTCTATTTTCCAGATTTAAAAATCATATTGTGCTATTTCTTTTTTCACTCGTTTTGTTGATATGTGATGCTTTTCTCTCTCTCCTTCCCCAGCCCCTTCCTTAGCTCCCTCCTCTCAGGATAACAGAGTGACTAGACTGAGCAAACATTTCAACAGCCAGTGTACAGACTGCTTTCAAATGCACAAAAACCCAAACCATGAAGAAAGAAATAAAACCCCATAGGTTTCTTTTTCCCCCTCTTTAATCACAGGTGTTAGAACAATGTAGGTATAATATTTTCCACTGGAGGTGTGAATTTTAAATTGATCATGTCTTTAAGTTCAGACAGTGGTTGAGAAGCTCTAACTCATCAGCTTCTGTGTGCTGGAGCACTGGCAGGTTAGGCAGAACGAAGAGCGCGAGGGTGCTGCACTGAGCACAGGAGTAAGATCACACGTAGCGTTCTTGCGGTTTGGTAGGAAGATATATCTAGAGTTTGTCTGTCACTAGACTGTGCTGAATTTAGTGGGCCTTTTTGTTGCAGTCATCTTACCTCTTGATTTTTCTTGTCTGGCTGCTTCTGATTGTTATCCAGAGAGCTATTCCAATGTCTAAGAAATTAATTGATGCTGTAGTCTTGTTAGGATTTGTTTTCTGCTGCTGCACTTAACTGATTATTGTCTGAAGGCGGTTCATCAGATACAGAATTTTGAATAAAATGAACAACAAAACCAGAACATTTTCTCACAAGTAAATATTTGTAGGGAACAGACAGACATTGAATATGATGTGTAGCATTCCACACAGTTACCAGTCTTTACCAGAGAGTCTTTAATGCAGGCATGTCAAATATCTAAGAGCCTTGTCCTTACTTCAGAGATGCTGCACACTCACATCTCTGGCTTCAGTGGGGGCTGCAGGACACTGATTCTCCGCAAACCTCCAACTTGCAGAAAGATGCCTTACATTCAATCCATCTCTTCTACAAGACCGAAGATATAAATGTATTTTGTCACGACCAAAAAGCTTCCATTATCTCCTGTTTTAGGATAGTTGAATGCTGTTCCTGTTTATCTGTCTCAACAATTAGCTTACACTCTGTAAGAGCCATCATTTATTTTGCCTGAGATGTGTTTCTCTGTGTGCAGTAGAGTACGTTGGTATACATAAGACACAACAACTGAAACATCAACCTGTATTTTTGATGAGGCAGTGCAGAAGGTTTGGATTGGGGTCTAAGTCCAAGAACAAATAGAATTTATAAGCAGTTTGGGTGAAAGAAAACTCTTTTCCTTGCACTTTCAGTTATTTTCTTTCAGGACTCCAAGGATCATGGGAGTTTTGATGGTCTGGATCCATCAAAAATTCTTCCCTTGTATGACAGACTAGAACTAAAAGCAGAACCTCTGTTGCTAGACTGACTAGTCTAGCTTCCCCAAACAACAACATGTATCTTTATAGGCCCTCTCACTTTGTATTTGGTGGATCCTGTAACTGGGTTGCCATGTGTCTTGCCTCGGTATCTTACAGACTTTCCATGAGACTTAATCAGTGCAAAAATGCACCCTAATCTGGGACCTCCCTGGCTTCCTCCTTCAGGAGAACACCAGACCAAAGTTTAGAAAGTGAGGATTTCTTTGTATTAATTCGTTATAAGTTGGGGCCAGCTGCATGTATTCTTCTTGTAGCCATTATGCCTCTCAGCACCTTTGAGAAGGGTAAGACATTCTACATTACAGCATAGAGAGAAAGGACAGTGTAGAAGCTAGTGACAACAGCCAACCCTTCCATCACAGAAAAACTGATTATCAGTCAATTTTTTATTTGTCTGTGTAACACTCAAGACACCAATTAACTACCTGTCTTTCCCCTATTAGTAATATCTACACTGTGCTATGCAGGAAAAGTGTCTTAGTCAAAATTAACAAGGCACAAAGCACTAGTTGGATAGCAATTAGCAGGCAGTGTCATTGCCATATCTTGCTAATAAGATGAAACAATAGAGAAGGAAATGTATTCTGTGTGTCTAATGGATGCTGTAGATCAAATAACATCTCAGAGATTTCTGAAGCAGTGTAAACAGAACGACTCCCTGTTGTGACAAGTCATCTTGGATCTATGGTGGAACTGGAATAATCGCTGGCATGTAACTGATGTGGAGAAGGGAAAAATAAAACATCCTGAATTTTATGTTATCAGATGAATGGCTTCATTTGAGTCTGCAAGAGTGTTTGACCAACTCTGTACTAGGTAGGAGACAGGCACTAATGGGGCTGGGGTTTTTTTGCAGACAGATGTCTACGGTTCCACCCTTTCTCCCTCTTGTTGCCCAACCTCAGCCCAAGATCAACATGATTCAAAATCAGGTTTCACTTATCTGACATCCACATGTGCTCCTTTAGGGTATAGAGGCTTAGATAAATGGTCTGGGTTTTGAGGTCATCTCTGTAACAGGATTAAAAATATTAACTGGCTCATAAATTTGTTTTACCAGGGTAGCATTGCCTGACTGAGCCTGTATCATTTTTATTGCTAGCTACAGTTATGTTTATTGACAGACGAGGATTATAAAATGATGACACAAAGCAGTAGTTATTCTGGGTTCCAGCAGGAACAATAAATTCTCTGCCTCCAGTTCTGGAAAAGTTTCAAGGCTTTTTCTTCATGAATAGTTACTCTATAAAGCCACAGTGTTTTCTTGACAAACATTATTCATTTAGTTCACCTGTGTTGCTCCAATCAGTGGAACAGAGATGCAGAAGAAAGTGGTATGATACTATAAAATTTACAAAGCCCTAAACAGACAGAGGTGAAATTATTTTTTTTCTGTAAATCTTAGTTGCCAACATCAAGTGCAGAGTTTCCTCTGTATAGTGATATTTCTAAACACAAAAAAGCGAACCATGAAAAGGCAAACAAGAATATTTGACAAACATGAGGAGCTTTGATTGGTGAAAAAGGTATAAAGAATATCTACACTTCTAAATACACAACAAAATGAGACAAAATCAAACATGCATCAGAAGTCTGTTGAACTCCAGTTTTTCAAATGTTGGTTATCTACTTTAACGACACTAAGAAGTTGTAGGACATTTGCTGCCCAGTGCAACAAATGATGCAGAGGTGGCCTACTTCACTTTCAGCCTATTTTAGATGTCAAGTTTTACAAGCCTCTATCATTTATCTTCTCTTCCTTTTGCCCTTTTGATATTTATTTACATCTTTCCCATAGTCTGAAGCCTGAAACTGCACTCTCACTGAGGTATCACTGGTCTCAAGAACAGTTAGAGTTATGCAGAAACGCAGAATGGTTGAGGTTGGAAAGGACCTCTGGAGGTCATCTTGTCCAACTCCCCCGCTCAAGCAGGGTTACCTATAGCCACTTAGAGCCTCTTGCCCTTTACAAATGAAAATTGGTATGTCTGAGAATAAGATATAAGTCATAGAATCACACTATTGCCACTATCTGTGTTCGCCTAACTTCTAACCCCTTTTCTGCCTTATACTGATTCCTAATTGTTTTTTACCCATTTCATGTATAGAAAGCACTTCTATAGAAATTTCACGTGCCTTTATCAAATTTCCACCAGTTGATTTTGGAACAACTTTGCAGTATCTGGAACTCTTTTTAAGTTTAAAGGTATCCTCATCATTTCATCATCCAGCTCATTGATCAGCCAAGGATTGAATAGAACCGGGCTCAGAAACACCCCATTTTAAATGTCCTCCCAGTTTGACAACAAACTGTTGAGTTTCTCTTTGATTTTGTTTTCTCAACCAGCTGTGAGCCTTCTGTGCAGTGATTTAATCATATGCCTTAATTTGCTTACGAGAATGCTATGTAGGAGACTCAAGAGCCTTACAAAGTCAAGATATATCACATCTACTGCTTCCCCCTTATCCAGTTATCCTGTCAAAGAAAGAAATTAGATTGGTTTGATACAATTTGTCCGTGACAAATTCGTATTCACTAGGCTGTTATTACCCTCGAGGTGCTTACAAATTGATTGATTGATCCTCCACCATACAGCTTCAGTTCAAGGAAAATCACTTCACCAGCATCTCCTCTGGTGTGCAGTTAATTGGGCTCAGTTCTGTGATTTCAAATCTACTTCTCCTAGTTTGGTATTGTCTTCCCAAAGAGGCCTCCTAACTATCTTGACTGTGTGTTCTCTTCAGTCCCAGAACTAACCAGGTTATATTACCTTTACCTGCAGTACTTGAGAGCACCAGACCTGTGAACACTATCCCTGCTCATGAAAAGGCCATGCACCCTTTAATTGACCTTTTTCTACTATGCTATCGTCAAACACAAAACCTCTACCTGTTGATGAGAATGACTGACAAGTGTTGAGTTGTATACTGCTAGGGTGCATGAGCAACAATTTTTTGTTATTTATGGAGAAAGATAACCAGCTGGAGAGCAGAACTCAGTAGATGGAATTATTGGTAAGCAATATTTGTAATTTATGTAAATGAAACTGCCCAGAACTGGCTCGTCTCCTTTTTTTCCTACAAAGGGAGCAGAGAGTTTCATTTTTCTAAGCCATTTGACCCTGAGGCTTACATTTGGAATTCTATGCTAATAGACACTACATAATTATTATTTTAATTAGAAAAGCTGCAAAAATATTCTACCGAGTCTCTTAATTCAAATGGTGAAACTGCCACATAGGGCTTAGTCCTACAATGGTTTCAGCACAGAGTTATACTGAACATAGTTGGCTTTCTGCTCAAAACAAGCTCAGTGTTTTGACGTGGCATCCTCTCAATGCAGAGCTAGGTTACTGAAAGGCTGTTTGAACCCAAGCTTACCCAGTTGTAACCCAAGAAAATACTCTACTATAAAATACTGCAAATTTGACTTTTACACTTTGACTTATGAGTAAAAGATTTTAATAAAAATGTTAACATTCATAGAGACCTGACTTTATAATTCTTACTTGGGCTAAGGAAGGGTATTCCAAGCTCAGTGTGAGGTGGTCTAGTACCAAAAAATACCAAAATAATAGATTATTTGTTTCAAAGATAATGCAAAACACTGAATAGGTCATTATAGAATAATTTGAAGAAACATTACCACAGAGCAAAATGAATATATTAACAGTATAACATTGCTATTTCTTTTCTTTCTCTGTTTGCAAATGTGTAACAGATAACATTTGCAGAATGATAACATTTTTTTTGTATTCCATCATCTACCAGTGCAAATATATCCATTTGCTTCGTTTTATAAGCAGTTAAATTACTCTGACTCCTTATACCCTTCTGTGAAAAAAGATATCTTCCTTAAGATTTACATGACCCCTCTTCCACTTATCGCTAAGGGCATGTTTGTGTTTTGCAAAGGGATACAGCTTGATGCCTGAGGTAGGTTTCATCCCAGCTCGTATATCCACACATCGCTATACAGAGCCCTGCTCTAACCTGAAGTGGAAGCAATGGAAGTCCTAAAACACAGCACTGCACTGGCACCAGTAAAGCCTCGCCTCTCGGCAACCGGGCTGGGACCTGGGCTGTGACAGGGCTGGGCTACTTCCTGTTCTTCTTTTCCATGCAGACCTACCCGAAGAACAGTCCCATCACTGCTTCTGTGCTCCCACCACAGGTCTTTCAGCAAGAGATGGAAGCTGAGATTATACAAGCCTGCGACAGCCAGAACAGGAAAACAAGGAGATCCTCAAATGTTCCATAAAAATTTAAGAGCTTTATAAAAACAGGGAAATAAGCTCAAAGATGCATTTTAATTTAATTACCTATTAATTTGAATACGAGACTTGGACTGTGTCTTCGTTCTCTGCCATAGTTTTATCACCCTAAGAAACAGCAACAACATGAGCTCTCTTTGTGGCTGTGGAAGTGCAGCTGGCTAAAAACATTGTTCCCAGGGCTGCGTGTGCCCCTCCTGACACTGCCAAGGTTACTTGTGAATAAGAATCACGTTTGCTTCAGCTACATCAGAAAACAATTAATCTTCGTTGTTTACCAACCAGGAGTAATCAAAAGCAGTAGGGAAATAAACTGTATTTTCAGGTAGCTATGAAGATATTACAAAAACAAAGGCATAAATGCAAAAAATGCAAACTAAAAGCTGAGGAAAGCTCCTAGACTGCCTCTTACAGGAAAATGAAGATTTAGGTATTTTACAAACAGATTATTTTTCCACGTTTCAGTGAAGACATATTTGACGGTGTAAACTCCAGATGATCCAGAATACCTTATCTGCTCTGGAAAGAGTTAAGGTTGGAGCAGATATACAAGAGCTGCTTTATTTGTTTAGGTTTGATTTGCAACGGTGATTTTAGCAATACCAATGGGGAAATTTGGCTCCTTTTTACTAGAGTGGAGGAGAAAAGTAGTGTTATGAGGAATGTGCTTTTAAGGTATGGACACACTGCTCACCGCGGTAATTACAGGGATAGATAATTATCTAGGTTTGTACAGAGTGCAGAAATTAAAAGAGTTGAACCGCTGACTCTATATTAAACCGAGGGCTGGAAGCAATAAAGGACTTATAAGTCTACAAATTAAGCACTGCTCTGCCCGAAACAGAAAATAAAACATCCAGGGGAACAAAGCACCCCCCCAGCACAGTGAGGACCCAAAGCCTGGTACTTCAGGTGAGGAACCGAGTTTTCTTCCTGAGAAGACACAAGGAGATGACGTTCCCACCATGCACCTTTTCTGCCATAATTTGTGCTCAAGAATTGGGCTCAGTGGCCTGCCAAGCTTGGGGGTGAGGGAGAGGAGGTGGAGAGCAGTATTTCAAAACAAAGCAAGAGCACTTCTGATTTTTGTGGGACCCAGTACAGCCCCAGAGGTGTACTGGTCTCTCAGAGGAATTAGATTGTCCCCTGATTAGCATTTGGATCTCAGTGGAAAATGAATGAGAGCAGGGCCAAGCTTTCTGGCCAAAAAAAGCCCAGCAAGTTTAGATACTGCTAGCTAGCTTTAGAATGGGTTTTAAAAAAATGGAAAAAAAGATCATAATTTCAGATTTGTATGCCTAAATGCTGCAAAGACAACTGTAGGTTCTGGAGAACTTTCTTGGATTCAGCCTCACATGCTTCACACTGTATTGCCAGACTACAAGCCCCAGCACTACAGCTTCTCCCACGTGTGGCATGTGTTTGCCACAGGGACTCTGTATCACTTTAACTCAGTCATAACTTCCTTTAGCAGAGAACATTCAGCCACAGACTAGCTTTCCAAAAAAAAAAAAAAAAAAAAAAATCACAAATTTGGAAAGGTAAATCCTCTATGAGTTTTAAGCTGTAAGCTCACCGTAGCAGAATATCACTTGGAAAAAAGCCCCAAACATGCTGACAGTCACATAAAAAATGATTCAGTTTGTAGTAAATACCAGCAGGACAACAGACTGCCTTTCTTAGATTCAAATCCTAGGCTAGTGTTATGCCCATTGTTAAAACTTCTTTCTATGTGTAAGTATTTTCTACAGAGTTTATCCTGAAGTATCTAAGCCTTGTGCTGGTGCTCCCCTGCTACCCTGTGATTAACTGAGAAGCCAGCTGAAAGCCTGGTTTTAGGCTTCTCCTTTTTCATGTGGTGTTGCTTTAGTGTAGCTATTGGATGAAATGCTGTGTGTGACAGAGAGACTTGTTTCAGTACATAAACAGAAATACCCTCATGAAAGTATTTAAAACCTCAGGCTTGTTATTAAAATGCTCACCAATGATTTCGGTCTCCGTGGACGCTGCTACCATGGGCACCACAATGGTGCAGAGCTCCCTGGCCGTGATGTGGGATTTGAAATGGGGGACAAAGCTACAAAAGTGGGAGAAAACGCTGGTAGTTGGAGCAGTTATTTCAGATGAGTTAGAGAAGGGGTAGGTGAAGAGAAGGGCAGCAGACAGCTGTGCAGCAGCAGCCCTTCTCAAAATGGTAGACTGCACAGGGATGCCGTGGTCCTCTGCTGAGGCACCCTAGGCTGAGACATGGGGATAATATGTTATCATATGCTAATAGATATCCAATATGCTAATCATAACCTAGTAAATCTGTCCAGCAGACTCAAGCAGGGGCCAGTACCTCCCTGTGTGCATGGGAGCTAGCACAGTGAAAACCTCAGAACAGGGGGAAAAGTGAGAGAAGCTTTAGAAATAATTAGGTCTATAGATGAAACCAGAGGAAGGTCCTGTTCTGCTGCCACAGTGTAACTCTGCCAGGAAGCTTTGTGCTGTTTATTTTACGTACTGCATGGCAAAATTTCTTCTAGGTGACCACTTAAGGAGCTGAAAAAAAAATTTTTTAGGAAATGTGGTCTTCAAGTAAAGTGAAGCATAACTACTCAACAGGCTGGGAATGCTTTGGGACAGTCTGTTAGGACAGATGGCTGCTTAACAAGAATGGTCTCTTGACCAAGTTTCTCTGTCTGCATTCCAGGTGCCTGCACGTAAGGAAGCAGATCACATGCGCTGTTTCAAATGCATATCGATTTGCCAGTGAGGAGAGAGAGAAAACTCTGACTTTGATAAAGAATTTGATTTGATGATCATTTACAGACCACACCACACGAAGTCTTGACACTGTTTCTTCACCCTAATTACTTTGTGAGCCATCTGGTGCACCTGCTGTTGCACTGAGGTAGGAATAACAGTTTTACACCCTCCCTCCCTTTTCTTTTCCTTTTTCTCACACTGAGATGGAGCTTTTAAGTGAACATCCACCTGACATGGCCAGACAGTGCAGATGTAGACGCAGGTGCAAACTCGGTCAACCATGCCTCCAGATGGCTCTTACTTATTAAGACAGCCAAAGTAATAACCCCAGACAAAGGGCCTCCAAGAAAAACCTGACTATCCTGCAGGAAAACACCAGGTTCAGAGGTAGAGTTTATGAGGATCCCAAAGAGCTAATCAGCTTTGAATCTCTGGTGGAAATAGGACTGGTCAAGCCCCCTTGAAATTTGGATGAAATGACAGATTGATAATTGAGCAATCGGCAAAATGGTTAAAATGCAATAGTCTCTCCAAAAGGCTGATTACATAAGCATAAGTGCCAGTAGCTAGATGCCAAGATGAAAGCCGTGGCTTCCTTTTCTCCTGCTGAGTAATATGCTCTGCAACTGAGAAAGCCAAGAGACAAAAGCAGTAGGATATTTTATGGTCTGGTTTCTTTTAAACATCAGAGGAATCACACTTCCAATGGCTGAACTCCAAACAAACAAACAAGCGAGCAAAATGAAACAATACTGCCCTCCCTCAACCTCTTCCTTTAATATCTTTAATTACTGGCCCACAAAGTGTGAAAGTTCAAAGGAACGAGTTTCAGGCTTGGGAAGCTGCCTCACTAAATAAGTTCATTTGGGCAGAAGAAGCTCACAGGAGTCCAGAGGCCACCTCTGCTTCCACAGTTGAATGAGTTTCTCCTTATTAACCTGGATGCTCTTTAGGGGCAAGTCATTAGAAAGAAAAACATCTTTTTCAGCCAACTATTCCAATATACCTTCTTCGGGACTATTGTGGATCATTTTGGACTTTTCTGGCCTCGAAGGACAGCATAAAAAAGTGCCCTCCTCTCCAGTGATCATCCCCAGCAGCCATGCTGCCTAAATGAGTGCTCCGCTGAGCAAAGTTAATTGCTGCTTTCCACCTGTACTTTCTTGAGAGAGGATTTGTGGCAGAGTGCCCAGCAGACGCTGTGCTACTCGGCACAGCGGGTCCAAAAAACCAGCATGCAAAAGTGATGGGAGGTGCAAATCCACAGGCAGGGCTCCCTTGGCCTGCCATGCTGGTAGAGACACACAAATGCCTTTGGGCTTGGCCAAGGAGCAGAGTAAGCCCTGTCCCAGGCACTCTGCAGGGTGAGAAGGTTGTACAGGGTGAGGGAACTTGTCAGCAGCAAATCTTAGTGAAAGGTGGGCTTGCAGTACAAGCAAGTCATACAAAGCTCCCCAGGTTTAGTCCACAATGACTATGAAAATGGCCCAGGTGTATGTCTCCTCTGACAGGTCTTCACTGAATTTCCCTGTCTAGAGGGCTCCTTGAAGCCTGAGGTCTCAGGGCCATCAGCCCAAAGACTCCCGTCACCATGAATGCAATGAGATCCCAAAGCTGTCTCGTAACTCCTGACATACCGCAGAGAATCAAAACAATTCCAGATCCCTCATGTGTCTGACAAACACCTTTTTCAGTGGCTTAGTCCCATTCTCCTAGAGCAGAAAAAGGCACAGTTTGAACTACAGCTTCCACTGGAACTACGAATTTGGTATTGGGATATAAACGTTATTAGAGGCACAGGTGAAATACATTGAAGGGCAGCAAAATGGGTGGAGTTTGAGATGGAGATTTCCCCACATCTCTGGCCCTCCTTCAGGATGCTTCCCCACAGTAGCTCCACAGATGAAGATGCGCAGGAGCATAGTGGTAGGCCTGGCCCTGCCTTGTCCCCTGTCCTTCCAGTGCTTGGGAACCCACCAGCAACCCCGGGCAGTGGAGGGGAAGAAGTGAAGTTTGAGGCTGCCTCTGCATCCCTTCCCTTTCTTTTCCCTCCTGTCCTCGCTGTGAGTGTGGTCAAGCCCATGAACAAAGCAATTGCAAGCAAAGAGAAAGGCAAAAGCAGACCAGGGGAGCTGTGCCTTGACCCTTTGTATGAAGGTGTCTATCACTGCTGTAAACACCAACTTTGCTGACACAGTTGAGAAACCTTAAAAATTATTATTATGTCCAGAACTCAGAACTAAGGGTTTTATCCTTGGACCAGTGCCTTCTGCATGAACCCAGAATAGTGAGACATCTCCCTACCACAAGACCTTTAAATGCTGTGTATTAGGCAGCAGATGGAGATGGAGGGAGGAAGACCTTCCCCTCCAGCCTGATTCTTAGCACAGCAAAATGTAACTGTTGCCAAGTTTTTGTAGCTATGTTGAAAAAGTAGAGTTTTACTGAGGTTTTGAAATAGGATAATGCAAACAAGAAAAAAACCCCTATTTTGGATTATCATGCTTTTTCAAAAATTCTTTTTAACATGACACAAGGGGACAGCAAAGCCACTTCTTAAGACCTGTACTCTGCATTGTGCTGTGAGGACAAACCTTTCCCCGGGAAGCCTGTTTTATTTATTGCCCATTCAGTTTGCTAGCCATATGAAAGCTAAACCTTTGCTAGTCTTCCTGGAAACTAAGCCAGCCAAACCACTGAAAAGATATATTTAGGATGGAGGAGCTATAAGGGACAGCTGGAGCATATCTCTTGTACTTCTTTACTGTAGCACTATGTAGCCTTGTCACTGGGCCCAAAGTGAAATAGCTGGTACTCATTTTAATGAATGACAGCCAAGCAAATTCGAGTGATGAAGTTGTGATCAGCTCTTCCAAAGTATAACAAGAATTTGGCTAAACTTTTATTTGATTTGGCCTATAAATATATTGTCCTAGTAACAACCTCACCCAAAGGCAGCCTTAATACTGAAACAATTTGTTTTTCTGAAATCAGGCCTTTCAGTGAGTGCGTTGATTTGGATGTAAAACCCAAGGACAATGCCTGTGGTTTTTTGCTGCTAGAGATTCACTGGGTGATTTCTGAATTCACCAGCTACCAAGGGGTAGTTATCACCAATACTGAGGTTTGCATGATGAGACTACGCTATGTAAGATGGATTTGTTTTACAATGTTGTTTCTTTTCTGGGCTCACTGTGATCTACAGTACATATATATTGGTTGACGCCCTGCACTCTGAGAGGCCCACATTGGCAGCAACACAGAATTTACATCACTGATTAGTGACATAAATCAAGCATTTCAGCTCCTGAATGATGTTAATCTGGGACCCCTAACCAGGAAAGGGAAAATCAGGATCCTCCTTTCAGGACAACAGGATGATTCCTGCAGCAACTGCTCTTACCAAGATGTTTCCAACTCCAAATTTCTTCTTCCCTTTTTAACAGCTGGAAATGGAAATTTTTTCCATTTGGAAAAGCAAAGTGACAGGGCAAAGTGAGAACCTTTGTGATACGCCGCAGTATGCAAGAAGCAGAAGGAAGAGCTTACAGCCTGCATAAAGCAAACCAACTCCGTAAGAGGGCAGTGTAAGAAATGAGCATGGAAAATTATTCAGAAATTATTTTCAGTAGCATTGAAGTTACAGTTCCCCTAGAGGCAAGGTTCCTAGTGGTTTCAGGTAGCTGGGAGGACAGGCTCCCAGCTGAGCAGATTTCAGCGACCGCACTGAGGTCCGAAGGATTACAGCATACAGGAATTTGTCCTTTGGCTCTCCACTTACACTCAATTTTCTGTCTAAACTCATGATTTAATTTGGGTGAATCCTGATTTATACCACTATGAATAAGAGGGAGCTGAGGCCATCAGTGGTATAAATAAAGTCTTAGCTCAGTGGCAGTCTTGCCTGTGTGAGAACTGCAGGATCAGGCTGTATAGTCCTGGTAGCTCTTTGGCATTCGACGAGCAAGTTGCCTTTATTTATAACATGGTACAGCAGGACGTGTCGTTGTGATTGACTTACAACAACTGCAAGGTCAGAAGTTTGATACACTGAAGGAAAAGTGTCCTGGCAATGTATAATATGTGGAGATTGTGTTGAATCAGGGATACATAAAAGGTTAAATAGGGTAAGTCTAGAAGCTTTGGGCTTTTTTATATCTCAGGCTAGCTTTTTAGAAACATCCTTGGAGGATACTAAAGAGCGCCTTCTATAGCAGAATGCTGAATTCACCCTTTTTGCCACCTTCTGTGACCTTTTCACCACCTCCTTATTTGTGCTTTGTAAAACAAGAACCACTAAAACAACCCTGTCATCAAATCCACGGCATCTATTCCTTCTTTGATTCTTGAGAGGCGATAACAAGCTCAGCTAGGAACACATTTTAATAATTATATAGCTATAATTATCATTTTGGCTTTGCTAGGATTTTTGAAAGATAAACTGTGCAATCTATTTATAAGCTTGATAAGCAAGAGGACCTAGTGCCCTTTCCTTCTAGTAAATCCATGGTAAGTCTCATATGTAGAGTGAAATCATCTAAAAGAGCATCAAATAAAACAACGAGGCTTCCAATTAAGCATAATCTTGCAGTGGGTGGGTGCAATAAATACCTCAGCAGTGAAGGGAAAGGAAGCATTGTATTTTATGCAGAAACGCAGAAGTTTCAGTAAATACTTAGGACATGGCAATCTTCCATGAGTAGTCCCATCCACACTAGCGCTTATCCCAGAACAAATGGTGAGGGCAAAAAGCTATTCCAGGAACACCTTTGGTGTATACCAAGAGGATATGTTTTGAAGGAGAGCTCCATTTTACACAGCTGGTTAGTTGCATGATATGTATCTGCTCATTTGCAAAATTGGATTTTGTAAGCAAAAACAAATGGAGAAAAATAGCAGGAAAGACAATGAAAAATGGAAACACAATTTCAAGGATGTCAGAGCAGGGGCTCTGGGTAAAGTATGAAAGCAGTCCCAAAGACAAGGCTTATGGGGTCCTGATAACTGTTTCCTAGCAACAGGAATACTATTAAGGGGGATGCTGAAGTCCAGTTTAATACGTTTATCCAATGCTCTGAAGGACAAGTAAGTAACATCAAATTCCTCTCTTTATACAGGGCTACTCAGTCGGGTTCTGTAACAGTTTATACAAGAGGAGTTTCTACAGAAATCAGTCCTGCATATGTACCTATATATGTCAGTCCTTTTCAAGCAGAACAGGGAAGCAATGTTATTTATTGTGTTATTTATTGGGATACCTGCTTTGGGTTATTTAATAAGATACAAGGCTGCAAATGAGTTAAATACAATTATGTGAAAGTAAACTACAATATCTTCTGCTTTCATCTCCGGGATAGTTAGACTGCTAAGCTCACAAAAAAAAATAATAAATCTATTACGGTGTTTGCAACTGACTGTCATAAAAGCTAGTTCATGGCATAAATTTACTATAGTTGAATGCAATTATTTTTAGCTTAGTTGTGAAATTGTTTTAAGTAAACAACTGCTGTGTTATTCCATTTTTTCATACTTCTAGTAATGCTAACCTAGAATAAAAGTTTAGTTGTCTGTTAGAAGGTTTTTCATGCTAAAGGAAGATCCATATATAGGTGCAAAAACTATAGACTGAACACTATAAACTATGTTGTGTTAGACATTTATTCTAGAGCTCTGAGCAAACTTCCCACAGAATAACCACCCAAAGGAGGGGATAACACCACGTAAACTTTTGGGAAGGAATTTGATTACTTGCTTAAAAATATCACGTAATTCAGTAAAACTCCTTAGAGTCAAAGCTCAATGGCAATGTTTATGCATACATTGAAGTGACTAAGACCAAAGCAAAATTGAAGCAGAATATTGGAAAGCATGGAGAAAATGATTCAAGAATCAAGCACTGAAAAAGGTTAGCTGCTGCATGTTATCATGCTTATGTCAGTGCTATCTTACTCTAGTAAGCTTCAAATGTAGATAATTAATGACCACCATAGCCCCAGTAGCCTCCCAAACCAACTCTCAGAGGTCTGCCATCTGATTTCCATAGCAGATGACCTTTGAAATGGATTCTTTGCGTTTTGGGGGGAAGGGACAAAAATATAATAGGATTTGGTAACTTTATTATTTTGCTGCTCAAGCTGAGAGGTTCTGATATTTATGTTTTTTTCCAGCAGTGTTTCAGGTGTCTGATTCACCTGTTCAGCATTTGGCAGATCCCTAGACCCCAACAACAAATTCTAAGCTCCAGTCTTTCCACAGCCCAAAATAAACACAATGCAAATAGGCTCAAGACCCAAGGCCATCCTCCAGGAAATTTACAAAGTAACCCTAGGTAGGGAACTGGTTTGCCATCTCTCATTTCCCATTTGGAGCGTGATATTTAGTTAACCAACGGATGTAGAAGGCTAGACAGCAGCACTGTTAGGCTGGAACTGGCAAATTTTCAGGGCTCTCTCATTAATGTGAGACAACACGCATTGTTGCTGAATTCCCTCTATTTCCCAGAATGTGAATTATTGTCTGAGTCCACCCCCTTTTTAAGGCAGGGGTCTTCAGAGGGGCTGGATGGTGAATGCATCCCCATCCCATCCTGTTTGACAGGACACCCCTGGAGCAGCCGGCAGGAATGCCTTCAGGCAGGCTCTCCGGGTGGGCCTGCTGGGGTAATAAGCTGCCTAATGGCATACTAAGCAGCCGAGCAACTGGGAGTGCTTGAGCCATCAATTCAGGTGACTCATATTGAAAGTACCTGCGTTTTCACAAGCCATGCGTTTCAAAAGTCATGTCACTTTTGGGGTTTTCTGTCAGGAATGGAATGAGACAAATCTGGCAGCCATAGCAGAAACATCATTTCCCACCTAATTTGGCAAGCTGAAAATCCTGCAACCGTCTTTGCTTCCAAAAATGTCTCCGTGCTGTCTCTGTGTGCCTCTCTGTGGAATTCTGACTGGAAGCAAGTTCACATCGCTTCAAGGATGGGACAGGCAGCAATGTGTCCTTGTGGCCAAGAAGGCCAGTGGCATCCTGGGGTGTATCAAGAGGAGTGTGGCCAGCAGGTCGAGGCACATCATCCTCCCCCTCTACTCTGCCTGGTGAGACCACAACTGGAGTACTGTGTCCAGTTCTGGGCTCCCCAGTTTAAGAGGGACAGACAGGGAACTGCTGGAGAGGGTACAGCGAAGGGCCACAAAGATGATTAGGGGGCTGGAGCATCTTTGTTATGAGGAAAGGCTGAGGGAGTTGGGTCTTTTTAGTCTAGAAAAGAGAAGACTGAGGGGGGATCTCATCAATGCTTATAAATACTTAAAGGGAGGGTGCCAGGAGGAGGGGGCCAGTCTTTTTTCAGTAGTACCCAGTGACAGGACAAGAGGTAACCGATACAAACTCGAATATAGGAAGTTCCATCTGAACATGAGGAGAAACTTCTTTGCTTTGAGGGTGGCAGAGTACTGGAACAGGCTGCCCGGAGAGGTGGTGGAGTCTCTGATTCTGGAGACATCCCAAACCCACCTGGATGCCATCCTGTGTAACCTGCTGTAGGTGGACCTGCTCTGGCAGGAGGGTTGGACCAGATGATCTTCAGAGGTCCCTTCCAACCCCTAACATTCTGTGATTCTGTGATTCTGTGACCTCTACATAAAGCAAGGCAGCAGACGGCTGCTTTCAGACTACATCAGTTCTAGACATGAAAGTGTAGTTTCATGAAATATTGTTTTATCTTTTATCCTTCTTGAAGAAGTTCCAGTTTTTTGCCTCAAATAAACAGATTATTTCTTTTAAAGGAAAGATGAGGTTCACTTAAGATACATACACTGAAAGAAACACTCAAGCAGTGAAATCACTTTGCTACTTTGAACTCATCTGCAAAATACCTTTGTGTACTACCTTCCCACAGTAAACACAACCTCTACCCAAACACATCTCTATGTAGAGCTTTCAGCACTTTAAGTTTTTAGTGAGATTCTTGGGACACTTACATACAGGCTCTACCATCACCCGCAATTAACAGAAAGCAAATATCTTTCTGTAGTGAAATAGATTTCATACTTGTTAGAGAGTCTGCAGCTCCTATTGCTGTTACTCACCACTTTCAGAGTCAAAAATGAGGGCCTGTGCTACCATTTTATCTTTACACCTGAGCACTTGCTCTCAAAATTTTTGTGTTAACGTAAAATAAACCAAAGGAAGGAAACAGCTGCTGGACCCCTGAAGAAATAAACTGCACAAAGGGCGCACAGAGCTTCACGCTTTTGCTGTTCTAGTTAGGGACTGGAGGAGGTTGTTCTAATCTGTTCCTCCTTGTGGCCTGATGTTTGAAAAATGACAATGCTTTCTACCACCATTAGCTGGCTGCGCTCCTTTTTTGTGGTCGTAGAGGGAAACGATACTTGGGGGATCTAAAGGTGTCAGCCTTAAGTCCCTGCTGAGTTGGATTCCTCACAAGAGTGCAGCAAGGAAATACCAAATGAAGGGTTTTCTGTGTTTGACATTTTTACAGCTTGTTACAGAATAGTTTATAAAACATCAAATGATAAATAATCTTTCATTTCCCCTGTCAGCTGACTAATCCTTGTCTACCTCCCTAAAATGCAAACTACAAAATCTTGGCAGATCTAGCTTGCCTTCTACACATTATTGTAGAAGATCCTAGATATAGAAGATCATATGTTTTATATCAACATATGATTTAGCTGTCTAAATTTGACCACGTTAAGTCTTGCCTGCTTGGATCTGAGACTGAATGCCAGAATTACTTAATTGTGGTGCTATTCGCTCTTAAAGATCTTAAGAGACTTAACAATTACGCATAAATTTTGGCACTGTGTCTTAATGCTCCTGCTGGTTTAGAAGCAAACACCGAAGAAGGCTTCAAATGGATTAGAGACCATGGAGCCCGTTCTTTAGTGTGTGGCTGTTATTAAAAGGTTATTTAGGGGCTCTCTTATGGGGGTATCTCTGGATTAAGGATTTATGGAGATAGACGAAGGATTTCTTGGTGGGTACTTAGTAGTTACATATGTACCATATGTTGCTGTTTTGAAGTGTTTAATGGTATTATTTTTTGGCTTTTCCTTAACATTACTTGCAGTTAGGTCAGAGGTCCACACTCCTAAACTCTGATGTGAAGGCGCTGCTAATACAACAGTGTTTGAATCCAGCCCTTTTCAGTAAGCCTCTATGAAGTAATAATCAATTACTGGGTGAACGTAACCCATAAATAGACGTGGATTGCAGGAGACAGACCTGATAATATCAAAAGAAGCAAATCATAGAATACCGTTTGTCAGAAAGCCCCTGGAAAGATACTAGGGATTTCATGAAATTCATGGTGAAATTCCGTTTACTCGAATCAGCATGGAATCACAGGAAAGAAGTCAGAAGAGAAAAACCTCACCACTCCTCAGGCTGGAATGAAATCAATATTCAACTTAAGTATAAGCATTCCTACCACAACACCTATCAAAAATCAGTTGGTTAATGATGGTCAGATGGGAACACTTGATATTTTCCTTTCCACCTACAATGAAACAAATAAACATGTGCATAACCACAAATGCAGACACATATTTCATGTGCTCTTGACTACATACCTCTTTGATTGCTAGTTTTCATTTATCAATCATATTCTGAGCTTGTAAATACTTTACAACTATGACCCTCCAGCGTTTAAAACTTTTCTAACAGTAAGAACTTGATTTCCCCATGTTAAGTTACATATGTGTTACTTAATGTGGTGACAGAGTCTTGCATGCGGGAGTGGTTTTGAACAATAGAAAATGCTCTTTCTGTTGAAAAATGTCTTGTTTAGAATAGGCAGAAGCTTGATTTTCACCTGCTTGCCTCTTCAGTCTGGGTAGAGCAGGTGTGAAACACTCTGTAATTGCGCAAGTGGTTACATCTGCTCTCAGAGTCCCAAATGAAATTGTTAAAAAGAATTAAAGAACGACTTAACCAATGAGGATTGGAAATAGGGCAGAGTATTCTGCTTCCATGGAGGCTTGATTTTTTTGATGCTTCTGCTTAGATCAGCTAATGCTCTTCTGTTATTGGTCGTGATCCCTGTCCATGAGTCCTTTTCAGACACAAACATTTCTTTATTTTATTTTGGAAGCTCTACTGATTTTTTGATAAGCAAATATGATTACAGATGCTGTTACTGGCAAATCATGGCAGATCTTCCTATGGAGTTCTTTCAGAGAGTATTACTCTGTTGCCAGTATTAGACTGCAGCAGCTCTGCTGCTGCTGTGACAAATTTTAAATTAAATTTTTAAAAGTGCAGGAAGATAATGATTTCCAATAAATACTGTGAAATTCACTTCCTATGGTAGTAAAAGACATACGAGTTACTACACACTAAAATTTATACATTTGCTGCAATTCACCTTTAAGGAACGCAAGAGAAAAGTTAGTGATTTTGAATAGATGATGTGCTTTATTTTATCGTTTGGAAGGATGCCCGTTATTCGGGATCACAGAACTCATGAATTGATGATCCAAAGGGAGGCTCTTTTACTATTGCATCTCTTATGTTGCCTCTATAAATATCTTTTTTTTATTATTATTATGCAGTTTTTAGATTTGTTTTATGGTAGTGGTTATTAATGTTGTACCTCTGACTGTTAAGAGAATTCATAGCTCTGTTAGAAGTCTGACATGTCTGAGAGATTTGCTTGTGTATGTAGTTTTCTTGCAGTAAACCAATCTGGTGGACAGGGAGGGGAATATTCTGCCTTTGATAGCAGGTATATTTCTGATTACAGCTAGTGGGAATATGTGGCTTCAAACAAAGCCAGCAGCCCCAAAAGTTTAAATTACTGCAAGTCTGGAGTGTGTAAGCTTTTTGTATATGATTGCATAGCCTAGACAAAGAACAAGGAAATAGCTACTGTTATTTATTCCTGCTGGAGAGCGAGGATTGGACATTAAAATCTCATGGTCCTGATTAACTTCTCTGCGATTTTAGAGGATTGTCCAGCCATAGGACAAACAGTGTCTTCAGCACACCCGAAACTGCAGCTAAAGGAGATCAATGTTACTAGCAGCATCAATCTTCCGTTGTTTTTAAAAACCTCCATAGTTTCTCTCCTGAAAATGTTATTGTGACTGTATTGAGGCTCCCCTCCCCCCGCCTTCGGGGTATTCCAGAGTCGGGAAGGTACTAAAATGTTATTTTGTATTTTACTTGCATCTTTGGGGTACAGTGAAATGATAAAGCACATTGATGAAAAAGAGTCAGCAAAACTATGGCAACGAAGACTTTAATTTCTCTAGCAAGATGGGCTGACTTGGAGTCCGCAACCTACTGCAAATCATCTCTAACACACCAAATGATTTGCAGACATTTAGTGAGTAATTGGATAGCTGCCGGTGGAGCAGCTCGACAGTGAGGTCGCTCAGGAGCTGCCTTATCCACGAAGGCTACAGTGGNAAAAAAAAAAAAAAAAAAAAAAGTATACCCTTGTTGTTTTTTTTTAATAAGAATAATCACCCAGGAGGTTAGATAGCTCCTCCCGTCCAGGCGTGACTTTCAGAACTCAGACTGAGTTTCTGAGTTTGCTTAAGGTTATTTCCTCTCCAAGAAATACTTGCTGGAGAAAAGGCAGAGGGAGAAAACGTATGCACTGCTTCTTACAGCGTGTTTATTCATTCTAGGGGTGATGAGGATACCTGGGGGAGCTTTGCACCTGGCAGCTACGTTTGTAACACACCTTTCGAAGAGAAAGACAGACCGTCTTTAAAAGCCCCAGCATCACATTTAAGATCCTCTCCGCAGTGGGTTTGTTTTGCTTGCCTTCCAGCCCTTGCTCCTCCACGTCTCCCTTGACAGAAAGTTCCCCAGACAAGCAGGCATGTGAAGGCTGATTCTTGTGGAAAAAGCTGACAGTATGGTGTGGACTCTGGCTCCGTGGGAGCTTTGCTATTGACTTTAGCTGGCCCAGGATTTCACACGTTGCTTGTGTCACGTTTGGCAAGGTTTACTGGCGTGAAACTGATCCTCAGGGAAGAAATCAGATGGCTTTTCTACACAAATGCTCAAATGCCCAATGTGTACAAAGAAAACTGGGACAATCGTAAAAAAGACTAATCTTCCAGGTGTGCTTAGCAGGCCTGAGGGTGCTCCCGCCGAGGCTACGGGAGCTGACTTGGGGAACAAGCATGGTGCCCCAACACAAGCACTTCACCTCCGTCCCTTGTCAGGTTTCCTTTACAGCCATCGCAGGGCAGCTATTTCTTCACTCTGCGTCTCCAAATGAAAGAAGCTGGAGTGGCCCAGGAGAGATTTAAGCTGGTCACTGCAAATTGATTCACGCAAGTGTCTCTGGTGTGAGGATGTGCTACTTCTTAAGCAGCAAGAGAAGGGGAAATGAAATGAAGAGGTTGTATGGCTGCTCTCAGGAGAACGGCAAGCTAACAAGAGCAGATTGGTGTTAATTTAGCTGAGAAAAGAAGCCTCTCCTCTCTTAGTGCTTGAGGATTTGAGATACCAGCAACAGGTTGGTGAGGTAGGCAGGGGGAAGGAGTGGGAGGGAAATCGCTCTCTCTTAAGCGATTGCAGAAGTGTGGAAGTAGGTTATGGCAGGTTAGGGAACAGGAAGAAAAATACATAAACAAAAGGGAAACACGAAAAAAGGGGAGAGCACAAATCTGTGACAACAGCCGGCCCTTTGCTGCTTCAAAAGCATCTCTGTTGGGAGAGCAAGCAGGAAATTGCTGTTCTGCTCCACAAAACTGAAGAAAAAAACAGGACTACTCCCGCTCTGTAGCAGGACAGATCCCATATCCTGTCTTTCAGCAGGCTAATGTTAAGTGGAAGCACAGTATGGCTTTGGAGCAGTGTTTATTCTTATCAGGTAAGACTGGAGGATGGCAGGAGCAAACTACAGTTGTCTTCACGTCAGCCCAGAAAAACATGTGCCGTAGCCATAATCCCATGTACAATTTGAGCAGTTAGCACTGCCAATGAAAAAAACAGTTCCCTGTCACGTGCTCCCTAGTTCCCCTATCTAGTTCAGTGCAAAACCCCTAAATAGAGATGCCAATTTAGGCTTGAAAGTGTAACAAGTGTAAATGAGCGACTGAAGGAAAGGACAGAAGGTTAAACTGTTCTTTCAAAGCCTTAAGTGTGTGTGAAACTATGGCTCAAGAAAGACCATTTGAAAAGATAAGAGAATATACACCTAACAGGTACTTCTTTCTGGATAACCAGAAATTTCTGATTAAAAGCTGCATTTAAGAGATGTTAAAACATAACCTTGAAGAGGAGTGCTGCTTCATATCTGATAACGTGACATAGCGTGTGGATTTTTTAACACAATATATCTTGTATATGATGATAATAATAATAAAAGCATAGGTGATTTTGAGTCCTTCTGCATCCTAGGGTTATTGTTATTCTGGTTTGTACTGTCAAGATAAGGCAGAAACAAATGGTTACCCAAGTGCTGAATATCCTTGAGAAAGCTAAAGAACAATTTTCTGAAGATGGGGAGAAGGACAGTTTGGCATGAGGTAAGAGAGACACCTGCTTCAGTACTTTTTGTTGATCCAAAGCTTCTGTTGATTCAAGGGATAAAAGAAGTCCCCTGATGGGATGTGCCAAGAGACACTTTTAATCTCTTTTTGCTGGTGAGCGAGAGATTCTACTGCCAACGCTTGCAGTATGAACTTCATCCAGTGTTTATTGTGTGAAGAGACAAGATGAAGGGGTAGTCTTCCCTGCACCCCTCAGGCTTAAATAGAGACTAGGACCTAAGATGCACACCCTTTAATCTTTTAGAAAGAGGATAGAGAAGAGATACAGGCCCAAATCCATAGTTTCAAATTAATGCCTACATCTTTGAATCTCAGGAGACCCTTATTTTTATTTTTAATGTGTCCAGTCTCCTGAAGAATGCAAATTTAACTCAGTGTGGTGAAAAAGCGGCTTTCAAAACGTCAGCTGGTGAAACACTGAGTGAAGCAGAGGCCTGGGGCAGCTTCATCCTAAATTCAGGGCAGAATGAGGTCCAAACATACCATCTGGAAATTTTCATATCACCTGCCTGGTTACATAAGGGAGATTAATGGCTTCTTATGGCTCTCTTCTGTGGAGGACAGTAGTTGCATTTCCTTCAGTTTCCAAAGAGGTTAACTTACATGCTGATCTGAACAGTTAACTGAAGTGCTGTCTGGTAGGAAGCAAAATTCATGCCGAAACTAGGTATCTGTTATGCATTCTAATTTACTCTCCCTGATTACAGCAGGAACCAAACAACTATTTAAAAAAAAAAAAAAAGAAAAAAGCACACAGCAGTGAGCAAAGAATCTCTTTGAAAGAGCATCCAACCCAAAAGCTCTCTGGGCTTTTCCTCTGAAGCCGTTCTACCTGTCCTTCTATACCTGAAGGTTTCTTCTTTAGTCTGTTGTTTCCCCCCTGTGTCCTCCTCAGTGTCTCTGTCCTTGCAGTAGTCCTTTCAGTGCCTCTGTGTCCTCCTGTAGATACAGAAAATTTCCAGCAGAACAAGAAAAGGTGAGGCAGCTCTGCTCCTGGGTGCCTGTGCTCCATCTTTGGGATGTGGAGATAAAGCTTCTATGGTATTAATTCCCCCATATGCAAGAGAAATCAGAGCCACTCACTTATTTTCTTGCAACTATACTGAAGTGGGGAACTGTGATCAGACATTCCCACAGCTCCTGGTTTCAAAGAGGTTTAACCAAGTGTATAATTACACAGCTATTTTACCTTTACCACTTGGGGCTCAAAATGCCAACAGTTCCAGAGTGCAACCACTGGCAAAGCCTATTGCATTTCATTTTGTCAAACCTCTTTTCTGTGGGATGCACTTAACCCTTTTGCATCTGGGAGACTGCCCCAAACGCTTTAGCCTAGGCAGAAGGAAACAAAGCAGAACAAAACAAAAAGCAGTAACAAGAAAAAGCTGAAATACTTCAAGACATTGCAGTCAATACATACTGGAGTAGCTTTGCCATTAGTAGTGTGCTCTTGGTTAGTCAACTTTGTCACTTCTTGTGAAAGCAGCCTACCAAGGGATTTGGGCATATCGTTTCCTCCTTGAATTTTTTTTCCTATAAAGCATTTGGCTCATCCATTGTTGTATCAGACTCCAATGTAGACTTCTCCATGTTGTCACCTTAGAAGTGTGCCCTCAAAGTTGATGAAAATTAAGCTCACTAAAGTTTCTGTTGTCTCAGTATGCTCCATATACTCCTGTTTGCAAGGTACTATTGAACCAGAGCTTTTGCAGTAATTTGGATTTGAAAGTCCTGTTTTCTGAACTAATTTTCTACATTGTTCCTACATTACACCCAGTAGAATTTTCTTTCATCTTTGATAAAGGCTTTGCAGCCCCAAAATGTCCAGGAGTTTTACAATCATCTTATAACTTAGAACTTAATCTCCCCTGTTCCTCATTTAACTGCTCTCTTGAAGTATCACGTCTCAGCTTATATCCTTCCAACTTTGGATGAATGAACAACACTGAACATCAGAGAGAGGCAAACACTCTAATGCTTTTATGAATATTCATCTGTATTTTGAAAGGAACTCTGCATTTCCTTGGTTTTAATTTTCATGCCATAAATTTTCTGACAAGTAATATCTGTACAGAAATATTTGCCGAAACAGCATATACTATTATAATAACATCAAGTAGTACTAGAATGTTAAAATTCAAATGAATAATTGATATTCACATCAAAAAACTGAATCAAAGAATTATCCAATTGAGGCAAGAAGGCATGCCATGTGATCTCTGTGTTAAATTAGATCAGACTGACTGAATTTCTTTTTGAAAATCTGCAACAAGCTGCCTGTGAATGGGCCTAAACTTGAGTTTCACTCACTGTAAATCATTTTGAATGACAAACAGACTTGCAAAAACATGCTTATAGACAATTTTCAAATGGAAAAAGAGGCAAATATATTTAAAAAAGTATTTACCCTGAAATACTCTCTCAGCTGAGCTCTTAAATAAGTTCCTGTCAGGCAATCCAGAATGGTGCTTTCCCTTTGCATTCTCTCTCTCTTAAATGGTGCCAATTTGAGCGCAAAAGATTGTGCTTTGACCCTGGTGCATCAATCTTCTGCTTATCTGTGCAGAAGACCACCTCAGAATCAATGGGGTCTCCTTATTTAAAGTACTCTATCACTCCCTGGCCAAAGTGTGCCCATATAGGGAGTTAAATTATCCATGAGTATTCTTGCTTCACCCATTGACCTATAATGCTATGACCATTACCCAGGTTGATACCTTATTGGTATTTCTGCTCCAGTAAATGAGCTGTCCCAGGGCTAAAATACCCTTTATCAAAACATTACAAGGAAGCAGCAATATCTACTAGAGTGGTCACCAGTAAGAAAAGTCTTTTTCTATGGACGGTGATTTTACAAAATATTCCCAGTCAGTGGGCAAAAGGATGAATCCCAGATGAGCCAGTGTTGCTTTGTTTCTCTCCTGGGAGAGAAGGGGAAAGGCCAGTAAAAAAGAGGAGTGAGGGAAAGGTCCTATATGACATGGCACTCCTGGGGTTTGTCTGGCCGACTTCTTCAGTCAAAGGAACAGAAGAGAAAGCAGAAGAAGCCTTGCATGTCTTTGAGCAGCATAGTCATGCAAGTTGGGCCATTAATATGCACCTACACACACTGTTTAATGAGGTAGGCTCACAAGAAGATGCAATAATTGAAAGGGGGTTGCACTGCTGGATGTCCTGGGGAGCGCCCGTCCATCTGTCAGCTGCAATGGGAGGGCTGGAGCTGAGCCAGCTCATGTTTGGTCACCTCAGGGCATGCACAATCCAGAAAAATCCTCCTGGAGAAAAGGAGGTGACAGGAGCAGCACTGCAGACCTGTTATCAAGACCAGGGAAGGGATGCCAGCCTGCGCTGGGCACCTGGGCAAGCCATGTGCTTCCCCTGGTCGGCAGTGCTGGCAAAGCGGGTGTAGTGGACGGGAAGCATAGTCAGGGCAGCAGGAAAGCTGCATCTGAAAGAGGTCAAAATGCCAGCAGGCATGGGAAGAAGTGAGATGACTCACAGGGAAAGATACTACATGTGCAAGGAACCGTTCAGTGTAAGGGGAAATGCATCCATCTGACAGCAAGGGCTTTAAAGACCTATTCTGATCATGTGTTTTAAAAAATGCCAAGCAAGAAAAAAATCCCATGTTGTAGGACAGGAATAGTACTTTGGGGGGTTGTGGTACACCACCTGGCGTGGCTGGATGCAGCGCAAGCCAAGAGCCATCCTGCAGCAGGAGACAGGCCTTGAGCTCTGAAAAAAGAGGGTGAAACCTGGGACTGTTGGATCAGCTTTCCAATATTTTTTCCCAACATGAGCCCTAAGTGGATTAAGGAATCTTGGTATCCTTTGGCTCACCCCATATCCTTTTAGGAGCTGTGTGCCGTGCGTAAGTGTAGGAATCCTATTACACTCATTGGCTTTTTTACATTAACCACACCTTATGTGTAATAGTAGGCTTCTGTTGAAATTGCCTTCATGTCTACCCATGAGCTGTATGATATCAGAATTGTTCATGAACCAGTGTCATAACACTTAAAAAAGTCTGTCTTTGATGTCACTTCTGCTATTTCTGTCTCCTAATATTTGAACTAAGAGGAAAGCGGACAAATAGCAACACAAACCAAGCCAGCTGCGAAATCCTACACTGAAAACATGTACCCTATTATTTGGAGAGAGACCTTTCAAACAACAGTCCTTGCTTGCTGCATCTTTACATGTATAGAATTGTGAACACCTCTGTTATTCCCAGATGAGGTAATCCAAGAGACTGGTGGCAGTTCGCTGCAAGTTTTTAACACAATCTGCTTGCAAGTATTCAATGCAGAAAGATGTCATTAGGCAGCGTATTTTGGGAATTATTTCATCTTTCTGCACAAAGGCAAAGCCATTTATCAGCTCAGATCCATTCATTACCCTTTTCTGTGAGACAATACCTTTCTACCTAGATACTACCTTCCAAAACGCTGGCCATATTGTATGAAACAATAAACACTGGAGCTATCACTGTAAGGCATCTTTCCTGGCTTTGCCAGCAAAGCTTTTCTTCTGGGGAAACGTGTGCAGACAGGATGCTCCTCCTTTTCCTTCCCAGTGACCTCCAAGCCAACAGCTGTCTGAGGACAAAGGGCCTCCCTGAGTACTGTGATTGCTGTTCAGCTTGGCTTTATAGGCCACGATTAGTCCATCTAAGGGCAAGAAGGATATTTCACAAGCTTTTTCCATCCATGCAAATTCTGGATTATTTCCTTCTTTTTACAAATATTATTGCAGTTTAAAAAAAAAAAAAAACACCACCGCCCCCTCAAAAAAAACCAACCAAAAACCACTAACAAAAAACACACAGAAAAACAAACCCCCTTCTTGCTAATTTGTTTACTCATTGACTTTCATGTAATAGAGGAACCGGCAATGCGGTCCCTGAGCTAGCTCTTCCAGTATCAGCACATCAGTATTCAGGAGTCCAACTGCTGCTGTTTGCAAATCTGTGTAGATGAATGCAGTCCAAAACGTACAAGTTAGACCTAAACATTGAACTCTATTTACTGTAGAATTAAAGGTAAGTCTTCAACAAACAAAAAATGAAAAATATGGGTCTGCAAATATGAGCAAATACAAACTTCTGATTTTAATATTCTGGGAAAAAAGGATTTTCATATAGTTTCTACCTCTGAAATTCCCTTTTTACATACATTTCCTCTCCACAGATGTGTCTGGACTTTAAAAAGTAGATTTTGGAGACTAGGTCATAAGCTACAGCGTGAACAGTTGCGCACTTGAGGCATTATCTATAAAAGTTGTGGCCAAAATTCAACAGTGTTGATGCAGAAGATTAAGCAACTAAAGCGAAGACTCTTCCCTCTGCCTGGCATGCTACCTTAGCACACGCTAGACTTCATGCATATCATAGAATCATAGAATGGTTAGAGTTGGAAGGGACCTTAAAGATCATCAAGTTCCAACCCCCCTGCCATGGGCAGGGACACCTCTCACTAGAGCAGGTTGCTCAAAGCCCCATCCAGCCTGGCCTTAAACACTTCCAGGGATGGGGCATCCACAGCTTCCCTGGGTAACCTGTTCCAGTGCCTCACCGCCCTCACAGTAAAGAACTTCTTCCTAATATCTAATCTAAATCTCCCCTCTTCCAATTTAAAACCATTACCCCCTGTCCTATCACTAGACTTCCTGACAAAGAGTCCCTCTCCAGCTCTCCTGTAGGCTCCCTTCAGATACTGAAAGGCTGCTATCAGTATCTGGGTACACACACCAGTGCCCAAAAGGGTACTTGTGATCCTGCTGTGAAGAATGGTCTGCAATGGTTTGTGACATGAAGGCCTTCAATAAAATATTAATTTTTTAGACTTGCCAAGTATACCTCTGTCAGGTTTATATTACCTTTTTTTATACATAGTAAACTTTCTTCACTTTGGGTATATTTGGCTATATAGGTTGATTTTAAATGCTCTTCTAATTGAACCCAGTGTAATATACTTGTGCACCAATGACAGAAGTCAGCCATCAGTGGGATTTTTTTGTGCTACTAAAGCACTCCCTTGATCTGGATAGAGGAATTTTGAAAAAACAGGTTGTGTAGCAGCATTAGAAATATCTGAACACCTGGAAGATTTGGAGGCCAGCCCAGGGTAAGAGTGGGACCTCTAAGCACTTGAACTTCACACTGATAGAACTCAAGGAGCATCCTGACAGTGATGGAAATGAACCCTAGACTGAAAGCTGAAGTGGAGAGGAGCAGGTGAATTAATGCAACGGCTGTCCAAAGTACAGAGCACTGTTGGAGCCAACTGGGTCACAACTCAGATTGCTTGTGAAGGGAACACCAGCCTCTGAAGGGAAAACCACCAGCAGTGCCATTTCTGTTCTGACAGATGGATGCTTGGGGAAGAAACATGCATCCATGGAAATATGCTTTATGTTTGAAAGCTGACCTATGTCCCCAAAATGCACTTCACAGGGCATGCTATCTGAAGCATACAGAAGTTTGTGTGCAAGGAACCGACGCAATCATAGATAAACTGGTAAATGGAATCCCAGGAGGAGTTGTACACCAATGAAGTTTCATATTAAGCAGGGGAAAAAAAGGAGTAAATATGGATTGTCAGTGTAGGATTTGAATGACAATAAGAGTCTTTCTCTGGGTAGCCACTGCATTGCTTGAGCACCGGAAATGAAATCAGTCAGATCCCCGATTGATAGGAAGCCTGGATCTGACCTGACCAGCCTGTTAAATGCCTGTAATGCTCTCTAGGCATCAATCTCCCAAGCTGGTTCTGCCCTAGATACCACACTGCAGCTGCCAGCCTGCTCCTCTGGACACAGGGTTCGACTGGATCGATGCCTTTTGGTGCTTCACTAATGAATTCCTTCTTGCACAGGATAGAAGTAAACAGTTTAGTTGCCCAAGAGCAATTCACAGGTGTAATGATGTTTGTTAGGGTGTGTTAGTCATTAGCTGGGGTTTGCATGATTTGCCTAGTGTGCACAGTCAAAGCACACACGTGCACGACTCAAATTGACGTGCATCAGTTTGAGCTTTCTTCTTCCAGTGACTAAAGAGAGCAAAGGAAAGACCATTCCAATTTGTCTGGCTGTATGCAACTGTTTGAGGGTGACAGATCTATCAGCAGGCAGGTGGGGGTCTGTCTTTCTACTGCTTTTTAGGGGAGTGAGTCTGGTCTAAATATGTCTCTGCCAAGACGATGCATCTCATCCGTCTCTCTTCCTTTGTGGCACAAAGATAGACAAAGGGTAGAGAAGTTTGGCCAGGCATGTGTTTGACTTACTTGTGAAGGTGATGAAATTGAGAAACAGTCAGAGTATCCAGTAAACTCCTAATTCAGCATGACTGCAAATAACCCTGTATGACCTACAGGCTCAGCCTAGATTGTTATGAAATTTTAGCATCCAGTCAGGAAGAGTGGATGGATGTCTGGCTTTCTATAGATAGTACCTGCTACCTTGGGTGTCATTGGCTATAGTCTGGCCTGACGTTATGAAATCTAACTTTACAGATTTGGATGTATTTTGCATTTGCTTGGGTCAAGTCTGAATTTATTCTGCAAAAAAAAAAAAAAGGCAGAAGCAGGATTATTATTTAGCAAACTGAAAATGCCAAGGGAGCTCTTGGATGCTATGTTTCTCTCCCCTGTCTTACTGCATACAAATAACAGCTTTCCTTACAATTTCCAACAGAAAGTATTTGGAGCACTCATTTTGACTTCCTGATTTGAGTGTGTGCTTGACTCTGTGCAAGTGGCTACAGTTACCAAAAGCGATGAAAAATAATGCTGTGTCTCAACATGAATATTCAAGTTCTTTCAGGAGGACACCGCTAAGATCATTACAATTGCTAATTATAGAAGTGGTAGCCAAAACTCCCGCTTCCTTCTATTATTCTTACATCCTGCAGATGTCCTGATTTAGCCAGTTAATCATCAGATTCTCTTGGGAATCATCTGGTCGTTCAGTTTTGTCTGTCCTTTTTTTAAAAAAGAAGTTGCTTTGAATTTTTAGTGTGGTGTTTCTCATTTTCTCGAATGTGATGTTTCATTTCTTAAATATTGTATGTGATGTTGCATTTCTTAAATACTGTGCTTGGCATGTGTGCATGCACTTAAAAGGTCCCCAAGCCACATTTTAGTTCCTGGGGAAACAGCACATATCCCTTCAGTCAAAGCAGGCATTTCATTTTGCCTTCGATCATTATACCACCTGCTTGCTCTCAGCTACAGCAGGACTTCCAACAGCTCTGTCACGTGGCTTCTATAAGTTTTGTTTACATCCAAAAATATTGCTCCTGTGGGGCACCCCTTCTGAGAACCACATCAAAGGCTGGTGTGTGCTTGTGGGCTGGTGTGATGCCCTTCTCTGCAACAGTGCCTTATGAAACCACGTTTGGGAGAACGATAAGCAGAGCAAATGGTTGGCCAGAGTTCCCTGGCTGTTCCAGCACTTTTGAGCTACCTGTCAGCTGTAGGGATGCGAATGCCTCCTCATCTTTTCATATGCTCTAATTTTCACACAGCTAATGAGATAGCATGGGACTGCCACACCGTAATGTGCAAGGAAAAGGATGTGAAGGGAGGAAAGGTCACCCATTAGGAAACCGTAACCCCGAGGCCTGGAAACACATAACTGTTGTGTTCCACCTCCTGTTGCAAGAGGCTATATTTGTAAAGCATTTATGCTGTATTATGTTTGTAACGCACTGATGGTGTGGCATTCACTGCATGGCATAATCTGACACTGTGAAAACTCATATCCTTTGAAAAAGCCACTAATGGAGAATGGGAATAGAGATAATTACAAGAATTGGCAGAGCTAAACCATCAGATCACAATAGCAAATTTGGCCACCGAATCAATGAGCAGCATGAGAGACTCTTCTATACCAGAACAAGTTCTATTTTTTCCTCCTCCTCTCTTTCTAGTAAGCCAACACAGCTCAGCTCCATGGTTGCAACAGAGTCCACAGATTATTCTCTGTGCCTAACTCGTATCTTTTTTTGTTTGGGTTTTTTTGGTTTTTTTTTTTTCAGTAAGCAGTGCAAAAGTTGTGTGTTTATTCCTTCTGTGTGGATTAATGTATACAAAGATAAATTCTCTCTTTCCCCCTGCACACACACAAACCTCTGTGCTGCATTACCACCGAGGATTCGAGTCCCAAACTGCATGCGTAGGGGTGCAAAGCACAACTCTTACCATGTTTACGTTATTTGCTCATTTTTCAGTCGAGCCTGAAACTACTGGCAGGTCACCTTCCTGAAGCACTGGAGCTCACTGCTCAGAAGCCAGCCCCAGGTACACACTCCAGGCTCTTCAGAAGTGATAGCCAAAGCCATGGGAAGAGGGGATGTATGAAAATGGAAAAGGAATGTGAAGAGGGAGATTGGTGGGTAAAGTGGGTGATAAAAGGGATAGTCAGAGGGAGGGAAATAGGAGAGAGAAGTAGCTCTAATGAACCTTGGAAAAAAAATCACACACAAAGAGAGTATTAGGAAATGGAAAGATGTCAGACTTTATTTATTCCCTTTTGTCTGGATGAGCCCAGAGAAAAAAATGTATCTATATTGAATGGATGGCATTACTCTGGAATTCATATTATCCAACTGTTGGGACATTGTTTCCTCATTGCACCCATATGTCTGTGTGATTTATGATGCCATTTTAGCAAGCAGATACTGAAACCCCAGAGGAGTTGGGGTTTCCCCTCACCACTGCCTTGCACTGCATCTCATCATCCATGTGAAACACTGTCTGTGGGATTCAGCAGCAGGCAATATCTGCTTTCTGCTGGAGTAGATACCTGCACAAAGAAGCAGAAGTCGATGCCCACAATATCCTGCCCAAGGCCATCTGGCAGGCTCATGGTGCAGCCTCCACGCAATCTCCCAAGCCTCATTCACATGTAAGAACCTCAGGAGCAACCCTCCTCTCCCAGAGACATGTGGTGCACCAAGTTGCCATGTCCCCATGCGAGCAGATGGCCTGCAGGACCAGAGTGAGTTGGTGTGCAAAGTCGCCCATGGGGAATCAAAATACATCTTTCCATCCACAGGTGCTTTTATTCATGAGTGCTGAGGGTTGAAAACATACCAATGGACAAGCAATGGGCATTTATGATGCCACGTGATCTACAGCCTGCTGGTCAGTGTATCAACAGGTATTTGAGATGGCCTTAGTTTTTCTGCTAGGCGCAGAAACCTTGGCAGCCATCTAGCATCCACCCCTCCTGCTGGACTGTGTCCTCCTACATCGACCATCCCACACATCTCTTTTAACCTTGTCTTTGGGCAACACTTCACATCTGTGCTGCGTGAAAACAAATCCTTGGGTAGCTTTCCTAATAATGGTTGAATTCATTAGCCCAGATTCTTCTCTTGGTTACTTGAGGCAAATCCAAATGTTCTCCCAGGTATAGCTGAAGGGAAAACTTTGTTGATGATGTTTTTGAACCTCTTCCTTTGATACAAACACTGGAAGCCTTGGAACAATTCTTCCCTGCTTTGTGAACTTATTTTTCCCCATTTGGAAATACTGAATAAACTGAGCAACTTGGCGGCACATTAAAGCTTGTTTGAAACCACACACAAAAGATTTTGTGCAGCTCAAATGCCAGAGAAATATGTTCACATGTGTTTGAACATAATAGTCCAAGATTAGAAAATCTAGCAAGAAGCAGGGGGGATTAAGAGCATGCTCTCGTGAAAACCTTCGTAAATTCGGATAAAAGTCAAGGCAATGAGGTACCCAGATGAGACCAGTTTGCTGAATCGTATCACTCTACCACAAAATTAGCAGTGTGAAAAGGAAGATTTTACTCATTTCACTTCCACTGTTATCCTGCATCTAGGCATGAATATAAATTTTTAAAGCCTTGCAGTATTAAAGCTATATATTTGTGTCAGCAAATTGTACATAATCTGTTTTGTAAATATTAGGAGCTCTAAACCCTTGGGCCAAATTCTGCTGTGACATGCACACATACAGCTCTGACAGTCTTCAGCTGAAGTTATGCGTGAAACAACAGAAAGCATAATTTGACTGAGCCAAATCCATTCCTCTTAGTAGCATAAAACACTGGAAAAATAAGTTGGGCTAAATTGTGATCTCAGATGCATTATTATAATTGAGATAATAACGCAGTCAGCTAAGTTAACTGTCATTTAAAAATATGCCAGCAAAAAAGAGCAGAATTATAGCTGTTTGTTGTAGAGCCTTATAGAAAGACTTTTCTTCTTGATGGGATGCTGGGTCTTCAAAAAAAACACTAAAACCTATTTTTAAAAAAAGTGAAATTCCTACCTATATCAAGAGGTTTGTGCATTTTGATATAATAGAACTGCAAAATAGTAAGTCATCAAACAGATCTCATAAACTATTTTTTCCTGTTCACTCCACCAGGAGAGTGGGAGTGTGAGATCAGCTACACTGATGTGTGACTCAGTGGTGTTATGCCTCACTAGTGAGATTAATAAATGAGATTAGAATTTTCACCCACCATATCCAGAATAAACTAAAATGGTATATTTCTGATCTGAAAACTTCTTGTGTTTTAGCACTGGCTTCCATCACTCTGTAATGGAACTTGCTGTTCTGGTGACACATTTATATTCTCATGAAATGAAAAAAAAAGAAACCCAAACCCACATTTCTCTATGATTTTTGAACCATCACATACTTTTGTAATTCTCTAAGTCTCTGAAAATTTACTAGGTCCAGAGAAAGAGTAAAAGCACTCAAGATTAAATTTATAAAATAAGCCATCCTGCACACTCTTCCTCTGCGCTACACTGTAACAGAACCTTCTGGTTCTCATTTTTTGAGCTATAAAATGAACTATGTAGTTCTGGTTTAGGATGACCTTGAACTGAACAATTTGGTCTTTGGCACAGATTGTAAGGAGGAATTATCGAGACTTTTTTTAATTTTCTTTTTTAAGGAGAAAATTTCCGTCTTTATTTTGTGTCATTTTTTTGTTTGCAATGCTACCATGTGGATCTAGAACTGGATTTTAAAAACTGGGATCAAGAGCTGTCTGATCTAGGGCTGGGGAATGGGTTCATCTCCTTTTATCTCTGTGATTTATTGTGTTTTGTTCCAAGAGCAATAAAGTGTTATTACAATTCTATGCGTGTTACTACTAAGGAAAGGGCAACCTATTAGGAAAAGGCACAAACCCCAATGTAATTTGAAAATAACACAGCATAACTGGTATTTCTTTAGAACAGGCTTATATGGAAGGGAACCAGAGGTTAATTGTGCAAAATAGTATTACTGCACATCCAAATGCCGTTTCTAAATGTTATAGTACATTAAAGTATACTGCAGTGAATTAATAGTCCTGTGATGATGAGCATGAGTGGACTTGAGGCGGTATCCTGCAGCTGCTTTCTGTCAAATATAAGTCATATTAAGGAAACAAGTGTACGATTGCTTTTGATCCGAATTAATGAGACATTAACAGTGAGCAAAGTGACTTTAACCCAAAACTTCCATATTATATTTTAAGAAAATATTGCTAAACATTTTATCTGTAGTGACAGAGACGGAATGACCTTGCAGAGGAATTTTGCAAGCCTGTAAAATGTATGGGCTGCTTCCCCATTTGAAGTGTCATTAGTATGGCTACCTCACACCAAGCAAATTTCTATCTAGCCTTGGTTGGTGCAACCTATTGTTCTTTCCACAGTTGGACATCACTGACAATGGTGGATATTGGTGTAGCATTCCCAGGATATCCGGACCAGCATTCAGCAAGTGTCAAGTCAGTGCAACTGAGGTTGAACAAATAATTCTTGCCAATGGCCACATCGAACTAGTGGCTTTCAACCACTGAGTGTTATGAGAAACAGCAAAGGAAATGGTGACTGAGTGTCTGTCCCAAGATCTCTGTAGCTTTCAGCGTCATCTGGCTCGTAGTGGTAGAGGTCATCTTTAAAGGAAGTTATGCAGTGCTGTGGAAGGGTAAGTGGACTTTTATGAGAATTTTTCTAAGGTAACCAGAGGACTTCTATCTATTTCTTTTCAGAAAATGTGGGGCTTGTTCTCTACTTTTGAAAAGTCTGCCCTGGAAAGACTCCAGAAATATATTGGAAATTCTATCACACCGCAGCCCCTCCATGGTCCCAATGCTCATTGCTGCTGGGCAGATCTGAGGGAAGGACAGAGAGAAAGGACTCTTCCTGGATTGTGCAGTGTTTCAGGATATGGGCAGTTGCATTTATAAGCCAGATCTGCAGAAACACAGATTAGAGGAGTGCCAGCGAAGGCAGCAGTGTTCCAGGTAACGTACTGCCCAGTCTCGGTAAAAGAGACACAATTCACTGTCCTGCTCAGTGTGGTTTGGAGATATGTGCTCTCAAATTTTGGTGAAGATGGTAGAGATACTGAATAGAAGTGGCACAAAACTATCTACTACAGGAATAACACATTCTGCCAAAAGAAAAACTTCTCTGAAGATTGGCATGCAAGTTACCATTGAATGATCACTGGAAGAAACTTAGATTTCTCCAAGTTTCACTTGCATCTGTTTCAAGGTAGTTCTCTCAAACAAGGAGGCACAACAATTTCCTTAGACTTTCATATATGTACTGATCCATTACTGGTTTACGCAAAAAGGTACAGCATAAATAACTGCATTACAATGCGATGCACACTCTAGAAGGTTGTAATCATAGACATAATTGTAACAGCAGGTCTATGTTGTCCAGCTAAATAGAGATCTGTAATTCAGACCATGCAGAATGGAGCGTGGTTTGTACCTCTCGATATCATAAATCTAAGGTGGGAATTTTACTGTTACACTGCAACTTTCTTCACAGTGCAGTATTGCCATCAACTGCAAGGATAAGCTCTTACATCAATTCAGTGCTAATAGGACTCCCTGGTTATCATCACCCAAGTGTCTCTGGCCAATTAAAGTTTTTAACTTAGTCAATCCAGCATAAATATTCTTTAATACCAATTAACATAATCCATTCATCATTATGATAGTTTTACGATTTGTGCCAGCTTTTGCAGACCTTGGAATACATACAGTACAGAAAAAACCCCACAGCCTGAATGAAACATCAACTTGTTACTGAAATACTATCCTGATATTTTTACATGTAATGTGATATCAGAGAATGAATGAATGCTTCAGGATAGAACTTCAATTAAATCTCATTTTCATTCCTGAAACACCGCCGCCATACATTTTAGACTGTTTTGCTGTACCATATTATTAGGAGCAAAATATGTTACTAAGGCTATTTAAAGAAGGTATCTCTTCCCTTTAAGCAAATGGTACTGGGAGGGTTCAAGGGTATTTTTTCAGTCCCAGTTATATTACTTCCCCCAAACAAGATTGTAATTACAGCGTAAAGGAGAAAAAACAGATTTACGGTTTGACGACAGTGAAGGCAATAATCCTAACAAATAGAGGACAGAGCCTAATAAAAAACAGTTATGATTTTTGCCTTGTCCCTGACTATGTAATTTCCTTGTTCTATCTGTGGGAGGACACACATTGCCTGAGCTACTCCTGAGGCTCTCCAAAGTCATCTTTCACTCTTACATTTCAGCAGCAAGCACTTACAGCAAACTTTCATTCCATCTAACAGCTGCGTATTACCTAAGAAACCTCAGCTGCAGGATTGTTCAGTGTGATTCTTGGAACATAAAAATGATTGTTTTTCATTGAAATGTTCTGGTCCAATTTGACCCACTGAGACCAGCAAATAGCTAGTGCCTGAAATAAAGCATTTTCAGATGACAGGAGAAAAGGACTGGAAATTAGGAGACTGACGGTATTAGTTCTTGCTCTGCCACTGCCTACCTACATGACCTTGGCCAAACTGCTTTCTTTCTCACGTTTCCCTTCCCCTGTTCTCTCTACTTCAATTGCAAGCTTTCCATATTTGTTTGCACAGATGGTAGCACAGTGCAATTCCATCTAAGAAAGAACATTTTTACAAAACCAGGCAGGCTTTCTCTCTCTCATTAGCTTTGTCAGTCTCATGTCGTCATGGGGTTTGTTGGGGTTTTTTTTTAGGGATGAACATTCAGCACATCAGCAGCTGAAACTGTATGTTTTTGTTTTGGAAGGAAGTAATTTTTGGGGTTTTGAGCCTACTCCCTCCTTCCTGCTGAGCCGTGGGCACAGCGTGGTGCATGTGGACAGGGATGCTCGTAGCCCCTGGGCCAGCAGCTGGGAAGGGTTGGTGCCTACTCCTCCCTGAGATGCCTCCCTGTCCTGGACACACTTCACCATGACTGAGGGGGGAACCCCTTCACCCAACTTCAGGAAAACACTGCTTATGTGGCTTAGACATAATTCAAACATTGATTCGGCAGAAGAATTGCAAAGAAGGTAGAAAACAGCAAAGATGTGAAGGCCCTCTCACACCTAGGTTATGCTGGGATTTGTATCCAGGTAGGTTTTTAGCCTGCTGCAGTTATTACCGCTTTTTGAGGACTCAGTTTTCCTCCATCACCAGACTGATTGAGATGGGGTGAATTTTTCCTCCTTCCCCGGGAACCTGGCTGGGTCACTAGAAAAGGTAAGTTCAGACAGGCCCATTTCAGCAGGCGACAGAAAGCCACTTCAGACACTTATCTGATGAGGGATCTGATCTCTTGCTTGATAAAGCCAAATCAGAGGAGAGCACAGCAGAAAGCAGAGCTCCTACTATGTCACTGGAAGGAAACAATCTCCTTTTCTTAGGCCATTAGTCCCTGAAACGATCGGAAAGCCCCAACACTAGGCTGGGGAGTAGCTGTGGAAAGGAGCAAGGGAGGAGATCTCCATAGGGCCATGGAGATGGTGGGGAGCGGGGTGGCAGGGAAGGAGAAAACAGCCTTCCAGCAGGTGAAAACAATTAGGAAAGAAACTGTGACCTATCCTGCACAAGTTATTAACAGTTGTTCCCAGGTGATTTTTATTAATAAAATTGTGGCCTAATTATGCCACCTCACTTGAATTTTGTTTTACTTTCTGTGCTTCTGGGAAAAGAAGCAAAATGTATTCAGGAGAAATGAGAAGATGGTCCTGGAGACAAAAATCCGTGACATTTTTAAAGACATATTAACCAATATACTAGCTCATGGGAAAGCAGACAAAATAACGAAAACAAGGAGATGGAGACTAGAAAAAGAGACGAAATGGAGTGAAAGGAAGACCAGAGCAATGTGGAAGAAATGAAGGACACAGTGCAGCTTCTTAACTTGTAAGGGAAAAACATTATTGTCAAATACCGTGCATAACATGTACGAACAATGAATACTTGCTAAATCCTGTACAGAAGCGTGAAGGGTACAGAAATGTCTGCCAATATATCCTTTCCTAAAAAGATCCAGCCAGCCAGGGCAAAATTATGCAGGCAGCCTCACAAAAGCATGCTCTGTGGAGGCCGGTTGTCTCCCCTCTGTCCTTTGGTGTTACTAGAAGAAAACTTGGTAAAAAGCAGCTTTTTTGTTCTCAGCAATGCAGTGTACAGGCATTAAGTTATGAAGACTTGTTCTGAATAGTCATACTGTAACCTCAACGGACTCTTTGAAGCTGAGAAAGTTCAGAAACATTGCAGGTTGAAGATGTCCTCTTTTTTTTTTTTTTTTTTTTTTGTCATTTTACTTAGTTTTAGTTTGCTGCTTGCTTTTAAAAAAACTTTGTGTTACTATGGTTATAACTGTGATGGTCAAAGGACATGGGCAAGCTAAAATTTGCAGGTCTTTACTGGAAAAAACTAATACAGTGGGGAAAAAGGAGCTAATCTTCCTAGTGTACAAGCCCTTCCTGTCTCCTTTTTCCAACTATACTGGTTGGCCTAATGAAAGATTCTACTCCCACCTACAAATCTTATCTCGCCTGCGAGATTGTAATTCATTTACCTCTCTAAAGGCCTCATAATACTTTTTTTTTTAATGCTGGAACAATCCTGAACAATGTGCCTGTGTATTTGATAGTCTAGATTTGAAGCACTAAAGGCAATTTGTGACATAACTCACTCAGCTTTTTTTTTTTTCTTTTCTCTTCTTTTTTTGGTCCCAAATGCATAGCTTAACTCACATAATCAGAAAGTGAATTTACAGAAGCCATTGCAGCTTTAATAGTTGAAGAAGCATTAGCAATTTAGGAAAAGGTAATAGATAAAAAGACTGGAAATTTCAGAAAATGCTAATCCTTTTCCTTACTGAATTACACTTGCCTTGCCGGAGGCATCATTCTTTGGGGGGGGAACCCAAACCAAAAAAACCTCCCCCACCAAACAAGCTGCATTAAGATTTAACTGCAGGGTTGAATTTAATTTTGTTTTATCACATTTGTACACAGGAAATGGATGTGAATAACCAGTCCTTCCTGCAAAAGGTATCGTCAGACATGTCTGACATGTTTGTAATTGCTTATGAAAAGACTGGGGAATGTGATGTCCCAGCACTGGTAAACTGGGTTAAAATAGAGTACAGAATAAACTATTGCTAGTTAAAGTCTTTGAAGAGACCAGCTTAAAGCACATTCATTGCTGCTTGTGCAAGAACAGCTTCTCTGTTCAGCCACCAGCAGAAAGGGAACACAAAAGAGGCATGTTGCTCAAGTACCTAGTTACAAATTATTTACATTTGGGGGGGATCACATCCTGTTTGGTTTTTATGAGAGTAGTAAGCATGTTTTTGATACTGGATAAGTAGCCAAAACTAACAATATTAAGGACATAACAATACATCCTATGAACCTATCGCTGCAGTAGACAAGCACCTTGGCAGATATGGATAACGGAGACGTTATAGATTCAGCTGTCATTTTGTTGTAACAGCTTACCTTCTAAACCTGTCTGGAAGAGAAAGGGAATAAACTGCTGTTTGACATGCATGCAAGAAAATTTGTTCTGCTGCTTATGTGCATGTGAGATTGAAGGATTTCTTTTTGCGTGTATTATTAGCATAATCAGAAACATTGCACTCCATCATTTTGTTTTAGTAATCCTTGTTGTTGTTATAGGGACAAAATAGACAACAGGATAAATCCTTTGTTCACTTACATTGGGACAAAGCCAAAATAATCGTGTTCATTGCAGATTTACTCTGGAGTTTACATCAGGGTAAATGAAATCAGAAGACATTGCAAACTTGTATGTATTATGGACAGTAAAGTGTACCAAGTGTAGAAAATGCAGCATTACCACTTGAACTCAGTTTTACCTTTCACAGCATTATTGGGCTGCTTTTTTGCTCGTGTCAGCTGCTCAGAAGGCTAACATCTAGTAGAAAAAACAAAGTGAATTTTAGGTAACCAATATCTCTTAAGTCCTTGGATTTCCAGATTTCATGCTTCATCCAATACGATTTCTTATGAGATCCAAAATCCACCGCCTTCAAATCTGACAATATTATAGCTGAAGCAAAAGTTAAATAGAACTCCTAGGACTGGACTAGCTTTTTTTTTTGGCAAAGAGGTAAAATTATACTAAGAAATTTTGCCAAGGACTCTGCTACATGTACTTAGGGAGCAGGCAGTCTGAGCAGCAGTCAGTACCTCTAGAGAAATGGTGTGTCGTTTGCTGGGTGGTTCTAAATGTACCAGCTTGTTTAAATAGCAAATGATTTTAAATATGAAAGGAGGCTTCTCCAAGAATTGTTATACTGAGCATCACAAAATTGCTGTGGTTTTTTTTTTTTTCCTCCCAGAGAGCAAACCTCCATCTGAAAGAGCTTAGCATTCATAAAGTAACAAATTATATTTCAGAGCATAGCTCTTTATCACTCACCAGTTAATAGGGCTAAGAAAAGATTTCAGAAGATTCTTCCGACTGCAGTGCAGGCTTGGAGGAAACAAAAGGAGCTGCCTGGAGATGTTGTGAAGACATAGTTATTTGGTTACAACTTAACCTCTGGCAATCAGAAAGCAACAAAAGGACACATGGCATTTAGGTCACTACAGAAAACACTGGCATTAAGCTGGTCATATTTCAATGGAATTCTGAAATGCTATTAGGCAAGCAACAGACTGGAAGGAACATAAAGAGGGAAAGCACTGAAAATGAAAGAGACCAATTGCAAAGCACAACATATTTTAGAGAATACACAATTTTCAATTCCCCCCACTTGAAGCTGGAGTATAAAGAAGCAGCGATTGTTTGGTATATCATTGACCAAGATGTTTCAGGGACTTAGGATTCTCCTTTGCATGTATCTGGAAGCATTGGAGAATTTCACTTAGTATTAAACATCCAGTTCTGCCTCTTGTTGGTTGTTGTTGTGATGTTGATGGTTGGTTACTGTATATTCACAGCATATGGGAGGCAATGGGCCGCCTTCCTCATTACCTGATTGTCTCTGAGGATACCTACCACGGCTTAGCAGAACTCCTCTCTGTCTTGCTAGGGGCTGTTAGCAAATGTATTCCTGGTGCTTTTCAACTCTAGATGGTTCGTAATGGAACAATTCAGCCTCAGCCCTGAAACGCCTTTTTTGATGACAGTTTTGACAAAACCAATGCATTCTCACAAGAAGTCTCTACAAGGTGGTCTAAGTCCACAAACATTTTGTTGGAAATCTGCTGACCAGAGCAACCTTAAAAAATAGAAACATCTCCATGTAGTTGCCTTTCCAGTCTTACCTTTCCCCTGTCCTCCCACGTATGCATTGCAACACACTCCAGATATGTGTCAGATACTATTTTCCTTTGGTTCCTTGTCTCAGTCAAGGCCTTTGAAGGAAGGTCACCCAGTGGATGAATATTCAGTGCAGCTTTTTTATCCAGCCCTTCAGTGGATAATCCTGTGTGTTGATTGGTCTGAACCTTGAATACTCCATAGAATTATTACTTTCTGAATAGGTTAACTTGTTTTAAAAACTATTTTAATTAGGGCAAAGAAATATATTTGTCCTTCAATCTCTTTGTCAATGGCTGTAGCTCAGTAACAGAAATATTTGCTCCCTCCCACTCCCAAAATCCAGCTTTGGGCATAAAAACCCATGAAAAGATTGAAAAGTTAAAAGTAACTGAAAACCTGGATCTGATAATAGACAATTTCCATTGTAGCTGTCACTGCTGATAATACATTAATCCTTTTGTAAACACTCCCACACCTCTCTATAATGTACATAAATGAATACCACATATCGTAGATAATCACAAATGTTGTAACCATGACAGTTTTATTAGTGCTAATGATACTACGTTATATACTCACAAAACACATGGCAAGCAGGTTAATACTTTTAAATTGCCTGAATCTCTCTCGTTTCACAGTGCTATACTTGCCCTGAATTTCCAGAAGGATTTATTGCAGTTTTGGTCTCCCACCTTCAGGGCAACCACTTAGAAGTGCCCTGGAGGGGCTCAGTATTTAGCAGCAGATCAGCATTTCTAAGGGCAGCTCCTCCAAGGTAACTCACTTCACAGAAGTCAGTGCATAACACATATCTAGCACTGCCAACAGCATAAGAACAGCTGTCGTACTATTCAGCTGAAACAGGGAGAAAGAATGCATTTAAGGAGACACAATACATTTCTCCGGTTGACTTGGCATAACCTGATGCAATTTTCCTTTCAATTTGCTGCAGTCCCATATGTAAGTCAAACAGAGCAGTAACATCTCCAGCAGCTCTAACACTAAACTTGCTTGGACTTTGCTGGTTTGTTGGGGGGTTTTGTCTGGTTGTTTGGGGTATTTTTTTTTAACGTGCAACTTTTGTTATGACTTAGGACAGCGACATCATTTTCTTAATTTCTAATAGGGTGTATTTTGGCCTGGTGATGCGTTGTTGCCCTCATGGTTTGACTGATGAGTGTTTACTAGAACAGCACTGTTTTTGCGTTCTTGGTAAACGGTAAACAAGAACAGAAGGTAGGATCAAAATCCTACCAAACCTCCAAAGAGGTTATAAAAACTTGTTGTTGCGTGGCATCTTTTTACTGCTAGCATTCTTGATGCCCCTAAACCCTCTGGCTGCACTACCCACACGCAGTTTGAAGGTACAGTGGAAAGTCTCATCTTTCAGTCTAAAATAGCATCAGTCTTTTCCATTGCAAATGTGATCTGGAAGGCTAAAACCTTTACAAAAAAACCTGTTCACTGAGGTTAAGTGAGTGTCACTCAGCTTGTAAATATCACGTTGTGAAATTCCCATAAATGAGAGGAGGGGAGGAGGGGGAAGTTTGTTCTTTCAGCATTGCATAAGACATGGACACAGGAATGAGCAGTTCACTGGAAAGAGTCTAGGGTTCAGCAGGTTGAGGGAGGTGATTCTGCCTCTCTACTCCGCTCTGGTCAGACCCCACCTAGAGTACTACATCTGGCTCTGGAGCCCTCAGCTCAGGAAAGACGTGGACCGGTTGGAGCAAGTCCAGAGGAGGGACACAAAAATGATCAGAGGGATGGAGCCCCTATGAGGGCAGGCTGAGAGAGTTGGGGTTGTTCTTCCTGGAGAAGAGAAGGCTCTGGGGAGACCTCATTGTGGCCTTTCAGTACTTAAAGGAGGCCTATAGGAAAGACAGGGATAGACTTTTTAGCAGGGCCTGGCATCATAGGACAAGGGGTAATGGCTTTAAACTAAAAGAGGGAAGATTTAGACTAGACAGAAGGAAGCAGCTTTTTACAATGGTGGTGGTGAAACACTGGCACACGTTGCCCAGAGAGGTGGTAAAGGACCCCATCCCTGGAAACATTCAAGATCAGGTTGGATGGGGCTCTGAGAGACCTGATCTAGTCCCTGCTTATTGCAGGGAGGTTGGACTAGATGGCCTTTAGAGGTCCTTTCCAACCCAAACTGTTATATGATTCTGTAAGAGGCAGCTGCTGAGGAGCTCTGAGATGGTCAGTCAGCAACCAGCACTCAAGAGCTATTGCTGGAAATTCTTGTCTAGAAATCTTTCTGGCTTGACCTGTTTGGCAAAGATCTCAAACCTGATCTTAGAAACAACAAGCCTCACCAACCCTCCCCCCGCCCCCAGTCATTTCTGCCCTCAGACTGAAAAAAGAGGGGAAATGAAGCCTGCTCAGTACAATTAGAGCACAAAGCACGCAGCCCATGCTGAGTGATTCTGCTGTTCTTTTGGGTAGCTACAGAAATGGCTGAGAGCATCCTCCTCCTCAGCAAACTCCCTCTTAAGTGTTTGGCAAACAAGAGTTTTCGTTGCTGCTAATGGCATACGATTTCTCATACATTTTAAGTCTCACACAGTGAGAATGGGGACAACCTCTAGAGACAGCAGTAAGAGTTTCTGAAATGTGGGTGATAAAGATGCTGAAGTCTGCAGATGTAAATGGTTTTGAATGAGGGGAACTGAAAACAAAAACAATATCAGCTGAGGATACTTTTGGAGTTCTACAATTTTTATCCTTTGTGAGGGAGAAGAAAGCAGAAAATTTATTTCATGCAAAATCGGAAGAAAGCTTTAGGCTTTTGATTTTTAAGAAGTAAACCTTATTATTATTATATAGTTAAAAGCTGGAAATAATAGCTTGTGAGAAGCTTTTTTTCCCCCTCCAAAACAGCAAAAACCACAAAAAACAACTAAACTTAAAGTCTCTCTGTATCCAAAACCCAAAGGTTTGAATAGAGTACTAAGACTAAATGAAAAGTAGTTTTGCACTAAACAGACAAAATGAGTCATTTTACAATTCAGCATGTATCAGGGGAATTGCAAGAAACAAAAAATACAGGGGTAGAAAAAGAATGAGGGAGAAACATGAGCACATATGCACATGTATGGGTGCATGCATGTATATGTGTTTGCAGATTAATTAGAAATACATTAAAATGCAATACACAATTGACCCTACTGCTGTCTTGATGAATAAGGCAGTTGGACAGGAATTGTTAGATGTTATGGGAAAATGTTTCCTCTGGAAACATTTCAGCTGCCCCCACTGAATGTCTTTCCCTCCACAAATACCTCATTTTCCATTTTAGTAAGGAGGGAACTTCTTTGCTTATTTTCTTGTAAAGTATTGACATGTACTTAGGCATACACTGTTTATTTAAGACTTAGAGCTTAAAGAAAATAATAACTACCTCATTCACTAGCATTAGCACTACTACTGTTACTACTAAATTTCTGCTAAACAGATGTTATGGTTGAATGTGATGCACAAGTAAGTGCTTTTTATAACTCATAAAGATGGTAGAAACACTTCCATGGATTATCTGCTAGAACTGTAGAGATAAGACAACAACAACCACCAACACCAAACTTAAAAAAGACCCCATAGAAATAATTCAGATTTAGCTGCATTATGCTGGCATGTAAGAAAGTCTAACTGAAGTAAACTGGCAATACTGGGTTTGGTGCCATTTAACATGCCCTGAATGATGTCCAACACTATCCTGATTGATAAGCACCACCAGCGAGCTTGTGCCTAGAGCTAAATTAGGCTGAGGCATCAGTGCACTGAAAGGCATGGTTGCTCCTCGCACAAGGCTCCACAAGCAGGAGAAACGGGCTGACAGGAGCCTCATGAAGTTCAAAGGCAAATGCACAGTCCTACCCCTGAGATGAGTTAATCCTGTGCTGTAGCACAGGCTAGGGCCTGGCAGAGAGGGAGCTCTGCAGAAAAGGACTTGAGGCCTTGATGAACAGCAAGTTGCACAAGAGTCTGCAATGCACCCTTGCAGCAATGGAGGTGGACCTCGTATTGGACTGCTTTAGCACAGGCACAGCCAGCAGGCTGGGAAGCGTGATTATTCCCCTCCACATGGTACTGGAGAGGCTGCACGTGAAATACCAGAGTCAGTCTAGGGCCACCCAGTACAAGAGAGACATGGACAAGCTGTACCAAGTTCAGTGGAGGGCCATCAAGGTCGTTGGCAGCTGGAGGACGACACGTGTAAAGGGAGCTATGGTTGGTTGTCTGCAGAAGAGAAAGCCAAGGAGAGAGCTCCCTACCTTCTACTGCCTAAGGAAGAGCTATAGAGAAACAAAATCCTTCTCAGAGGCACAAAGTGAAATACAATAACAAGTTGCATACAGGGAAATTTGAACTGGATATAAAAAAAAAAAAGTTGGTTTGGTGGTTTGGTTTTTTGGTTTTTGGTTTGTTTTTTTTTTTAAACAGCAAAAATGTTGAAGTCCTGGAGCCAAGAAAGTTTGTGGAAACTCCACCACTGGGGATTTTTAAAGTTTGACAGGTAAAGGCCTTGATCTGCCTTTGAAATAATTTCTGCTTTGTAGCAGGAGGTTGGACTAGTTGACCTCCAAAAGTCCCTTGTGATACAACCTTTCTATGATACTACGCTTCTTTGAAATTATTTATTTGCATGGGAAATTTAACTGTCCAGCATGAAAGAAAAGCAAAAGTTTACAAAATCTTATAAAACTGAGCAGAACTAATCAGAATTAGAAAAGTGTTTCTTTATTATTGGGCTAAACTCCCAATTCATATCTGCATAGCTAATTTTGCTAATGCAAGCACTCCGAAGAGTAGTAGATAAAGATCTAGATCCAGAAACGAAGTTTAAAGCAACAGCATGGAGCGTGGGTCAGTCCAGGCACTGGGAGGCAGGAGACATCTATGTTTTCTGCCCTGTCAGTCTCTGGAGATTGATTAAACGCTGTGCAGGTTTGCATCCTGACAGTCTGGCTTGGGGCATGGAAAAATTGAGTCCTAATTCCATCTTACTCTGAAACGCAGTGAGGAGCTGCTATAGGCTCTCAGCAGAATAAGCATGTGGATCTGAGCTCTGGGAGCTACCTATGCCAGAAGACAGCAGAGATTTTGTGAGCAGGGCTGTGCCTTAGGTCTGCAGTCCTTGAGACACAAGAAGTGGATAGAGAGCACTCATAAGCCTCTCTTCTCCCAGGGTTTGCAGCCTGCCACCATCTGAAAGTGGATATGGGCAGTCTTTCTTTCAGAAAGAGCTAGGCAAGGCAGAGGACACTTAACTTAGCCTCTTTCTACATAAGCATAGAGCTTAGCCAGCTCTTTGTGGAAGCAGAAGATGCTTTCTCAAAAGCAATCCCCTCCCTCCCACCCTAAAGCTTGAAGAATGGCTCATGTCTTAGGACATGCCCTAATTGTCAACCTACAGCTTTGGGAGGGAGGGAGGGAAAGGGAGGTATTCCCAATCCTGCTGTGAGTGCTCTTCAACTGCTGAGAAAACAATAATTTATTTATTTTTGAAAGGCAAAGGGAAGGAGGGTGGGAGGAAATTTGGTTTTATCGCATCTCAGAGGCTTATATTCTGCAAATAAGCATACATGCTTCTACTAAAGGCTGGGCCTCTGGTCCTTACCGGTTTTTGACTGGGTAATTACTTATGCAAAGACATACACATACAAACCAGAGCCCATTAGAGAGGTGTTTTACTTTTAAGAAGCACGTTCACCGAAAGCAACACCCCTAAGCTCAAATATACAGGGAATAAATGCAGGTCCAGTACCCCCACCCTTGCATGATCCCATGGCACCATCATCTGTATTTACATGAGGGGCAAGAGGAGGACATCATTCGTTTTGTAGGCTCAGCCAAATTATTTCTTCAGGGATGCTTTTTCAGGTGTATTCCCCAGTGCAGGACACAAGGGAAACTACAGTGCTGGTTAAATATGTGAGTAGTGACTGTACTACAGAGGAGGGGTAGGAATAATAGCTCCTGATATTCCCTAGTAAATACATGCTTGAGTGATATTGCTGGTAAACCACTGCCTGTGTTAATGAGTAGTTCAGTGTTGTGTGGTTGTCCTCTATTTTGGCAGTGGCAACATAAATCAGAGCTATCTCCTCACGAAATGGGAAGTTTAGCTGTGGAAGTCTCAAGATAACTAGCTCCAGCGTGTTTTAGGCCTTTTATGTTGACTAAAGTCTACTCTGATTCCACTTTATCTACTAGACAGAATATTTACTTTGCAGCAAACAGAACAGAGAAATGTTGTCTCTGCTACCAGCCGCTTGATCTATTAATGCCCTATGACCTCAATAATAAATTATTTCAGGTTTGTGATGCCAAATATGTGCTTGCTCTGACTACACAAATAATGCTATGTAAAGTGATTTGCCCCTTTGCAATAGCCTTGTGCAACGTTCGCAAATATTTTGCATGCTTGTTAGAAATCAGAAGTATTTATTAACTCAAGAAAACTCAGAATCCAAACTGATAACAATGAGCTTACCTGCAATGAGGTTTTTTTTTCCAAAAGGGGATGGTGCAAGATGGTTGCTGAAGAGACGGGAGTGAAATCCATGCAGTCTTGAATTTGCATTTTCACAAAAGTATTTCCTTACTTTCAGACTTCTATCAAATCTGCTTATGTTCTTCAAAACATGACGTACTACATCTTTTCCTTCACAGAGGTGAAGCCCTGAGCCTAACAATGTGAGCAAGAATGTGAGCAAGGCTGTATTTTTTAACCCTCTTTGCCAATGGGCTTCAAGCTCTAACTTACCCCAGTTACTCTGACAGCTTCAATCAACCTGGAAGTTCATTATTTCTCTTCAATTTATAAAAGCTGCATTCACGTTATAAAACAGAAGATAATCCTTGTGAGTTAAGAAAAATCCATAGGTAATGCTCACTTTAGTTCTAATTCTAATTAGAATCTGCACGTTTATTACAGAAAATATAGGTTGTATGATTTAATCTTTCATACTGCCAACACTGACCATATTATTTCTGTATTATAAGTTTGTCTTTCACACATATAGCAATATAAAAAGGATTATTAACTTAAATCCTGTATTATAAACACTGATCCATACAGTGAAGCAATTACATAACAGCAGTTAAATATATAGGGGCATAGAGCTCTTCCCACCACAGTCAATAGCAATTTAGCCATTAACTTAAATGAAAGTGAGATTAGGCCTGTATTCTAAAGAGGTAAAACGCATTTTTATAGCTACAGTTAATGACAATGTCAAAGTAAAAATAATGAGTTGAATCATTCACTGTATACAACTGCTATCTAAAAAAACCCACACAAACTAACCATTCTTATTGCTAATGACATTTATATCATCAATCAGAACATTTACAACATCTGGAGAAGGTAATAATTGCTTCAGCTTGGATCTAAACTTCAGCTTGGATTTAAGTCCAAATAGTAATTAGCAGGGGCTCACCTTCATCGGCTCTCAGAGACATCAAAACTCTGCAAGCTGCTGGGACTTTTGCCTACCAGCTCCCCATGTGTGAGGAGCTTGATGTGGTAGATGGGCTCTGAAAGTAAGAGTTGTCATGAGCCAGAGCTGCCTCTCTTCACAACCTGGAGTACTCACTAGTTCTCTTTAAAAAGAGATTATGCTGCTTTCTTTCCATTCGTATACCAAAGGATGAAAGCTCTCACCTTGGAAATTAGAAACCAAGGTTCAATTCTCTCCTCTGCTGTGACCCTGGCAAAGGAGTGATTGGCATAGCTCATAAACGAATCTGGGGTGGAGGGTCCCTTTCTGCTTGCTGTTGAGGCAATACCATCATACACAAAAAGAAATGAGAAGGTGCAAAGTGAGCACAAAACAGTCCACCTGTACATATGGAAGCACCTATGTGGTCACCTAGAAGTGAAGTGAAGGAACCTACCTAAGAGGTTTCCTGCTAGTGGCTCTCACAGGTGCATGAAACTCTTATTCAAGATGAAATGTCTTCACTAACAAGTGCTAAGTCTTTCCAGCTTTTTTTTGCCTTAGCTATACCATGCAATCGGCTTAAATAGAGCATATAGCAAGATTCTCCGTGAGATGAAAAATTAGAGTTTAATTTTCACAGTCCACGGTAGAGAAATGAACTTGTGTTTCTCACAGCCAGTACTCTGAGTTCTGCATGGCGTTACACTTTCCGATCATATCAGGGCTTTCAACCATTTGAATACAAATTTCTGGCTCCATCTCTATGTGAAGTAAACCTGTGCAACTTCTCTCTTAAATTATTTGTAAAACCGGGTATGAAAACCTGATAGCTTCCAAGAATGCTGTAGTTCTAAAACAAAGGCTGGGAGCTGTTAGGAAACATAAATAAGGCTTTGCAGGATTGGGAGTTAAACACTGGTTTCCAGCTCTGTGCAGATTCCCAGAGGCTGTTAGGCATTTTGTATTTTTGCAGAACATTGCCTGTCTTTGCAGTGCAGGAGATGAGGCAGTCTATTCAGCCAATACGAAGAAAATCTGGCAAAATTCAGTATACCTAAGAGGAATGAAAATATCGATGTTTTCTGCCCCAAGGAAAAGCTTGAGATTAAATAAGAACCAAACCGCTCTTTTCCTGTCCTTGAAACCAAACATTAGCAAGATTTTTTTGATGCTTGAAAATATCTCTTGTATTTCTTTCTTATGGACATTACTGAAGGAATGAGTGGGTGGTGATGTATTCAAAGCATGTCTTATCATGTCTAATTGGCTATATAAAGAAATCAAATAGCCTCCTTCTTCAAAAATATATAGCACATTAATAAGAAATTACTATTTTATTGATAGATCTGACTTTTATTGGCTAGGAAGAAAAAAAAATAAAAAATTGTTCATGAAGCTAATCAAGATTTTCCAAAACGTTACAGAGAACAGTTGTCAGTCAGCTGTCTAAAGCATCCCTCAATCAATTGATTTAATAGAACCAACATCATTATAATAAAATATTGCCAAATAATATGTCTCATAGTTTGAAAAATCATTCCTGTGACTTTATTTTATAACTGACCATGATTTGTCTTGGGCTTTTTTAATCTCACAAATGGCGACCATTCTCTTATGATAAAGTTCTAGCCAATTGACATTATCTCTTAATTATTTTTGTAACATATTCATTGCAGAATTCGTTCAAGTTAGAAGTTATTGTTTAATTTCCGTGATGGATGTGCTCATTTCATGAGTATTAGATTAGTGGAGAGTATACAATTTGTATTAACATGCATATGTCATTAAAGAATACATTGTTTTCCAGCTGTCTTCAAACAAAAGCACGCCTATGAGATACTGATTTGCTTTTGCAACATCTACTCATGTGGATAGTTCCAGTTAATATTCATGTAAGTAAGGGTTACATAACTAAATCTACAGTTTTTGTATGTACTTTTGTTTTGGCTAATTTTTCCTTTGTGATCATTCTCTTAGAAAACACAAACACACAATTTTTTCTTGAGGTTGCTTTCATAGTAAGATAACTTTTGATGCTAAATGCAGCCAGAAGCAAACCAAAAGGGCAACACTTCTTGCTTAAAGAGGATGAATGTTTCTGTGCTCTAAGGAACAATCCTGCACTTCTAGGAAAACTGAAGGGGGGATCTAAGGGTAGGTCTTTCATTCCCTAAATCCCTTAATGTCAATTAACTCATATAACAAACAAAAGGACCAAACATTTACAGGGTGACAAAAGGGCACCAGAGACTTTTAGGATTTTATGCCAAATTAGTAGTTCCTGTACTTTCCATTGTCCTAGCAGCCAGGAAGCCCTTGCACCCACATTCATGGGCGTTCCCGGTTCAGACAGTCCATTGCTCCCATGTGCATCCCCAAAGACTACATTTTATCATTCTTGCCTTAAGGATCATTTAGGTTTACAATTCTGGAAGACGTGGGCTTCAAACAGACACAAAAATCTGTCTGTCTTAAATTGCTGGGGCTGAAATATGCCTCCAGCTCAAAGATACAGGGCAAAAATGGTGAGGAAGGTCGTATTTGCAGTAATCCTGGTGTGCCCAGATCTGGACTGGGATATGCTGAATTCCACCACATCATTCTGTAAGAAACTCAGGGTACAAAGGGACTCTGCAAAAGGATGATGAACAGCAAGGCTTGTCTCAAAATGGCAGCAGTACATGATTATGGTTTTCCGAAACACAGAAGATGGGAAGAACTGAATTCCACAGCATAGACATAACTTTAGTTACCAAAACAGGATTTGACACCTAATTTCAAAACTGCAACTGTGAACTTGGTGCTCAACTATCACTTCATCCCGGTGGCACCTTAGCCAAGTACCTCCTTTTTGACCCAAAATGCTGGGGAGCTGGGGTCCAAAGAAGAACAATGCTTCAACTGCCTGGGGGGGGGTAAAAATCTCAGGATCTCAAGTCAGGCTTGCTTTGATACTGTGTCTTACATGAAAGTCATGCTTTCTCTACAATTCCACCACTTCCACAGGAAGAGGTAAAAATAGGTATAAGCCTGGGGGGAAGGTTTCCTACTTCTTGGACAAATACTGAGTACGTGCAAGCACCCACGCCTCATGTTCCTCCCATGTTCCAGAGAAAAACAGCATCCAGCTCAGGCAAAGAAGAAATGTGGGTCACTATCCGCAGGCAAGTGTCCTACCTGTCAGATCCAGGGCCACAGCAGATCTTGCCTGAAACTTCGGTTTGGGCAACAGGACCTGAGCTTGGGGGGCTGCGATCCAGACACCCCTCTGTGTGTGATGTTTCCTATTAACTGTTTTAGGCAGCTCCTATTCCCCTTGTGGAATACTCACCTCCCCGATCTGGAACACCGAACCCTTTTTTTTGCACAGAACTGGTACCAGATGGTGGGGTTCGGTTTCCACGCAGGTGGCCAGACACCTCAGGGTTCCACATTTTGGCAGCACCAAGCCCATGCTTTTGAACAGAGCAGAGTCCTATTTGGGTAGGTATTTGCCAGGATGGACATAAAGCATTTGCAGTTCCTCAGTTAATTTTTTTTTTAATGACCAGATCTCCAGTAAGTTTCCAGTTGCCTTGATGCTGGTTGATTTTAGTGGCAGCTTTCAGCAGCTTTCAAGATAGGACTGCATTAAAAAGCCAGGTCATGCATATGCAGCTAATGGTAAACAAACAAGTATTTCTCTAATTAAAACACATCTAGGAAAGTCTAAACTAATTTAACATCTAAATGACTGATGATAAAGGGGTAAGGGAAACCCAGAAATACTAGCCTTTTAAAAAATTGGCGTAAAAATTATAAAATGAATGGAGATAAGCATCAAGGCATGTAGCATGAAAAACCAAATGAAAAAATTTGCAGAGACAAAGTTATGGGAAGAGATAAAAGTCCGTGTGCACAGCAAGTGAAAAGACATGGCAGAAACGTGCTCAGCTTCCCCAACATGCTATTAACATCTGAGAAAAACACTACTGAAATGTTACAAACTAATTAAATTGGGCATACAAGGGAACCAATGGGAATAAATTATTATGCAAATGCAAGGTTTTCCCTACATAAAGCAACTGCTAGGAGTCGGTTTGGTGGTGAGCAAGAAGTGGGGTGGATGCCGAGCTGCCCAGGAGCCAATACTGGCATCAAGGGATGCTGGCGCTGGTGTATCATGCTCGGGTGTGGGTGGACCTGATCACAGAAAATAGGGTAAAATCCCACAGAAGGAGGGAGGGCAGGGTAGAAAAAATGTACTTGGGACTTTCTACAAAGGGAAAAAAAAGAGACTGATGCAGGACTGCTAAAGCAACAGTGCCATCTGCCGCGTACTCCCCTACGGAAGCAAGCTGATTTTGCGTGTCTCCTGCTCTGCTGCAGCGATGGCAGCAAATCCGAGAGCCCCTGTGCAGCCCTGAGCTGAGGAGGGCAGGATCAAACCCAGACTTTCTTCTGGCCCAGCCTTTGTTCCCAAGTGTGTATGCAGGCTTCCTGAAAAGAACATTTCTTGAGTGTCTTTAATAAAGACGTTGACTGTTAAAGAAAACAAACGACAAAATCAAAACCAAGAGCGTTTCTTTCTCTTGGCCTAGCAGGATCCCATGCTCGGACACTGGGTGAAGGATCAGTCCACTATAAAGCAGTCCCTCTGTGAGATGCACATCATGAACGTCCAAGCAACCAAGCAGCTGCTGTCCAGTCTCTTTTCTACGCTGTATTTCTGCCACCTTGTAAAAGGGCTTTCTGTTACTTGCGCAAATCTGGTGTCGGTTTCAATCCGTATTTTTATGCACGGTTCTTTTCACTGTGTTCATTACATCTTTGAATGCCTTTCTATGTTACATCTGAAGCAATTATAACAGAAAATTCTAATCAATATTATGAATTTTTGTAATACCTTTTATTAGTAGCTCTCAGAACTAATTTCCAGAGATTGAATCTGACAGAACTCATAAAATACAGGTGTAGTCACTCTGCAAAAAAATCTCGTGTATTCAACTCTGTAATCCACACATCCATGCTTACGCATCTAATATTTTTAACCCTTAGTCAAACATCCTTATTTTTTTAAAGAGTTCCCCCAAAACACGTCCAGTAAGAATGGAGTTTTGATAAGATGATTCCCTGTCCTATGACCTCCCTCTGGATGCTCAACTTAATCCTTAAGGACATTTTGCAGGATGGATAGTCTAACATTGGTAGCCCAGGCAGTATTATGTTAACTGGTCCCGTTAAAAAAATTTGCCATACTAGGACTTTTACCTTTGTAGGTAAAAGGATTTTCTTGGCATACTTGAGCCATACTCATTTTTCTCATTAGACCATTGCTCACACACCTATTCTTTTTGTACACGTGCTACATAATCCCTGTGATTTGTCTGTTGTGGGTGTTAAACTTCAGTTTTCTGTTAATTTGTAGGCTTCCAGGCTGTCCTCTACATCCTCTGCTACTGTCTCTAGACTCATTAACAACACATGGAAGCGAGGCTTTTGGAAGTAGACAGTGTGGGATTCTGGGGCAACAGATGCTCGGTGGTAACTCAGAGATGCTTCATATTGCAGACCTGATCTTTGCAATCAAGGGTCTCAATTTGAATTTCAGAAAGGGATAAAACTTGTGATGAAGTGTTTGCTAAGAAGAGAGCTGAACTCAAAGAACTGCAGTCGGCTTCTGCATGGGTTCAGAATATGAATCCAAGTCTCTACCGGTAATGAATGAATGCACACTCCATTACTAAAGTACCTGAATCATTGCCTTAGCACACATGGGCTGCGTCAAGGATGCATTTCTTGTGACTTTCTTTCTGTCTCTTTTTTGGCTTCTTGGAACTTTATATGATTACTTTAGATTGGAATAGCTATAAGATCTGTAGGCTTCACATTAATTATTAACCTCAGTATCTGACTCCTATATTTTAAGATCTACAGCTCTGAAAGAGGAGACACTGCTGGCAGTAGCTACCTTGGGAGGGTTGAAATTTATTATAAATCAAACTAATCTATACTGTCTCCTGCTCAGGAAATTGAATTCTGGGAGTTTGTGAGAGTCAACTCAGAGTTGACTGAGACTCCTACCTAATTCACATAGATGAAGGACATTTACATTGAGATAAGAAAAAGCTGTTGATCTGATTCTCATTACAAATCAAATTTAGTCATTCTGGAATTTAATCTACCGTATTTAAGTTAGTTAGTGGGACCTTCAAAAATGGAGACTGGCGTCTTTGTTCTTCAAAAATAGATGCAACAAGATTATCTGTTAAAAATAAGAGATACTCATTTTGTGCATATTTAGCCAACAGTTACTTATAATCAAAGAGTGATAACAAGTTCCCATTATTTGGTTATGGGCCTCTGCTGGCTGGGGTCCCACAGTGGCAATTTTTGAGAGAGTTCTTTGTACTCATGAGTGTAATCAAAAACAAGACTCAGCTCTGTATTTTCCTCTGCAAAGTCAATGGACTAAACTCATCAAAGTCACAGGGTTAAATTTAGCTCAATGTGTCTTTGTTAAAATGTTTATAGTGCAAATGGTGGTTATTCACAAAAGCTGCAACAGCGACTCTGTAGATGGATTTGTTTCTCTGTCACCTCACTGAGCAGCTGGAAGGTATCTCCAGAAAGAAATAGGATATATGTCTTCTTGTGAGTCAGGAAAAAACCCCACTCTCCTATTGTATAAACTCTTGGCCACCAAAATCCAAGAAGATGATGAGCATCTTTGTGCCATGCTTATTAGCTACAGTTAAGAACATTATTAAAAGCTCATAGATGCAAGTCTTCCTAGCTAGTGCAATAAAAAATAAATAAATGAAGTAGCGGACATCCCTTCTGAAGTCAGAAGATTCAGCCTTTGCTCTGCCTTACACCTGTGGAGGGAAAGTAGCTGAACTCCAGCGAGGCTTGTTGGAAACGGCAGCCATGGGAACTGCCTCAGGGAAGTGAGGGATCGCTGTAACCTCTGCCAGCCATGGCCAGGCCTGGTCTCAGGCATCTTTGTAACAGCAAATGCCTGTGGAGATCCAGTTTGCCTAGAAACAGCGTTCCGCTGCCAGCAGCCCCCTGCTTGGGATGAAGGCATCTGACACAGGTTATGAAGCCTTTTGAAGCAACTGGATCCCGGTGCCACGGGCATGCTCTGTGTTAGAAGCAGACAGTGGGAGAACTCTGAGGAGGGGTTGCAGGGGTTGTATGAGGCTGTTCGCAGTATCTCCATGCTTTGGCTAAACCTATGTGAGCGCTGCTCCAGCTGCTGATGTGTTTTGTCACCAACGAGTTAAATTCTTAGAGCAGACAAAGGCTGAAGAGGTGAACATTTCTTGATTTCCAGCTTTCGAAACACCTTTGACCAGCATCTCAAAGTATGACAGCCTGAAAGCATATTAATGAGCAGCTACTTCCCAACGGGAACTGTTGTATCAGCATTTCTTCTCCTTGTGTTGTTTCCTGCCTCTATCCTGAGTGGTGACACAGAGGTGCATGAGCAGCTCAAAGATGCGGCAATGTAGGTATCTAAAAGAGCCAGGAGGCCTTGGAATACAGAAGTAAATATCCTAACCTTGGAATGACAGCTCTCTTTCATCTGGTGATGAGGTTATGAATGTAGCATTTACTTTTATACCATCAAATAGAAAAGATAACATAATGGACTGGCAATTCTGCTGTTATTCTGCAGCTATGAAAGCACATAAACTGAAAGGCCAGGGGAATGATTCTTTTGCAGTTAGCCTTAATTCCTCTGCTGATACAGAGGTATAATGGGAAGGCAGAAATGGACCTCTACAATGCCCTACTTAACCTATGGCAATCTTTCACTAGAAGAAGGCGTGGGCACAATGTGTCAGAAATTATATACCATGCTAATGATATATTAGACAGGAGATAATAAGCCTTTCAGGGATTCCTAAATGTATTACTTGTTAATTTAGGAGGTACCCTGGGTGCAACTTATGAGGTGGTACTAATTTAGAAGGTATCATGAGTAACTCTGCTTGCTGGAGGGCTGAAATGTAAATCCCATTGTTCAACAGGGAAAACGAAAATGTTCCTTCCATTAAGTCTGTGATCTGTCCTTCACTTGCCATGGGGAATAGCATAATTTAGAAAGCTGCCTTCTAGGATGTTGAACAATCATGCCTCATCAGTGAGACCTCTAGATTAAAAATGTGAATGTTTTTACATTACTAGAGGGTTTATTATATCTTGCTTAATATTTCATATATTTGACATCAAACTACCAAGTAACAAGAATAATGTATTAAAATGCCCGTCTAGTCATGTTATTTGCCTGCTTTTATGTAATAAGACTCTGACTGCATTTGTTCAGGGATACTGTACAGTGGTTTGATTTATGTTTTGTAGCGCTGGGCTGAGAAGGGACTTTAAAACTGATTGTCATAGTCAGTTCACGTCTATCTCAGAGTTTCTATGGATCCTGAAACAGGAGGTTTTCCTTGGAGGCAAAAGAGTTTTTGTATCCTTCCCTTAAATGCAAAACCGATGCAGCACCACCTTCCATAGAGCTGGCTGCACCTTTAGGCTCCCAGCAGTAAGCAACAACGTTATATTCAGCCCTGATTGATTCCTTCCTGAACTAGTGGATAAGTTATACTATCATGCTGTTACCTTACCTTATACCATGACACCCTGTGGGCACCGGGTCCAGATCCTCTTCGCTTCTGCACGCCCACAGTTGCCACTGTACTCAGTGGGAGGGGAGGCTTGTAGGAGCAGTTCCCTTGGTCCTGATTTCCTGGGGTAAGTACCTCATGCAATGAAAGTCCACATCCTGTGTCATCCATCCCATGTCAGTGTGTGTGTGTGTCCCCTGCAAGAAAAAAATCACCTGAGAGTTGTGGCAGGGAAGTGCTGAGCTTAACACCACACACATGTATCAGCTGGGTCAGTTCAATCCAGGCAAGCAAATCTGTGCTTCTTTACTGGATCCTGTTGCCTTCCCTTTCTTTACCCTACCTTTTTTCCTCCTGTCCTGAAGTTAAAGTGAGTACCTCTCTGTGAACAGCGTAATTGTTGCCGCTTTCTGTAATTGTGGCTACGCATCATTGCTCCAGCCTCAGACTGCAGCTTCCCTTTTAAAGGCCTGACACCAAAGATTGGAAGTGTACTACATGCAGATGAAAGCGAGTGAGGTGGGCATATTTTTGCAGCAGAAATGGAGAACTAGACATAAATCTTACCTTCTAAAGTAGGTGGCAAAATCTGGAGCTAGACAAGAGAATCTATTCCTGGTTTATATATATTTCTAAATCATTCTGTAGCAATATGACAACCAGGGGCACCAAAATTCCTCATTTCTAAAATACAGGTAACAGAGGAAGTGAATGTATGTGGACCTTCACTGGGAACAGGAGGGGACCTCTGGAGACAGGTGAGGACAGGACTTGCTGTTTGTTCACAGTTGTCTATAGACTCTTTCCTATGTCTTTAATATTTGCAATAGCCCTTTAGTAGCTGGCTAACATTAACGTCCATCTAGAATCATACTGGAAACTGAGGATTTATGAGGTACAAAGGCACAGAAAAATGCCACTAAGTGCAAAGTATATTATGCTCTTCAGGCTAGTTACTGCTTCCTGGGACTTGTTCACTATTCTTCACTTATTCTACTTGTTTGGGGTTTTTTTCATTTGTTTTGTTTTGTTTTGTTTTGTTTTGTTTTGGTTTGGTTTGGTTTGGTTTGGTTTGGTTTTATTCACCCCATTCTCCTGTGTAGTTGATGAAGACAGCCCTCTGCTAATGATTAACTTGTTTTGGAGAGCAAATTTAGAAAAGGGGGGGGTTGAACTGACATCAGTCGAGCAGTCAACTTTAATTAAAAATGCTGAAACTCGTTAATAAGAAACAAAGAGGCAAAGCAAAAAAAAAAAAGAAAGAAAAGGAAGGGGAGTGGATAGCAAGAGAAAAGAGAGGACATAATAAAACAAGGTTGAAGGACAAATGAAAAGAAAAAGACAACAGAATTAATGGGAAAATGCAGATAGCTAGTATAAAAGAAACCATACATAAGCTGCCCTGGCTTCTTACTAAAGTGACTGGATGTCTAGCAGTAGCCTCTAAAGTGGCGATTCTTGCCCATTCACTCCCTTTATATCCATTATTTATCTGATATTTTAAAATATACTGTTGCTAGCATGAACTGCGACAAGGCAAGTGTGGGGCATTTCTGCTGTGTATTTGTTGTGGAATATGCACACAAGCCTGGGTTCTGCTCAGAATAGCCAACTGCTCGTTTGGGGAGTAAAAGAGAGAGGGGGGACTGTTGCAGAAATCCCAGTTTGGTGACTCATCACCCTGGCAACGGTGGCAAGAGAAAAAGCAATGCTTTATCTTTATCCAAATCTAGACTATCCTAAATTGATGTAAATGTGAAAATGACTTACTGAAAAGAGCTATTAGCTTCACGGATAAGTCTTGAAATGTCACTGATTTGCAACATATCAGCCTGGCTAAAGAACATTAAATAGCTTTCCTAATGGACACCTGATACACCAAAGGGAATTCTGAGTCCCTGGTGAATTTCCACATCCTCCCCTCAGGCTAGTTCTTATGAGGATTTGGATGCGCTGGACGAATTTTCTCACCCATGCACTCTAATATCTGCGTGCCAGTCCAAGGAAGCTGAAACAACTGCTGTAAACTCGTAACTTTGAGCCCAATGAGAAATAAATCAAATCTATCCCTGCTACGGGCTTTGCAAAGATGAAAATTTACCAAGTCTAACTAAAAGCATTCATTTGCTTTCTGTTCTCCAGGCCCTCGGGGAATCATTTAGACCACAGCTACCTCTGGTCTTCCAAGCAGTACCTGAAGTCTGAGACACCGGCTTTACGTTTTCACACAGTGTAAGAGGAGACTATTAGAAGATTCATAATAAGACTGCTATATTAACTTATCCAAATAAAATATGGAGATTGAAGGGGAGAGGTAAAACATGTACACCCGCTTTTGATACGCAACCAACTACTAAAGTCCTTCTGAACTTTAACTAAATTTTGAACCATCTGTGATTTGCCCTCAGTCTCTGGGAGCAGCCCAGGCAATTGGGTGTGAAAATTCCCTAAACTTTGCCATCTGAGTCTTCTACAACCATCTGGGCCAAACTAAACTCTAGAAGTATTCAGTTTGGTATCAGGTCTATAAATTTTCTTAGATCAGGCTGTGTAGAATTTAACTTCTGTTCTTTTGTGATGGGCTAAAGAATAAACTTCAAATAGTTCACTGCAGGAGCTACTAAGCTTTTAGTGACTAACAGAAAATGAATGTATCTTCTTGCACGATTATTGAACAATAAAACCCCCACAAACTGGAATTCTTCCGTATTTTAAATCCCCACATTGCTTAATAAAAGGTCCCAATGAACTTTGCAATATCTGAGAGTGAAAAACACGCAGAAAAAATAATGTCCAAGAAATTCAAAAGCAACATAATTTACCACCATGTGTTTTAAGTCCTGATTTGCATTTTATTTGCAGTGGAATATGGTACTTTTCAGTCAGCTCACACATATTCCTTAGATACTACATTGCAAAGTGTTGCAAAAACCTCCCAAATACTTCCAAACATATGCATACACAAATGCACACACACACATGCTCACAGGGAATTTTTTGTAATGAATTGACTTCAAGGTTAGTATCTCTGTAACTTCATTTGTACGTAGACCGAGCACACAAACACCACCTTACAATCTATTCTTTACAGTGTTATTTCCCAAATGGAAGGAGAAGGTTGAAAGATATACAGGACCATTGCACACAGAAACGCCTATGGAAAGGCATTATCCTAACCAAGTCACACTCAGTTGAATGAATTTCCCAGAGTGATGGTTTTGTTCTTCTGGGTTCTTCAGCTCTCCCATCAATGTCATTCACAGGGCCATACATTAGTCTGTGCCAGACAATTTAGGAACCACTAATAGCCTCTGTTGATCCTACAGGGAAAATATATATACATGCATGGACCAATACAAACCCTTATATATACATACACACACTTCCATTACATTTTTAGAAACAAGAAGGACAAAGAACAAGCAAGGGAAGTATAATGAAAATAACTTTGTTTTCTAGATGGAAGGGATTTATTTTTTTTTTCTCTCACAGTTTTCTGTTCTTTACTTGGTAATTTCTTTTAGCTGATTTTGGAATGCTGTTTCTAAAAACTGCAGATTCTTCTTTTAAATGTGTCCTGCTTACCCCTGTTTCGAGGTGAAGTATTTTAATAGCCGGGGGAAAGGATTTTCTGCCATAGAAAACATTCGGCATGGGGCACTGTAGGCGTGTTGATGTTTCTCTGACATACCTTCCAACCCTTCTCAGCAATTCTGAATGTTATATTATGTTGAGGGATAGTGCTGTTTGTGCTGTGCACACATGCTGCGGAGTCAAAGAAAGGTATTTGAACCCTACAGCTTCACTGACTTTGTTTCAGATGCCTAAATTATGCTGTAGATGTCCTGGGGCTTGCTCTGGCCATTGGCAAGACACCTTGGGACAACATGGGGCACTTCAGCAACACTCCTTTCCCAGTGCGTCCCAGGAATAATGCATCCATCTCTCTCTAGCAACCATGGAAACAGTGTCCGGGGACTAACCGCTGTCTGAAACCTGTTAAGGCAGGTGCATAAACTTGGTGTTGTGAGCAGGACACCTGTTTTGGGTAGGTTACCCATCTCATGACAGGTGCTTGTGGAGCCTGCCAGCCTGCCCTGTCCTGCCCTCCTTGCGTGGCGAGTGAGAGATCGGGTCCTTGGTAGATTTTCACGCCCACCCACACCTGGCAACACTGGCTTTGCAGGAAGGGAAAAGCAATTTGTTGCTTCTGTGAATAGGCCCATGATGCAAAGGCTGGAGATCAGGAAGAAAACAGAGCAGCATATGTTTCCTTCAAAGAATTGTATCAAAAAAGAAAAGAGAATTTTCTTTTTTTTTTTTGTGGTCTGGGAAGAGAAAATTAAAAACGGTCTATCCATCAATGAATTTACGGTATCTGAAGCTCCTCTGAGCCCTAGGAAAACACAAAGCTCTGCCCTTTGGTCTTCTTTTTGGTCTGCCTGGGTAAGCTCACTTTATGAGGCAGCATAATTTGCAGTGACCTTTTCTGAAGCTGTTGCTACACTTCCTGCTTCACTGGAAACCGCCTTTTTAGCCATGCGTGTTGTGACTCCACATACATTGGAGTATAAATTTCAGGCTTTGTCACCAAAGCCTGCAAAGTGATGGTAGGTGGTAGGTGATCCTACCGGTGCAGGATGCTGTTGGTACTGCTGGGCTGCAGAAGACAGTGGTGAGGGATGGTTTTTGAAAGCTGGTTGGACCTTGGTGCACCACAGAAAAATGGCACGGAGTCAATGGGGGGCAAGGGATGAAAGAAGAATTTAAAACTAATAATATCAGTGGTCTGCTTTTCTCTGGATTGCTGGGAGGGAGGAAAAACATTTCTTATGTATTTCCACTTTTAAAAAAAATCTTTATATGAATTTGATTTGATAACCCTCTTGGGATATCCAGGGTGTTCAGACAACCTAATACATTTCTAGAGAGCTGTTTCATTGTCTCCTTTTTCATCTTTTATAATTGTTATTCTGCCTCTTACTTGTACAATGGAATGATTATGCAATTTTATAAAAGGATTTTCAGACATACTCCACATGTGACTATTAAAGTGTACCTCTGTCTCAATATATCTAAAGCCTCGTACCCATCTAAAACATTGTACCCATCTAAATATCTACCGAGTTTTTAAATCTTCTTTTTGCTATATATAAAGTGGTAAATGTATGTATTCTTATATAAATACAGGCCCTTTACAGTCAATGGAAGTTTTCCTCTGGCTGTAACACTTCCAGGATTTCACAGCTTCCACATGTGTAGACTTCAGAAGTACATGGGACACAATGGTATGCATATTTTCTTAATATTTTAGAAATTATTATATGTGATTTTTTTACACAATTCGTTTCATAGATATTAATTATGTGTAATAGAACTGTGTGAGAAAATCTGAAACACTCCTTGAATCACTCAAGAGCTGCAGTCTGAAGATTGTGCAGAAAGTTTACCCTTGAAATTTGGTGAATCTATACTAACCAGATGATTAGTTCATTTTCTTTGCTTTCTTTATCTTTCTTTATTTACTTTTTCTTTATTTGTTTTTCATGTGGTGGAGACCTTTAAGGCTTTTTTTTTTTTTTCATTGGTTAAGGAAGAAAGCTGAAGTATCAGCGATTTTTCTGTGATATGTTTTTTCAAGTAAGGTGCTGGCCTAGCAAAATAAAGAATGTGTTCAAATCTCTTCAGGATCAATGCCATATTTTTAGATGCATCCTCATTCACTTAAATGATGTTTGTGAAGTTCTTAAAAATATTAACCAAATATTAACTGAAAGAGATAGTTTCCTGAAGGTACAGTGTAATAATAGGAAATGAATTCATTTATATCCTAAAAATTTTAAACTGCAGAATGCGTGTTCTTAGAGTAAAAAGCCTAGAAACTGTTCTGGGGTTTCAAAAAAAACCAAACCCAAAACAAGGAATTTTGATGAAAATGAAGGAAAGTATAGAAAAAATATTGGCAAGTTGGGAAAAAAATTGTAGATATATTTTTCAACCAAAATAATAATCATAAAATCTTAATCTGAATTTCAAGAGCTTCCAACTGGAATCTGAAAAAATCTGTTTTGAAATGTTACCCCAGGTGCTTCTTGGAAATCGGTCTTTGTAGGTTCTTTGCTGCTTTGTTCATGTAACAGCCCAGTGTTCCTGGCCAGATTACATGCCCATGGATGTCCTGTGGGTCTGCTGGGACATTGCAATGGATTTTGTGAAGTCACCAGCCACAAGCAATGTGAGCAAGTTTGCCCATGTGTCCGGTTTGGCTGGTAGCCCCAGAGCAGTAGGCGCATCACATTTCAACTTTTAACTGAGGTGCTACAGCAACAATTCAGATGAAAATGCTTTCTTTTCAGTCAAAGGCTGAAGTCACTAACTTTGATTAGGCCAAGAGCCTTCCAGTTTTCAAGGGCTTTGCTTGTTGGCTAAACTTTAAACTTTTCACAGAATGCAGCTTTCTTTACAATTTCAAATAAAAATAGATGGAAGCTGTTCACCTCACCAAACGTACCACCAAGCTATTTGATGATAGCTGGGGAACAAATTGTATAGCCCTGTTGTGTATCACGTTTATCCCAAATATTTGACCCCGACAATGTTCTTTCTACTTTGGTCTTGTGCTTTGCCCTTTGTTTTGTCCACATCAAGAATTTTTTGAAGTTCTTTGACAGCTTCTCTGAGCGATAGCCATAGAAAAGTCACCCTGCCAAGGGAGTATCCTTTTCCACAAGTGAATCCCGCTTTTTCCACTCCTTTGAAGAACACCACCACCAATAACAACAGAAATAATAGATGCATCCAAAGTTATGCTGCTGTGAGGTTTAGGATGAGAACACTTCAACGAGTACTAGAAAGAAGTATAACATTCTGCATATAGTTCTCTGAAAGATTACAAGTCAAAATCGTATCATTTAATATACACATAGAAGTGGTACTGTCATCGTATATTATGAGATATGACTACAGTCCTTGCAGCATTTCAGCTCCTTTTTTCCCTGTCATCAGTACAGCTGATATCAGATGACAACACTGAGATCCACCAATTCTTTGCTAATGCCCTGCTCAACACTAGGGCCAGCACATGACATCAGGCTTTCTACCTCCTTCCTGAGCCTCTTGCTTGCTTTCACTAGCTTGCTCCCTCTCATTTGCAAATACCCCCCATGCATATTTCTATACATCAACACTGATATACAGTCTTTTTATAGGAAGAATCCAGAACACTACCTTTATTCATGTAAGATTATTTTCTGTATCCCTGAGAAAGCTATTTATAAGGGTCTTGATTGAGGAATGAAAGAAAGACTAAAGCAGTTCAGTAGAAATTATCTTCTTAATGGTAAAACCTGAATTATACATTAAAGTACCATTTATTCAATGAATTTTATTATTCTGTTTAAAAAGGCAGAGACTTTTATGTGTTTCATATACTTACAAAGGTTTATTAGCTTGAGTAAAAGGTTATTATTATTCAATTGAATAATTGAATTTTAAATTATTGGTATTGCACTTCATATTATAACTGCTTTTCCAGATGCATTTCATTATGTCAAATTTGCCTTTTAATCCCCTGTCTGGAGACCGTTTTCTTGAATCATGCACTGTTTCTTACTCTCCGTAGTGGTATCCTGATGAACACACACAGTCCAGTCTCACATCTTCCATGTAAATTACTGTGCATACCTCTTCTAGTCAGATCACATTGGAGGCTATCTGGTGTCATATAATCCTGGATACTGATACGTGGAAAATCTTTTCAGGTGATTAATGCCGTAGGCATCTAATTTTCCTGCAAAGCACTATTGTGGGACTGCAGTGTTTATGCGAACGCCAGACTTAGGGATATGAAATGAACATTTAGAAAAGTTAATAATCTGTGCCTAATCCCCTCCAAGAATTATCTGTTGGTATTTCTATAAATAATTGCAGCTTTATTACTTGTCTCTAATTGAATCACATATTAATTTATTAGACGTATTATTCATTAAAACACTTGGAACTTGCTTTACATCTCATTGCACGGGTGAAATAAATACATGTAAAGCTACACATGAAATATCTTTGCATTTGAAACATATATTAAATAAAAAAGTCACAAAATAACTGTGCTTTGGTGTTTGTTTACTTGCTTTGTTTGTTTGCTTAATGCTCAAGCAAATGTGCCCCTTGGTTTCTCGTTTGCTGGAAAAATAACTTTTGTCCTTGACAGCACACTTGGAAACTGCGATTCCTGGATGTAACACTGAAATTCTCTATTAAGATAACAAATGATACACAGAACAATCCAACATAATAAAATATCAGGGTAGGAGGCTTCAGAGCGGAATATTCTGCGAGCACCGATTCTTCATGGCTACATTCAATACTGCGCTGATAATGTTAGTGTGGTTAAAGGTGCTGCGTTTGCTTGCGTGTACCTCGGAATTACCTAATTGTCTGCTGTTATCAGGCTGCTTCTAACTATGCTGAAGAGTTTTCCCCTCAGCCAGGGGTTGTCCATTAACTTCATTAGAAGTGGGATCAGCCTTCCACAGCCTTCTGTAATTTCGAGCAAATTATGTTTTAGAAAGTAATCATTGATTCCTAAGATTTGACATAGGATAGGAAGCACTTTAAAAAGTGGCTTTGAATACTCTTAACAAGCTCAAGAATTACGGGCTCATTCGTCTCTTACACTGCTGTTACAAGCATTTATCTCAAATGATTTCAACAGACTTGCTTCTGTTTTACACTGGTGTGAGGGAACAAAAAAACCAGGTTGCATAAATTGTTAACAGCTCTTTCATACTGCCTCTTTATTACCAGATAAAACTTTGATGAAGGACATTCACAGAAGATCAATATGAGAAACCACATGAGACCTGGCTTTTATGCTACTGGCTGGTATTGAAAATCACAGAAATAAGTATTTGTTTTTGAAGCTCTTACTTAAGCCGATGATTGGTTCGATGCTGCTTTTCCTGAAAGAAGTATTTCACCTTTAGGAGACGTACTGCCTCCTGAGTGAAGTTACTCCACGACTCCAATTGCAGGGATGGGGGAAAGGGAACAGAGTGCAGTCATTCATCTAGTAACGAGCAACTTCAGCTGACAGCCTTCGTTTGAGGGAATCGGGACCCGCGTCCACTTCTCGGCTTGGTGTGGATGCTTCTCCCAGCTGATGTCATGGCACCCTAGGAAGCTCTGCAGGAAAGGCTGCATGTCTCAGGAGGGGAACTAGGGGTTTTGAGGAAGTTTGGGGTCTTCTTCCAAAGAACTGGGAAATCGCCTCATCGCTGGCAATCTTCACCTGTAATTTACAGAGGCCAGCTCACAGCTGTGGGGTAAACAACAAATGGTATTGAACTGGCCAGTAATATACTGTCTGTGGGCTAATATAGCTCAGGACATATTCACTGCCAAAAGTAAATTAAACATTTTCCTTGAGATTCACTTAGATAGCAGTGTTTGTTTATGTAGTCTTTTATCTGTGTATGAAGAAGTGAGCAGGAGTTAAAGTGCAACGGCAATCACATATAGTAAATCCAATTTATATTAATATTCCTCCAACCTAATAGCTGGCAAATACAAGTTCCTGCACCTCTAGCAGTCTGCCTTAATTTGTTTCTGTCAAATGTCAAGCAAACATTTTATCACAGGTTGGTGGGGGTTTTTTTTCCTAAAAAAAAACCCCAAACACATCAACACTGAAGGTCACAGAGGTGAATATTTTTAGAAAGTTTACTCTTCACGCACTTAATCAAGACCACCATACTTTACTTGCTTTCTGCCAACCGTTACTAAAGCCATCCACAGTCTTCGAAATCCAAGAGTTATGAAGTGGAAATGCCTGGTCAGGAAAGCCCTCTGGTACGACTGAGTCTTGATGACAGGCTTAATCCCAAGCGCAGCAGAAACTCAGTTGTGCTCCTTTTTCTCCCTGAGGTAGCTGAAGAGGACAGCCAGCCCCCCCTCGACGACCTCGGGCAGGGGCCGGGACAAGGGGTTGTGGGCGATGTGGAGGCCTTTGTCCATGGGGTTCCACGCGATGCGTGGCAGCCGGTGCAGGAGGTAGAGGTCGTCCGGCAGAGTCTGTATGGCATTGTAATCGACGTTTAGTAACTCCAGAGTGGTGATGAAGCAAAGGGACCGTGGCAAGGTACGTATGTTGTTGTTCTCGATGATAAAGATTTGCAGATTGACCAGATACTGGACACTCTCTGCGATGCCTTCAAGCCTGTTGGACCCTAGGTGCAAGAAGTCTAAGTTCCTCAGTGCGAAAATGCAGAGGGGAATTTGCACAAAGCGGTTGTTGCTGAGGTTCAGTTTCCTCAAACTTGTCAGGTCGGTGAAGCTCAAAGGCAGTTGCGAGATGCAATTGTGCGAGAGGCTCAAAACCTCCAGCTTCCTGCACAAGCTGAGCTCCGCTGGCACCTCTGTCAGGCGATTCATATTGACAAACAAGACCTTCAGGTTCCTCAGCAGCCCGATCTCTTTAGGCAGACACTTGAGGCAGTTGCCACCCAAGTTCAGCACTACCAGCCTGTCCAGTTTCCCCAGCGAAGGGGGGATCACCATCAGCTGGTTGCGTGAAAGGTTCAGTTTCTGCACCTCGGGCAGTCCCCACAAGAAGTCAGGCGTGCTGGTCATCCCTTTCATTATGAGGCTCAAGCTGACATAACGCAATCCCCGCTTCAGCAGTGACTTGGGCTCTTTCCCCGCGAGAAGAGCATCTTCCCACGCAGGCAACTTTGGACCTTTCCTCAGAAAAACCATGCTCCTTCGCCCCTCTCTCTTCGAGTGCTCAGTTCCCATAACACCCCGGATCCCTCCTGGGAGATGAAGTGAGGTTTTCTTCCCTTGCAAGTGCTACACCAACATGCAAATGCCAACAGGGGATGACAGCTTGCAGGAGGCGGGAAAGTCAAAGCAAGGAGACAAGGAGGAGCCTGTGAAGTGCATCTCAGTCCACCGGGGCAGTTTCCATAGCTGCTGAGGGAAAGTTTCACTTTTGGGGGCTTATGTCGGTCTTGGTGCAAAGTCTGTAATGAAATACTTGCTCCTGACTTGTGAGCAAACCTGTTCAATTCAAACTGAATGCCACAAGGCAGCTGTCACTGTCATTTGGCCTGGGCTTTATTGGACAGATACGTGTCTTCACTGCAAAAAGGTCACAAGGATGCTGTATATAACTTCACCATGTCAGCTTTTTTGGCTATCTGGTACATACCATGGCTGCAGGACAATTAACAAGAGTGACTTCAAAAAACAAACAAGCAAGCTATCATTTCAATTCAGATGTAAAGGACGTTTTCACTGTCATTTTTATTTTGATGTTCCTGATTTCCTGAAAGACTTATTGGTCCACCAGAAAATTTTCCGCGCTGCAAAAAATGCTTTTAAAGACTTCAGTTTTCTGTTTAACTCAAAAAAAAAAAGAAAAGAAAAGAAAAGAAAAAGTTAATGCTCATAAAAAAATGTTAGCTTTTATAGCCCCTTTGTGGTGAGGATAAGCATCTTTTCAGATGAAAGGGTACCACCTTCACTGAAGCAATGACATTTTCCAGTGGTATCTGCGCCCACTTGTATGATTGCTTGCTACCCACATCGCCAAATGTGAGCGGTCATACCATGCAGTTCTGCACAAATTACTCTGTCTTAAATGTCCTCTGCTACTTTCACACCTATCAGCGAGATTTTTTGGGGTCTGGTTCTTTTGTGCTGCAGAAAATGTAGCCGCCTGATGTCCCTTTTCCTTCTAACTTTCCTGTCTTTCTGGGCTATTCTGGGGTACAGGAGGACTAGCAGTCGAATTGCCCGAACTATAAATGACATTTAACTCTGGGATAGAGGGACTGATGGGAGAGGAAGGAAGCAGTAAGGTATAATAATACCTAACAACAGCTGAAGCTGAAGCTGTAGCTCTACTGATGAAAGGAAATTGTATTGCTACAGGAATATGCAGTGAGTTTAAACTCAAAGGCATCCTAAAAAGGATACACAAAAACTTCAGGCACCATTTAAACTAGGTGAAAATTGCAGCAAATAGTACAAGACTTTCAGGACTTTTCCTGTCCAGTGGATCCGTGATGATGGAGAGGCTTTGCTGCTGCCTGAGAGACTTGGTGGTGAGTGTACCCTCCCTCCCCACCACCTCATTTCAGGGCGCCTCACCTTAAAAACCTACATTATTAGCTCAGATGGTAAAGGAGGATGCGCAAAGCTGCAGCTGGGAGCCGGGGCACTCCAGCAACCTCTTTGGCGTCAGTCCCCGCATTCCCTTCTTACCGCTGAGCACCACTCAGTCTCTTTTCAGTTTCGGGTCCCTCAGAGCACTACAGCTGCCTGGGCGTAGAGGGGAGAGAGGGGGCATCCCTGCGGCTGTGTCTGGCGCATGGGGTCCTAGGACAGGAGAGGAGCCAGGACCACAGCGAGAAGTGCAAGCTGATGGTGAGCTGAGCGAGCCACGCAATTAAAACACGTGCCCCAACAGGGCCGAGTGGCATAAAACCAGCTGGTCCTGAGGCTGAAATACTGCATTCCCAGGAGTGCCTGGATGAGCCTGGAATGGGCTGAGGCCAGTTGTAGCTGTTTGGTTAGAGCGGGTTGGCAGCCTGACTGGGAGTCCCAGATCCCTCCCTCGCAAGCACTTTCTGCCAATATTTGCCCGTTTACAAACAAACATTGTATTAAATCCCATCACAGCCATAAGCTCTGACTTCAGTGTTCTTGTCAACCGAACACGCTGCCTGGCGTGGGGGATGTGACCCTGCCGCTGTGGGCAGAGGAGCCGCTCGGTGGGGGAGAGGAAACCCAACGGCGGGCCACGCTGGACTGGGGGACTTGAGGCTAAAATGTGTCCCTTCAGCCCAAGCAGGTGGAGAAGCCAAAATGAGAGCCTCTGGCGAGTCCTGACTCTGCCCAGCTGCTGTTAAAAATGCACCTATTATCAGGCAGCCTAAGTGGGCTTGAACAAGGCATTCGCTTCTGCAGCAGAAAACACGACGGGGGGAAAAAAGCCTTTTACAAAGTTAGGCATTTCCTTTCTTTTAATCGTGCTGCTGGAAGGAGGAACCTGCTGCAGCTCTGCCCAGCGGCTGGTGTCTCTCCCTGTGGCAGAGCTCGCGCCCACGTCCCCACCGTCCCTTCAGAGCTCTTCCTTCGGGGAGGTCACTTTTAGTAACAGCCCAAAACAAAACACAAAGGAAGCACAGTCCCCCTTAAGCCACAGTCTCTTCCCCACCCCGCCTCCGGCTGGCCAGATATTTTTGGATGAGAACGTCGTCCCCATCTCCAAAATGCGTTAAGAGTTGACTGCCCGGGGACTTGGCAGGGCTGGGTCTGGCCTCTCACCACAGAAATCCCCGTTTCCTCAGAGCGTGACTCAGCCAAAGGGCTCTGTACCCTTCCCTGGTTTTGCATCATGCCGCCGCTTCGAAACAGAGCCTGCGGTACAGCCCCGTACAGTCTGGGGCCGGCTGTTGTTGGGAAGCTTCACCCCAGGCTCTCTATCAAAGGAAAATGCTTGCTCTGCTCCGGTCTCACAGCATCTCCTGCTCAGGCACTGCTGCATCCCCACGGCCTGTCAGAGCAGCAGAGGCAGCGGCAACAGCGGCAAAAGGGATTTAAAAAAGAAATTCCACATCTGCAGCTTCCATTGTCCAGCTCCCTTCCTGCCCCCGCCAGCACTGTAACTGCTGCGCAAAGGAAAAAAAAATAACCATTTCCTTTTCTTTGTTCTCCAACAGAAAAACAGGCTATTGAGCACGCTTGCAGTTGTGGCGGCGACGGGAAACTCTGAGATAACCAAATTAAATTCCCTGTTCAAAATCGGGATGATAAAACCACAGTGGCCTCATCTGGACACCTCAGGAACTAAGTTTCTGAACAAAAATAGTGCCTTGTCTGTTGGTGCCCTGGATCGGTTTTGTTCCAAGACTTTTCAGTCCCGTCTCCTCCTGGTTGCGCTGCACAGTGCTGCGCTGTGCTGGGAGGGCAGATTGACTCCTTGGGGCTGCTCTTTGGTAGCCGGGCCACCGCGAAACACTGACCTGTGTCAACACAGCCTGGCACAAAGCAGAAATGAATTTCCAGCGTGCAAGTTTGGCGGGGCGGGGGGGAAATAATAAATGAAAAAATACAACCTAACGGGTGGGATTTACACGATACAGTGCAATTGATAACTGCTTCGTGGATTAAACTAAAATGTTAGTGTGCGGGGGAACAAAATGACCCAAAATTTGCTGAAGAACTTTGTAGTCTAACTAATATAATGAGAGAAATTGCACTATTAGCAATCATAAAAACCTGGTAAGCTGACAGAAATGACAAGCTATATTTTCTGATGTTCTTTGACAATGCAAATGATTAGATATTTTTTTTCCCCCCGAAGGAAGCAGGATTGTCAGCCCTGAAAAAAACTGTCACAAAGACCTGGAATTTTAAAGCCTATTATCTACAGGCTCTTTCATTTGCCTGCAGGTTTGGAGTCTCTAGAATACACTTGGGAAACATTTTCAGGCTTTTCTCTGCAGCCAGGCAGGGCAGCTGGACAATTGCATTGTTTTTAAATAAAAGTTGAGATCATCACATAATTACTTTTCCACAGGATTTGAGCTTTTAATGAAATATCTAATAGCATCAGGCTTTTAATGAAACCATAGCCATCTTGATACATTGTATTTAAATATTGTTTTCCTGCTAAACCTTATTCAGTCATTGTCTTTTAAATTGATGATCATACAATAGACATGTATAGTTTCATCAGCATATACCTATAGGTTTATAATTGATTTTGAGGGAAAATTCACATTCTCTTCCCAGTGAAAATTTTACATAGTTTGTCTGGCTGAGCTTTAATAAAAAATGCATTAATATAGCAAGGAATAGTTTAAATCTTTAAGCATAGCCTTTTGTAAAATGCTGGGAAGTTCAACCCATACTCTTTCAGAAGAGATTTTCATCTTCAATTCATTATCCAGGTGTTATAATAAACACCTGGCTAAATGAGGATGCAGAAACTACCTAACCCTTCCTGTGACAGGAAGGATGCTTTGGCTAAAAAGGGTTAACTTATTTCAAGTTCAGCAGAAAGCAGTGGAGAAATATTCACTACAAATACAACTGCAGCTACTGAACCATCTTCTCTTGTGCTGTTCCGTTCCTCTGAAGTAAATAAAGGGTTTTAAAAGTGTCAGTGCCACACAGACTGTCAAAGATATCCTCTGGTCTTAGCACTAAGGAAGCAAATTTTGTAGGTTTTTAACTACTTTGTAGTGGTTTGTTGATCTTGCAGCTATTCTGAAATACTAAGTCAAATTTCAAAGGTAATTTGAGATTTATGAGATGTGACACAAGACAGGAACAATTCTTAAGGCAATTTCAGGTTTCCTGTTAATTTGTTTTTAATTATGGTGCTGTTAACAGCCTCTAATGCTTGTGTGTCCCTGGAGCTTTCCTGGAATGTTTTATTAACGTCCCATGTGGAGCTACTGGATTGCCTGACCCATGAAGAATTGGACCTGGAGGTGAATGACTGCCTGTGCAGCAGCTTATTTAACACGACCTTTGGCAAAGTTTTTCTGCAGAACTCTTGACAGAAGTCAAGCTCAAACTGTCCACAGTATGGAACAAAAAGAGAGAGATTTCGGTTTGTGTGTGTATGTAGACTAGAAACGACAGGCTCAATTCCTCCTGATAGTCATCAGCCAGCAGCAACTCTCATGTTACATGGAATTACAGGAAGTTTTATTTCACAGAATCACAGAATCACAGAAAGTTAAGGGTTGGAAGGGAACTCTAGAGATCATCTGGTCCAACCACCCTGACAGAGCAGGTCCACCTACAGCAGGTTGCACAGGATGGTGTCCAGGTGGGTTTGGAATGTCTCCAGAATCAGAGACTCCACCAGCTCTCCTGGCAGCCTGTTCCAGTGCTCTGCCACCCTCAAAGCAAAGAAGTTTCTCCTCATGTTCAGATGGAACTTCTTATGTTCAAGTTCGTACCGGTTATATCTTGTCATATTACTGGACACCACTGAAAAAAGACTGGCCCCCTCCTCCTGGCACCCTCCCTTTAAGTATTTGTAAGCATTGATGAGATCCCCCCTCAGCCTTCTCTTCTCCACACTAAAAAGACCCAACTCCCTCAGCCTTTCCTCCTAAGAAAGATGCTCCATCTCCCTAATCATCTTTGAGGCCCTTTGCTGCACCCGCTCCAGCAGTTAGTTCCCTGTCCTTCGTAAACTGGGGAGCCCAGAACTGGACACAGTACTCCAGTTGTGGTCTCACCAGGGCAGAGTAAAGGAGGATGACCTCCCTCAACCTGCTGGCCCCACTCCTCTTGATGCACCCCAGGATGCCATTGGCCTTCTTGGCCACAAGGGCACATTGCTGCCTCACGGTCACCCTGTTGCCCACCAGGACTCCCAGGTCCCTCTCTGCAGAGCTGCTTTCCAGCAGGTCATCCCCCAACCTGTACTGGTGCCTGGGGTTATTCCTCCCCAGGTGCAGGACCCTACACTTGCCTTTGTTGAATTTTATCAGGTTTTTCCCTGACCAACTCTCCAGCCTGTCCAGGTCGCTGCTGCAAACTTGCAGCAGTATTTTGAAATTCCAGAAAATGCATAAATGACTGGTTAGTCAGGTCTTACTTCTGCCACAATCTCCCTGTGTATACACAAGCCAAAGAGCTGGTCTGTCTGGCTATATTACACAGAGGCAACCTGCAATCCTGCGCTGCCACATTACCCATGTCCTTTGGGGCACTGGATTGTCCTGTGCCCTCCATCTTTCTCCCACACATGGCCAGAAACCACTTGCCTTGGGTGTTTGCCCACTCCTCTGTGGGGAAAGGAGAGCTTACCACATGGACAAGCAGGAGTCCACTGAGGGTCCTGTCCTGCTTTATTTAGTCTTCCGTGCACAGCCTTCTGTCTCTCAGTCTTCTCCTCCCATTATGGCCAGTGTGGTGACTGATTTGACTCTGTTTATAAACATATTTGAAGTCATTATATGGAGGATACTATTGCAGCATAAAAAGCATTGGCTGCTCTATTATTCATCACTGCATTTATGAACAGTCACATCTACATTCATAAACACCCATAAAATAGCTTGTACATGCCTGATAGCAATATGAATGTTTGCTAAATGCTACTTATGGTCTGTGGCTTTCCAAATCAAATTGAAAAAAAAAAGTTGGAACAGATTCTCCAACCTGGACGAAGCAGCTTTTAGTGTAACTGCTGCCATATCTGCCACAGGTACTTTTTTTCACAGAGCTCTTGAAGGTCATTTGTTACATTTAATGCATCATAAGAAAGGAAACAGCAGATCTTGGAAAGCAGGAGAGCCTGAATTCTCCTTGCCTAGATCTAATCTGTTCTGAAAACAGGTGTTTCTTGGCCTGTCTTACAGAAGGAGTCAGATCATCTAAGTGTCCATCGTATGCCTACTTGGCTGGCCTTCACGTAGAATGCATTGATACTTTCCTTTCTTTCTGTCTGTCTGTCAGACTACAACTCCTCCCAGACTTATTTCAGTGCCTGGAGCAGATTCAGTTCAGCTGCCTGTGGTGTACAACCCCCAGCTCTCTGAAGCATGCTGTGACCAGGGGCTACGCGTCACTCTGGGATGGGGGAATATCCCTACCTTTCCTAAAGCTGCTGCTCAAATTAGCAGGGTTTTCTTAAACATCCGTGGGTGCAGTGAGTCCAAAAATAAGCATGACTCCATGGTCTGCTGGCAGAACTCCCAGTCCCTCTTCCAAAGACTGTTCAAGTATTTTACATTTAATGGGTCACTGTAGTTACTTACTTTTCTGGAGTCTGAAAATCCTTAGTCTATTCTGGAAACAAAAGGCAGAGATGAGTCTGAGGGTCCCGAGTAGAGAGAAGCATTTCCATGGGGTTCTAAGTGTAATACCTGTAGTTTAGAGACAGACGGGATTTAAGCTAGACCATTAATTCAGCATTATCTAGTAAGAGCCTTACAGACTCTCCCTGCTCAATATGCCAATATGCTGATTTTGATATATATATATATTTTTGAATAATTCTCTCCAGGCATTGCTAGTGTGAACGTGTCTGTGTCCTGGCTCCATGGAGTGCAGCATGCCACACTAAAAACCAGGCGTCTGAATGCTTTGTATTGCAAAGTTCATTGCTTCTGTGCCAATAACCCTCTTTTTTATTCTAATCGCTTAACTGTGTTTGAAAATGCTGTTGTATCAAAAAGTCTTAAGGGACAAAGCCAGAGGGAAGCTGTAAACTTATTTTAGAAATAAAATCAAACAACAAATCATCCTGGTTTTCATGTCTGATTTTGTGTTTAAAACAAATGTGTCCTTCTCCAATGGAAAGCACAAGCCTTTTTCATCTTAGTCCTCATGAAATTTTGTAAATCGGTACTGCAAATCAATGTGACCCAGTGTGAAGGGGTTTAGCTATTTCCATCCAGAGTCCATTACAATAATGGTTGCAAAAAAGAATTTAGGAAGTAATTCAATCAAAGCTGCTGTGGAGCCTTAATCCCAGATCCATGACTCTTACACAAATTTTACTGATATGAGAAGAAACTCTGCATTTACCTTCATACGCTTGATAAATGATAAAACAGAACCTAATTAAAACTCCCTAAACCACATACCAGTGTCTCAGTTTGGGATTTATCAGAGACATTATCAAACGAAAGGGCAGACGTCCCTCTAGACATTTGAAGACTCAATGCTGACAATTAATAGCTTGACTTTTAAATTTCCAAGCTCTAACTTAAGGGAACATATCGATGCTTAGCTTCAAAGGGCTTGAATGAACAAATAAAACTTCTCAGGCAATCAGTAAAGCAATGCATCTCGGTATTATTAGTATGACAGTGATATTTGAAATCCTATGAAATAATATGGGTCACTGTATGGTCAAAAAAAGGCTTGTGAGATCTGAGTCAAGGGGAGCTAGGGGCATCACACAGAGCACAGCCCGGAGGCAGAAGATGTAGCCCAGCAGGTGAAAAAAGCACATGAAAAGCAACTTGCATAAAAATTACCTTAAAAGTAATAAAATAGAGCAAATCAAAGGGAAAATAAGATCTTCAAGCTCAAGTACAGGCAAAAGAAAAAAGAAAGGAGAAGAAAGGCCCACCCATAATCATAATTTTTCTTATTTTACAACTTCTAATGAGAAACTTCTCAGTAGAAGGAATCAAACATGAATCTGTTCTGTACCTGAACATCACAAGAGATTAATTGTGGTGTTCAGCCACAGGGTTTCAGCCCTTATTGGACAGTGAGAAGACGGGATATCGTAGTTAATGATTCCACCTGAGGTGGAATGACAGCACATTTGGCAGCCGTGGAGGCAGGCGGAAGGTAAGCACTGATGCTCTGATGCGTGGCCAGGTCAGCTAACAACAAGGCGAGTTCTTTCGAAAAGGTGGGAAATGCTGCATGGCTCGAAAGGAACACAAATGGCAATATCAAAGCTTAAGAATGAAATTAAAACAGGAGGCTGCAATTGGGGCGAGCAGGGCAAGGGGTTGGAGTATTTTATTTTTAATCTTATCTTTCTGGACTGGGGAACATGACAAGCAATATTTGCAGAGGATTTGAAACAACAGTGCCAGCCTGTGCATTTGTCATGAAAATTTACTACACGCAGAGCTCAATAAACTGATGAACGGTATTCTATGATATGGTTGCCTCTGAGATCTGGAGACTAGACCTGGTGACCCATATTGTGTCTTCACATGCTGTGGTCTTAAATCTGACCTCCTCTCCTGCTGTCTTCGACTCCCCTACACGTGCAAAATTGAGGAGCCTGGGTTCACATGCCACTGCATTCACATTATCTTTGGTGCTATCTACAGGTTTTCTGCCTCACTGCATTTCACTTTTAGTTTATTGGATTTGAACAAATGCAGGCAATCAGAGGGAAATGCAATTATAACAGAGTTGCAGCCAGTTGTTTTCCAAGTGATAAGAAATCTTATCTGTAGCCAGGGCTGGGCGCAGAAATAACCTGGGCTGGTGGGCCCACAGCAACGTGCTGGCAGATGCCGGCAGAGGGTTACAGTCTGTTCCCCTCCCTCATCCACGGAAATGGATTCAAGTTTTCCAAGGCTAATGAACTCTGCCAAGCCATTTCATGAATCTAGGCTGAACGTACAATGCGTTACAAATGCCTTGAGTCAGTTTGGCAATCCAAAAATGAATATACACGCACAACCTTCGTGAGGTATATCTAACTAGCAGCCTGGAAACCACCAGTGTTCTATGGGTTTAGACAGGTAACATTTCAGGAATATGGATTTTGGCAGCTTCACTTTAAAAGCCACTGGTGGAATGGAGGAGGAAGAAAAATATTTCTTAATATGCTGTTTTTACCTACCCCTCAAATGATGGTGTCATGATGCTGGAGTAATATTGGGTAATATATGGTGACAAAGGAAGGGTGATATTCCCCACTGATAAGGCAGAGCGAACATTTGTCTGCAGCCACCTGTTCTTGAACTTTTCTAACTGCACTTTTTCATTGTCTCACTGTGGAGCAAACTATGTGCAATACCAGTGGAAAAGAGCTAAGTGCTCTTCCTTGGGTGGAAACCCATATGGAAATACTGAACATTGTCTGCTACCTGACATAAATACTGATCTAAAAATACACCACCTTCCCCCCAAACCCTCACTTTACATCATAAATGAAGCATAAGCAGACCCTAGAAAGATTGAAGCAGAATGTCTACTGAATTTATGATTAATAAGCATGTCAAGTTTTATAACAGCATCCTTATGTGGACACAGCTAATGGCCTTAACATTGCTTCCAGAATCAAAATTGAATGCTTGAGCAGACTTTGCCTCAGGAAGGCCCACGGTGATAAGGAAACCATCAGAGAAAATAGGTGTACGCATTTTTCAACCTGTCAAGTGAAAAAAATCACAGATGATGATAAGTCAAGGATATGCCCTCTCATATATGAGTTATACGAATGTTTGTGCTGAACAAGGATGCCTCCTAAACAAGAGCGAAAAGGTGAATGTAAGCAACAGAAAGCTGCACGATTATCCCGTAAATTACACTCACCCAAGAGCAATAATTACTCTAAATCAGCATTTAAACAGGGAGGGAGTTGTTTTGAGCTGCTCAAAGCTGTCGTAAATTGCTAACCCTGTAAGAAGCACAAGAAGAAAGAAGCACTCAGATAGGCGCGGCAAAAAGGAGGTCACAAATTTGGATAGAGCAACACATAGACTTAAGAATTATTTAGATTTTTGGGGAGGATTTCACCTGCCAGTGTTATCAAAGGCCATAGAAAACATCTCAGGCCCCAGAGACTGAGCCAAGCTGTAGCTGCTGAGGATTAGGAAACTGAACTGGAGGACAGCCTAAGGACCTGCCAATCTAACGTAAATTCGCCTTCCTCCAAGGTACCTACTGCTACCTTGCTGCTGAAGACAGGACTGAAGGGACTCTGTGCCAGCCAGGTCTCATACAGGAAGACACAGATGCCAAATGTATTTTTTTCTGTTTCTAATTAGCAAAATGATGTCTACAAGTATGGACATGGGTAAAATGGAAAGCACTGGACACAGCACGCCGTCTTTTAATATTAATAATCGCTGATGTTTTCCTGGATCAGTCTTCTGGGAAGGACAATAATCGACTAGTTAGAGATGTTTTTTGTGTCAGCCCAAAATCTCCCCAGTAAATCTCAGAAACAAATCTTAGCTATTACTGTAGTGCTTACAACACAGAATCACAGAATGTTAAGGGTTGGAAGGGAACTCTAGAGATCACCTGGTCCAACCACCCTGACAGAGCAGGTCCACCTACAGCAGGTTGCACAGGATGGTGTCCAGGTGGGTTTGGAATGTCTCCAGAATCAGAGACTCCACCAGCTCTCCTGGCAGCCTGTTCCAGTGCTCTGCCACCCTCAAAGCAAAGAAGTTTCTCCTCATGTTCAGATGGAACTTCTTATGTTCAAGTTCGTACCGGTTATATCTTGTCATATTACTGGACACCACTGAAAAAAGACTGGCCTCCTCCTCCTGGCACCCTCCCTTTAAGTATTTGTAAGCATTGATGAGATCCCCCCTCAGCCTTCTCTTCTCCACACTAAAAAGACCCAACTCCCTCAGCCTTTCCTCCTAAGAAAGATGCTCCATCTCCCTAATCATCTTTGAGGCCCTTTGCTGCACCCGCTCCAGAAGTTAGTTCCCTGTCCTTCGTAAACTGGGGAGCCCAGAACTGGACACAGTACTCCAGTTGTGGTCTCACCAGGGCAGAGTAAAGGAGGAGGATGACCTCCCTCAACCTGCTGGCCCCACTCCTCTTGATGCACCCCAGGATGCCATTGGCCTTCTTGGCCACAAGGGCACATTGCTGCCTCACGGTCACCCTGTTGCCCACCAGGACTCCCAGGTCCCTCTCTGCAGAGCTGCTTTCCAGCAGGTCAGCCCCCAACCTGTACTGCTGCATGGGGTTATTCCTCCCCAGGTGCAGGACCCTACACTTGCCTTTGTTGAATTTCATATGGTTTCTCTCTGCCCAACTCTCCAGCTGAGAGATGGAGATGCTGTATTAGTTTTCAAATAAATGCTTTGAATAAAATAAAATGTTGTAAAGGTAGAAGTCATAAATTAAGGGAATTCTCCATTAGCAGTGGTAAACTACCATAACGTGCCGTTGTAGAAGTGGTATCCAGATAACTTATTGAACTATCCAGGCAATCAATGAAAAGCATTGAAGAGGGACTGTCATTTGGGTTGTCTATGTGCAGCATATAACATCTCTTACAAAAATTATAATTTTGTAGAAGATTCTGTTGCTGTGTACTAAGCACAGCTCTGCACCACTGACTTGTGAGAGTATCAGCTGTGACAGACTAACAGTTTCCCTCTCTCTTTTCACAGCCAGGCAAACTTTTTTCCCACTTCACTCTTATTAGGAAAGCCTCACCGATTTTTACCGCGGCATCTGACAATGCTACAGAGAGGAGGCAGTTTCTTCCTAACTAGCTTCTGAAGGGAGATTGTACTCGCTGACGCAAGGACGTCTATATTTCTTCCACTACTATATGTACAGCTTATATGAAGTATTAATTTCTACTATTACAGCTCTTTTGGAAAAAAAAAAAGGAAATAGAATTGGGCAAGACACTGCAGCAATAATTTCTAGCCTCCTCCTGATGTACTCCCCGGTGAGTCCTTCTCAAGCTACCCATGACCAGAATTTCGGCTGAACAGCTCAGCTGAGGTGTAAGCTTTGGCAGCACCACATTTGTGACAGCGGAGCTCCAGTTCCTGCTCTGTGCTGACCTGAAGGCAAGAGTGGCCCCTGAAGAAGACTTATTTCCTGAGGCATTTAGGCAATTCAAGGGCTTTCAACACAAGTGCTGACAGATGAGCTTTGTTTCAGACATGAAGAATACACATGACACAGTGATATAGTGAAAAAAAGTTTTTTTAAATAAAAAAAGCCATAGTGCTAAGTATTACTATGACCTCTGGTTATATCTCTTTGTAGGTACCCACCATTTTCATAAGGTATAGAGCTACACTGTATATTTCCAGCACAACTATTAAAATTCTCACATTCTGGAATTCAATAACATTTTTATGCAATCCATTTCATTTAGATAATTTGACAACACCTGTGACTGTGTGAAGGTATTTTGTATTCTGGAGCCTTAACCAGCCAAAAATATTTTCTAAACAACAGGCCAAATTCAGAATCAATGTCAGTCAACCGTTGTTTATTTTGAAAGTTGCACCTGTTAATTCTCAGCTGGAGCGTGACCCTCTGGCTTTGCATCTAAAACATTCAAACCTGTGTCAAAGTCAAAAATAGGGGAGTCTTCTTAAAGACTCTTCCAATCATACTATCACATCCCTTCCATACTTCTGACACTAGAAAGAGCACTGTCTGTTGATTAACAGAAAACTATGCCTGAACAGCTAATTTCCTTTTATTTAAATTCTCTGTTGACATTTTAGTGGCAAATAACTGTACAACATCCATTGAATTTGTTGACTTGTTGTGGCAGTTAAGACAGAAACGTGTCAGTCTCTGCAGCTTCATTGAAGAGATTTGTACACACTACTGATGTTATTAAATGTACATGATACAATTTATTAACTGAAAGCCCATTAGTTCCTGACAAAAGCTAGGAAAGGAGTCATAGTATAAATATTTAAGGACTTTAAAAGACTTTTAGGGAACATGCAGATGACACTGCAGTAGTGTCAGGCTCTGTGTAAAGCTTGCTGTTGTGAGATTTGTTTGTGAGATTTCTCCTCTCTAAACCACTGAGCATCCTAGTAGAGCATAAAGGAGCCACTGAAATACTTCATCAAGTATATAAGAATAGGTACTTAAGTATATCAAAGCATCTGTACAGTTCAGTAGTTGTGATTTTATTGATTGCCTCAAATGATGATGTGATTAAAATATGCCAGTGATGTGTGTCTTCAGGAAATATTCAGTTCTGCTTGCATTCACATTAGAAAAAATATGACTTGAAGCTAGTTGTAATGCTGTGGCATGTTGTGAGAATATCTTTTATTCAGAGACACGTTGAAAATGGGATCTTTAGCACCACTTAGTGGCTTAGGGCATTGCCCACCCCTGGCTCTGACTGTGTTTCCTGCTCTTCCAGCTGGACTGGGTCCGCCAAAAAGCCATAGCGTGTACGTACTTGGCTGTTTGCAAAACAGGTGGTGCCGTTTGGAAACATAGAAATAAAGTGTACAGTCCTGTCCCGATGAAAGGTGTTGAGTGGGTGTGCTCTGGCCAGAGAGGGGCGTTCAGCTTCCCAAGCAGCACCTGGCCTGCCTTTAAATCACGCTCCGATTACAGCTGCCTCTCCCTCCCCTGCCTCAGAGAGAGAGCAGGTAGTACAGACGTGCTCTGCCCGGTGGCACAGATGTGGCTGGGAATCTGCGAGCTGGGAGCAGAGCCATCAGATACTTCTTGTGACGTGGAGCTTTTATGTCAGAGGCGTTACTCCTGGTTTAGCCATGCAACTCCCAGTTTACGTGCCCTGTATCCATGTCACACTGATGGATTCCTCTTTGGTTTTAAACCAGGTGCATTTCTGCATCTCCAGCCTTTCTGCAAGAGGAGTTTAGTTGGTGTATGGCTACCACTACCCTGTACACTATCCCCCTCACATAGTCACTGGCCATTTTCTACCTCTGCCCTGTGAAACCTCATCCAAAAGTAGAAATTTGGGATGTTGGCTCTTCAGAGAGCAGAGGGAATCATGATAGCAGAAATACAAATGCTCCAAGCCCGTTTCCTCACAGTGCCTCAGTCCTGATTCAGAAAGATCATTTTAAGAGATAAAAGGATAATTCAATCATCATTTAGTTTCTCTTCCTCTGAGAATCCCAGACAGGAATGATTTATTGAAAATTGTCATGATAGCTGTTATGTTTCAGACATTCTTGGAAAGGTTCTTTCATAACACATAGCCAATTCACATGGGCATGAAAATGAACTTTATTTTAAAGACAGGTGTTTTAAAATATGTATTAGAGAAAAAAAAAGACATTTGAATTTAAACTGAACAGCTATTAGCTTCCCTAGGTAGTCTTCTTTAGTAACAATTGCCTATTAATTATTTACTGCCAGCAAAAGATTTGATCTCAAGCAAAATTCTTAGGCTTTTGTTGGCTCTGCTGCAGTCACTGCTGTAAAGTCTGGCTCATGGTAGTTCCAAATTCCAGGCTCAGTTATTCACTTTTTTTTTTCTCCTGTGGTAAAGTTCAAACTGACTTTAATGAGAGATTTGCTTCAGAAAGGGATGTGGAATTTATTATTTTCTTAGTATTACACAATATTACACAAAATATATAAAAGTAAAACCTGTTATCTTGGCAAAGCAATTAAATCCATGAACTCTGAAGGTGTCCTACTTGTCAAATGCTAATGAGCTAGTTCAATATGGTGCCAGGAAGAATTCAATATCAGAAATTCTGAGGGAGTAAAAGACTTCACGAAAGTTGTTTTTCTTTGTTTTTTTCAAAGAGACGAAGCTAATGTGGCATTTAGGTGAAGCAAAGGATAGATATTATGACTGGAAAAGGGGAAACATAACACCCATTTTTAAAAAGGGAAAAAAGGAAGACTCGGGAAATAACAGGCCAGTCAGTCTCACCTCTGTGCCCTGCAAGATCATGGAGCAGATCCTCCTGGAAACTCTGCTAAGGCACGTGGAAAATAAGGAGGTAATCGGTGACAGCCGACATGGCTTCATTAAGGGCAAATTGTGCCTGACAAATTTGGTGGCCCTCTATGACGGTGCTACAGCATTGGTCGATAAGGGAAGAGCAACTGACATTATCTACTGGGACTTGTGCAAAGCATTTGACACTGTCCTGCATGACATCCTGGTCTCTAAGTTGGAGAGACATGGATTTGAACGATGGACCACTCGGTGGCTAAGGAACTGGCTGAACAGTGGCACTCAAAGAGTTGCGATCATAACTTGATGTCTAAGTGGTGAGCAGTGACGAGTGGTGTTCTTCAGGGGTCAGTACTGGGACTGGTACTGTTTAACATCTTTGTCGGTGGTGTGACTGTTGGGATTGAGAGCATCCTCAGCAAGTTTGCCGATGACACCAAGCTGTATAAAGTGGTTGACATGTTGGAGGGAAAGGATGCCATCGAGCGGGAACTGGACAGGCTTGAGAGGTGGGTCTGTGGAAACCTCATGAAGTTTGACAAGGCCAAGTGTCGGGTCCTGCACTTTGGTCACAACAACCCCATGCAGCGCTACAGGCTTGGGGAGGAGTGTCTGGAAAGCTGCCTGGTGGAAAAGGATCTGGGGGTGTTGGTCAACAGCTCGCTGAACATGAGCCAGTAGTGTGCCCAGGTGGCCAAGGCAACCAACAGCATCCTGGCCTGTATCAGGAATAGTGTGGCCAGCAGGACTACGGAAGTGATTGTCCCCCTGTACTCGGCACTGGTGAGGTCCCACCTCGAGTACTGTGTTCAGTTTTGGGCCCCTCTCTACAAGAAAGACATTGAGGTGCTGGAGCGTGTCCAGAGAAGGACAACAAAGCTGGTGAGGGGTCTGGAGCACAAGTCTTATGAGGAGCGGCTGAGGGAACTGGGGTTGTTCAGCCTGGAGAAAAGGAGGCTGAGGGGAGACCTTATCGCTCTCTACAGCTACCTGAAAGGAGGTTGTAACCAGGTGGGAGTAGATCTCTTCTCCCAAGTAACAAGCAATAGGACAAGAGGAAACTGCCTCAAATTGCACCAGGGGAAGTTTAGATTGGATATCAGGAAAAATTTCTTCACCAAAAGGGTTGTCAAGCATTGGAACAGGCTGCACAGGGCAGTGATGGAATTGCCATCACTGGAGGTATTTAAAAGACAGGTAGATGTGGTGCTGAGGGACACGGTTTAGTGGTGGTTTCAGCAGTGTTAGGTTGATGGTTGGCCTTGCCTGATTTTAAAGATCCCTTCCAACCTTGGTAATTCTATGATGCTACTCATACTCAACCTTGCATATGAGCTCCTGCTGCCACCTGCACCTTTCTCCCACCCACCTTTCTACATCCTTCTCTGGATTCTGGTTCTGACTGAAATGCTGTCAGGGGAGCAGTATGCGAAATACATGCAATACTGTCACTCTTCAGGTACTGTAAGCACGATGAGGACATTCATGCAACCAGAAAGTTACATAGGGCAGGTGAAAAATAAACATGTAGAACTCACGCTTTACGAAATAAGCTAATGCTAAACTGTTCAGGAGCAGGAAAACTCCCCTACAGACAGCCTGTCTCATCATTTTTTCCATCCGAGTGACTGTTTTGTCTGCCTGAAGCGCCCAGAGCTGGCCATCCTCCTGCTGGGGATCGTCAGCACGAAGCCCCAGTCTCCAGCACCTAGCAGTAGGGTCTAAGGAAAATGGAACCTTTTCTGATTTGCTTTGTGAAAAGCGTGACAAACACAAAAAGTTGCCTGTGAAGAGGACGCTGGTGGGCTCTGCTTTGCGAATACAGGCTGCGCTGGTTTCATCAGCATAGCTGAAGGGGCATTAAGGAGGAAAGGAGTTAAAGGCTTCGACTTGCAGTTTCACATTGCCATCCAGTGGCAGTTTTAAACCATTGCAGAATGAAACCAGGAAAACTTGGGGCTTACAGAACATTTCTGTGGGTAGCAAGATTTTTCAGATTCGAATGACACAGAACATATGTCTTAAGAGCAGAATTCCATTAAATTTTGTAAACCGTAGTTTATATTCGTTGTTTTTAATAATTAGCTTCTTATTGCAAGCATTTACTCTTCGATATGCTCTAAGCACCCCTCTACTTTAAAAACAAACATATTACTTGTATTAGTATTAAAAAATTGATTAAAAACCAAATTGAGTATCCAGTAAGAATGCACTCCACCAAGGCACAGCCTCATCACAAATAAATTAGCAGTGTCTGAAAACTGTACTGGTGCCAAAAAAAAAAAATCCTAATGGAAAATCCTTAACTTACACGTTAGTGATTTGGTTTGGGATTTAAAGGTGGTTTGGTTGGGTTTTTTTTTCCTGTAGGGTCTTATGTTTCTGACTTCATTGTCATGTCAATTAACTGAATCCTATGTTGTTTGTGCCATCAGCATACAGAGTTTATAGTGTACTTTGGAAATGTTAAAATATAAAGTATTCAGCGAAAATCGCTGTGTAAACTCTATGCGCTGACTTGTTTATTTTATAATTGGCTGGTTTTCAGTCACTCTGTGACAGAGCAACTTTCAATCTTCTGTAGTCCTGACATTTTAGGAAAAATCCTACACCAATAATAGCTATTTTCCCTGTTCCTTGCTTGTATTTGTAAAAGAACCTTTGAAGTTAAAAAAAAAATAAAAAAATTGCTTGGTTGTATTGTGCATACAATACCAGTCGGGGCTTTTTTTCCCCGCCTTACTTTTACATATGAGAAAGCCTGAAAAAACAAGTAAGCGCTGGTTTCATGGGCAGCTCAAGAAGAAACACAAATGTTATCTTCAGGTTGAAGGTGCCTCTTACCAGAGAGGTGTGCATTCCTGGGAGTACCAGGGGGCCCACCTCCGGCTGCCCAATAGTGGAAGGGAAAGGGGAAGGAGAAGAGAGTTTTTGCAGAAGGGGAAGAATTTTAATTGCCACTCGCTTGCAGGACGGCATCTGCCTGCTCCCTGCAGACGGTGAGAAATGTGCAGGGAGGATTCCAGGAATGGTAAATACAGCGCTGCAGTATCACTGCAGATAGCCATTGACTAAAGCTTGATAATGTTTTCATTTGTTTAATCACAGGCATTTCTTGACCGAAGTCAAAGACAGCCAGAGAGCTCACTTCCTAAGCTCTCCCCTCCCCAAACTGATTGGCTTTGCTTCTCCATCTCCAAAACAAATTAGAAACGGAGTTTACACAGAAACACTGCCTTAGTAAATACAGCCTGACAATCCATCCGTCCATCATGCGTAGAATATTTATGTAGACACAGTTGTCTCTTCTTGCTATGCAATTCAGATTCTAAACATTTCCAGTATCTCATGAATTTTGGATTATAATTCTTTTCAAAGTGGAGCTGATACCTTGCCAGATATTAAAAAATGTTAGACTGCTTCTTCACTGATGAGCATTTGTTTACAGAGCACAAAAGAGACAGCAAATGCTACTGCCGGGCTCAGTAGCATTTAACGTTGACTTTGCACTGTAGATAGCCCCAAAAGTAGAAAGGGAATCAGAAAATAAGTTCTAGTTAGTGAAATTTAACTTCACAGTAATTAAAATAAGATTGATCCATAAATTTTGTCCTTTTGCCCATATTTATTTATTTATGAATTAATAGCGCATCTGATTTCCCCTATTCAGGGCTATTCCTTCAACACAACTTAAAGACCGATGCTGTAACTACCTGTAGTTAATTCAGTGTAAGTGTATTTAATTCAAGAATCATACACTTCAAGTAATGCAGTTGATTTTAAAGATAAAACATAAGCATTAACTCTGTCTCCATTCTATCTATTAATGGTAATAACTGAGTAGCAGAGGATGCCTCTAAATAGCATTAGAAAGGGAAAGCAAAGAGATTTGCAGACTATATTTTCCCTTTTTTATCCACTTGCGAAAATTCAATTGAAATACGTGTAAGGGTATCTGTCACGTAGTAGGAAGGCACATTCACCTGCTTTTATAGACAGGAAGAGTTAGTCCTGGTTTTGAAATGATCCTCCCTGAACCTCCCATTAAGCCGCTACTACTGCTCCTCAAATTAGGAACCTGACATAGTATCTGGATTATGAGTTTTTAAAAGGCTTCTGGTTTCAGTCTTGGGCAGGGATAATTTGTTGAAAATTGGAAGGGATAAATTATTCAGTTTGCTAATAATGGCTTTCCAGATAGGGGGAAGGCACTTTTTTGCCATAGCAGGAATGGCAGTTAAGATTAAAAAATAGCTCACATTATGTGCATATTTCCTCCCACATTAATAAAGTTAAATTGTCTCTTGAATTAGCTTCTATGGCAAATTTCTTTAAGCTGACATCAAATTCATGTTTAAGCGCATATATAAATGACTTCATTTTAAAAGCTACAGGAGACAACTGGAGATGTTCATTGTTCCACAAGTTGGACATATTTAAGCTCTAGGCTTTCATCTGCCTTCTCAAAGTTTTTTTTCTTGCATTGTTTCTAGATATTCTACAGAAAAAGGTGATGAAACTTTGCTAATCTCACATCAAGATGCCTTCTTTTAACACAGATTTTGCACTGGCGGGGGTATGTCTCTGGGCAGCAAAATCTCGTCACTTGCTGTTAAAAGCTCAACCACCGTAACACCACTGACGTCCTATGGATCTTTTCCCAACTGCATACCTGACCACACTTGAGAAGAAACGCAAATTCACTAAAGAAAAGATCAGAGGGTATGATTAACTTATTAACTCCTATTTAATATTTTTTTGCAAAATACCAAGGGAGCAAAAAGTAGTCACAAACTTCAATAGGTTCTCACAAATTAACTGGGGTTTAAAAGTATGAGCTAAATCATTTTATAAATTCTCTATCCATTCAGAACTATCTGAGATGTTAGGAGCACAAATCAAATGCCATTCAGCTTGCATATCTCTATAAGAGCCAAGTTATATTCTCTACCCTTCCTAAAACAAGTTTGGAAGTGATGGGTTTGGATCCTTCAAGTCCCACAAATCCTTCCCGCAAGTCCGAGATCAGTTTGGAGTTGATCAGCAAGAATTTTCCTGCTGTTAACACTTGTTCTTCATATTGTAGATGTCTGTCATTAACTTAACTGTGGCTGTTCCTTTGCCTGCAGCGTTATTGGGGTCTTCAAGCCCTAGCAAACAGTTTAATCAAAATGTAAGGAAAAGTCCCATACCCAGACTGGGGACAGCATTATGGAAGGGTTGTTGCTGATCATCAGTAGTGATGGTATTGTATTCCCTGTTACCTGTGGGTTCTATTTTTGCAACAAAAGAATTAATGTGAATTCACTGTGGTTTTTGGGGAGGAATATATTTGCCAGAATACAGTATAGCATCCAATCATTCCTTTTGGACAACAATCACAATTTCCAGCCTGTGAGCTGTTCACAGAAAACATGCTGGGTCTTGCCTTCGACACCATTGATGCCGATGAGTCAGTTCTAGCGGGAAAACTGCAGAAACCAATCAACAGAAGAACATCACCCCTTATTTTGCAACATGGAACCAGTGCAGCTCTATCAACCTGTTTCCAAACCATGCCACCCTTTGCAGGCATGGTTTCCTGCTTGGTAGCTATAACAAGACAAGTGTTACAAGAAGTGTCTTCATAGTCAGGTGCCTAGATACGATCCAGGAATGTGATATATTTACCACAGTATAATGAGATAGTTCCATATTAAATTTCAAAACAGGGAGTCTGGGGCAACTATGCTGCTTGCATCGGGTCTGTCTGACACTGCATAAAAGCAGGGTTCCCAGGATGAAAAGATCTAAGAATTATTCACTACCTATATTAATCTTCTTATTAGTATCTTATTTTTCGAGCACTTTTATTACAATATTTGATGTTGTGCCTTTCTTACTGAGACTGGGGAAGGACCCTGTGCAAGAACAGCCAGAGGTGGTGCTTCTGTGCTCTCCTAACTCCTGCCCACATCTCCTTGGCAGAACTTTCAGCCTCTTTGCTGCAACCCCTGGTGCCTTCTCCCCAGCAGCCTGGCAGGACGCAGCTGGACCCGCTGCCTTTAATGCCAGGCTGGATTATGGGTGGCAATAGGAGGGGATGACTGGGTGTCCACAGCCCTTGAAAGCCTGGAGGGAAGAGTACCACTAAACCTCGCTGTTGTCCGTGCAAGGGATGTGGAGGCGCTTGAAGATGGGGGGATGTAACAGGCATGGGTGATAACCTGGGCATTAAAAATCCTCTGTTGGGGAATTATTGTTTTGGGAGCAAAGTAGGAATTTACACAGTTTTCCGTTTTCTTTCTCACACCCCTCCCTGCCTCCTTTTTGCATCCAGACTGTCCCAGAGCGCCTGCTTCTCTCTAAAGCCCGCTCTCCTCTCTGGTAAGCACTTAAGTCTGGGGAAGTCCGGAGATTTGTGAAGCCCATACCACAAAGCAGGCAAGCTCTTGAGGGACCTTGTGCCTGGGGGCAGCCTGTGCTGTGCTTTTTCTGGACAGGCTGGAGGGATTCAATACCCCCTATGCCTTTTCCCCTTCCCCATGACAGCTCTGGCAGTCTCCTGGAGCAGCTGTTTCCCAGGTTCCTGCGAAACAGCAGATTTCCTTTAATCCTCATGGAAACATTTGTCATCTCCGAGCCACGTCATCGTAACATAAATTTCAAGTCACAGCTTGAAACCTCTTTCAGGAATAGAAAGGGCAAAGACTTCTGCTGCCTATGCAGAGCATCAGGCTACCAGCTGAGGAACACCAGGAGGGACATGGAAGCTGCCCTGGCCTACACCGCTTTCCGTGGGTTGGACTTCCAGCCTGTCAAGCTGTAGAGGTGGCGTCTCTGTTGAAAAGAAGTTGTGGACAGGGTGTGCTGTGAAGGGCCTTTTGCTTTGAATTCACTCCTGCCTTTGCTCTGTCATAGCTCAGATTTATTAACCTCTGGACATATTTCTCTGAGGGAGGAAAAGCACTTGAAGGGTTCTGGGGAACAACTGAAGAATTATCTAATCCATCTTTTAGTAGTGGATGAATGTTTATTAGAGGCAGACAGGCAGCTTACTGCATTGTCTTTTTCCTCTGATTACAAGAGATAATTATTTCCAGAATGCCTTTTCAGAACACTTGGGTGGTGCTTATGAGATAACGAGGCAGAGAGACAGAATGGATAACAAGCGTGTGCAGAAAAGCCCAATGAAACCCAGCTAAAAATTAGAGAACCTTTCCTGTAGCGTACAGCTACTAATGAAAATCTTATTTAGCCATTTAATGTAGTTCTGGGTGGGATTATTGACTGGTTATATCAGTGTACCTATCAGTGTACCTCCTCCTGGTTACTATTCGAAATTCCCTACCCCACTTCCAGCAGTTACTGTGTCAATGGTGTTCATAGTGTAGAAATGCCCGGAAAGGTGGCGAGGAGCAAGGATCGTTGAGAGTGGGACGGGTGGTGAGGTGGGCTGGTGGGATGTGCAGGTTATGAAATGCTATGGCTGAGGAAAAGCACGGCACTGCTGACAGCTATGAGTGCCCCAGCTGCCCTCCAGGGTCAGGAGGTGACTTCATGCTCCTGAGGGGCCTGAAGGGAACCTGCCATTAACACAATAGCTCTGCCTTAAGCACAGCAACACAGACAAAAGCTGAAAAAACATATTTGGTGCTCACTTGGAGTTTACTTAGGTGCAGGATAGCAGAGGGTTTCCATTCAGACTCCATGTATTTGGGCTTTATCCGGTTTGAATTCTCCCAAACCTCTGTTTTTGCCATAGGCAATGTTTTTATCTGTAGGTTTTTAACTACAGATGGCTAAATTAACATATTCCCTTTGTGCCACATCATCCTAAATATTAGGATTTTCCAATCCTTTGCACATGAAACACTTAGTCCTTAAGGCAATTCTAATTCATGAAAGTTGGTGAGAGAGAAAACAAGATTTTAAGAAGTTCCCCGTAACTATATGTTTGAGTATTTTCTCGGTATTTACAGATAACTTTTTTTTTGCCTTACATAGAAAACATTTTTTTGGCTTTATTTTGGAGTAAATTTTGATTAGCACAACAAATAAGTGTGACATACTCAGAAATGATCCTTCTTCCTGTTTATGCCACCTCTTTCTTTCAGGTAAAGCTGGAGCAGTAGCAAGTTCATTATTTTACAATATAAAAGTCTCCTGTGCTATTTTAATTTGCAGTGCTACTATCTACTTTAAGCACATATGAAAGAGCAGCGCTCAGAGTTCCAGTTTGTGCAGATGGTTTTCGGGGACTGTATAAGCATGCGTGAAAGTGCAGTGTCCTAAAACACTTTCATTCTCACGCATGTTTCTTGACTCATTCAAGATCTTTCCTGTACCACGGCATTCCATTTTCTCTACGGATTATTTTGTCAAAGACCAAGAAATTTCTAATCTTCAACTTGTAATACCCAATGCACCTGCTTGGTGTAAATGTGTGGTGGAGTTAACGTTTGCTCAAGAAGCTGAGATTCGCATCTAACAGCATAATCATTCAAAGCTCATTAGAAACCTAGGCTAGGAAAGAATTATGTTAATAGCGCTATGTCTTGAACCAGGGAGCATTCTGATTGCCTGGTACTTTGTAATACCAGTAATGAACTGTGGAAAAAGGAATGATAGAAACACCGTAATCCTATTCTCCAAGAAGGTATGTATGTACTCAAATGAAATTTGAGAAGAGTCAGTTTTCTTGCGGAACGATTATAGTGGACACTGAACAATGGTGACATAGTCCTGCAGACTAATTCAATGTACATATTTCAGTTACAAGTTGTATAGAGATGTTTATTTAAACAATAATAATCAAGTCAGATGATAAAGTCCAGAGCTGGATCTCAATATACATTCTCTACCTCTTGTGGAATATTCTGATGAGGGTAAATGCATGTAATAATAAACTGACACTTACCCTCTCATGGATGTAAGATAGTACTCTTCAGCTTGCTGTAATTTGAAGAAATGGTTAAACTGATTATAAAGCTGTAAACTGGCAGGATTTTATGTTGCACAGATGCTCCCTCTTTCCCTTGCCTTTGTACTTGGCTCCCAACTGGTACTTGCAATCCTGCACAGAGGATTCCTTACCCTGACCTCTGTGATTTTAGAACAAACGACACTTTGGCTCTTGAAACTTGTTGACTTTTCTCTCCACAGATGTTTTGCTTTCCTCCTCCTTGCCTGTCCTGAAATTTAAGAAGTTCCTGGTGTGAGCAAAGGACGGATGTGTTAGAACGGACAGATGTGGAGTGTTATTTATTTGTAGGCTTGAAGGCCTTTGATAAGGTTTTATGGCAGAAATTTTTCATTTTTTATCTCCTTGACCTATAGATTTTTCCTGTTGGCTATGTTTTGAATATAAACATTGCTATGCCTTCTCAAGTGTAACTCATAACTGAGTTACATGACAAGAAATAGCTTTATTTTATATAGATTATGTAAATTACCATACTCTTCCTGCATTTCTTTACCCCGATCAATAAAAACAACCCACCAATGAAGCTGAAGTCGGAACTCCACAAGCAGCTGCCCCCAGTTTGAAGAACACCCTTACAACTTAACTCCGCTCATGCAACTCATACATGTTATTGTATTTTGAAATAGGGTTTTAAACCCAATACAATACAGAGCAGCACAACGGTTTCCTAAAAAAATAAGCAGTGTGTGTTGTCAGTGGGATTTGCACTTGAGAGACAGCATCTTTTGATTGAAATGCCTTCACCTCAGTACGACAGCTTCTTTTGGGCGTACAGTTCTTTTCCCGGGAAAATATTGTTCCTTGCTGCAACTTACTCGAAATATTCGTTAAGGAGCATGGTAGATACAAGCTCTGTGACCTGACAAACCTTAAAACAGGGAAGCGTAACGGGAACGAAATTTCCTGACGTATTAAAGAAATGTATCCATAGTGAGAAATTTCCACAACCAGTTTGTTGTCTTTTATGCTGGTTTCAAGAGGCAGCTGCTCGTGAAGAAGTTGCAAAGCCTTCCTGCGGGAGGAAAAGTAGCCAAGTCAAACTGAGGAGAGAACTTCGTTTACAAACATGGCTGATTTGCTGTGCTGATGCCGAGCGGAGGCTCGAAAAATATCACCAAGGGTGTGAAGTTTCAAAGTTGGGGGGGCGACAAATTTACAAGGAAAGGCTCAGAAACTGATTTTTAAATTTTTATTATTTTTGGGTTTTGTTTTTTTTCACCACGTGAAAACATCTGCCGCATAGGAGAGCTGTTTATTGAATGAGCTTAGCAGCGCTGTCACACCCCATTTTTACCTTGTTATTCCACGTACTCGCCTTTTCCGCTCCCCCTCTCCTCGCAGAGACTCCCAGACCACCAGCTACGGCTTTCCCAAACTTTTTAGGCACCGCGCTCGGGCTCCTCGCTCGCCGCGCATCCCCCGCCACGCCGAGCGCGGCGGGGGCGGTTTTGCGGGGACGGCCACGCGTGGGGAGTGGGTGCGTGAGCGTGTGTGTGTGTGTGTGTGTGCGTGAGCGTGTGTGTGTGTGTGTGTGTG